>JAJHZJ010000250.1:3257382-3712225 GCA_023548195.1 Bettongia penicillata ogilbyi
G
The DNA here is from genome assembly GCA_023548195.1 of Bettongia penicillata ogilbyi. Taxonomy (NCBI): domain Eukaryota; kingdom Metazoa; phylum Chordata; class Mammalia; order Diprotodontia; family Potoroidae; genus Bettongia; species Bettongia penicillata. The sequence goes on from JAJHZJ010000250.1 coordinate 3,257,384, forward strand.
ATATGAACCAAAAGAGGACCCCTTAAGAGAGGAGACAACAGATATGGTCTCATCAGAAGACAGTGAGGTGTGGGGCTATCAGGACAGAGGACCACAGAAAGGAAGAAACATGCTTCAAGATAATAAGATCATAGCCTTAGAGGTGGAAGTGACTTTAGAGACCTTCAAGTTCACCCCCTAATTTTACAGTGGGAAAACTGAGGCAGAGAGACTCAGTGACTTGCCCAGGGTCAAACAACTGCCAGTTCTCTGGGACAAGATCCCACTTAAATCCCATGAATTATAGCCCTGATATTAACTCCTGGGGATATGGAGGAAGGGGTAGAGAATGCTAGCTGGCATTCTGATGGAGCTTATTGAATAACTATTATATATAGGGTATAATGCTAGGCTGAAATCTAATTTCAAGGAAAAAAACAACTAGGTCTCAGTTATTCCATCTGACAACATTTATTGAAGGCCTATTTATTGTGTGCATCTAGTTATAGTTAGGGCCATATACAAATGGATGCAAAAACATGGTCTTCTTCCTCAAAGAGCTTCCAAGCTAGAGGGAAGTCAGAAGTATGCAGAGAGAATAATTTATAATTATAATTTATATATATGCACACACATATATAATTTATAAGGATCTCGGGCAAATCGATGACCTGAGTCATGAAATCCTGAAAGGCTGCAGTCTGGGAAAGGCTTCATCGAAGACACTGAGCTGGGTCCTAAAGAAAGAGCAGGCTTTAGATATGAAGAAAAGAGAGGGAGGAGTCCCTATGAGAAAAGACCCAGGGATATTAATGCAGGAGCCATTGGCACAGTAGATGGAGTACTGGGCCTGGAGTCAGGATGACCTGAATTCTAATGTGGCCTCAGAAACTTACCATGTGTGTGACCCTGAACCTGTGCCACTGGAGAATCTGGTACTGAATCTGCCACTCTGATATCTTTGCCAAGAAAACCCCATGGACAGTGTGGTCCATGGGGACATAGAGTAGGACATGACTAAACAACAATGGTTACATTTACAAAATGCTCTTAGGGTCTAAAGGGACACACACACGCACACACACACACTCATTTAAGTATTCACAGGACTACTTAGGCAGTTGATGTGAAGTTGGTAGGATGGTGTCAGTATTTATTTTATCGGTAAGGAGACAAGGTTCTGAGATTTACCACTGACCACACAGCTAAGTAAATATTAGGGTTAGGATTTGAATTCAGGTCCCCCTAACTCCAAGTCCACCATTCTACCCACTATATTACCTCATCTTGTGTAAGTGGGGATGTGCATACCATATAGTTACTCATTGTGTCAACATTTATATATTTGAAGGTGTGCAAAGCCATTTAAACTCATTAAGCAAATCATAAGCCATCTTGATCAGAGTAGAATGAGCCTGTAGGTTACTAGTGGGAGGTAAAATTATGGGGGCCAGATATTTCAGGGCCTTGACTGGAGCTTAGACTTCTCCCATGTAAGAACTGGGAAGCCAGTGAAAGCTATTGAGCAATTGCTCTAGGGAAAGTGGGCACAGTCTGCTCCAGAGCCAATCACTTCAGACAATCTGGAACTGAGCTTTAGGGACCTCTGAATGCTAGCAATGATTGTCAGGTGACTTAATCATTTGTAACCTTTTAACAAGAGTATTTCGTGATGAATAGACTGACCTAATCAAAGGAGAATGGAAATGATCTCCTTTTGTTTCTTTTTTCTCACAGCTGAGAACTTTTCTGAAATTTACACATGACTATGTCCTTAACATCTCCTGAAGGGGTTTATGATTTGCCCCAAAAGATAGAGTCAATTCTATCGACCATTAGACCCCTATTCATTAGAGACTCATTTTGGATTTTAGATCTGACTATATTGGTGTAACAATCTCAACTAGGTCTCCAGGATTGTTTCAGAGTGACAGGATTGTCTGTATATAACCTTGAAAAATCGTGCCTTGCTATTAAGGCGAACACAAAAGAAAGAAGTAGCCAGAATCTAAGATTCTTATCATTTCTCCCTCCCTATTTTATGATGGGATCTGGAGGGCTGGTTCATTTGGAAAAGACAGGCAGCTCTTTGGGCCATAATTGCAGAAGGTTATGTGGGAAAGAGGGCTTTATACAGGCTGGTAGCCAATTTAGAAAGGGTTCCAAGGCATTGATTTTCAAACGTCAAAAGGTTATTTGTTTATGGTTTTCGATTCTTTCTGAAATCCATGTTCTCTGGATAATTCAGCTTTTTGTGACTCTTATACGTGGGCCAGGGACAAGTTGTTTCAGGCAGAAGTTCATTATAGAACATTAAAGGGAAAAAAAAAACCTCAGAATTGAAAAGGAAAATTCTAGTTGTGGGCAACTGGCATAATAACACTGCTTTAGTTTTATGAGATGCAAAGTTGAAATTTAAAACAATTCAAACTGCAAAAAAGAAACATATACCAATAAATGAGTTTAGGAAAAACTGGGTGGAATTACTTAGGGCTTTACATTTGGCATCTATATGTAGGTACTCATGCTGTGTCAGCAATTATTTTTATATTGTATATTTCATAAACCTCATCAACAAAGCATTTCAAATAAGTAAAAAAGTCACACATAAAATAAACACCAAATTGTTTTCTAATTTGCTAGAGAAAAAATAGCTATATTAACTTTAATAAAGTAATAGCAATAGCATAGTATTTGGTCCCATGTCTTCATCTTTTTCTTCCAAGTACATTATCAGTTTTACTGCTAGTATTGTATATTTTTAGAGGCAAATAATCCTTAATTCAAGGGTTCTCTCTCTCTTCTCTGGCTGATTGTCTCCATCAAGATGATCTGAGAGTTAGTATCAGTGTTGACCACTCTCTTCTCCCTTGGTTTCAGGACATCACCCTCTCCTGGTTCTCCTCCTACCTATCTCAGATTCTCCTCTGTCTACTTTGCTGGATCCTCTTGCAGATCTCACCCTCAATCAGTAGGTTTCCCTCAGGATTCTATCCTCAGGGTTCTCTTCCCTCTCTACACTACTTCCCTTGGTGATCTCATGAGTTACCATTTTCATGCTGATGATTCTCAAATCTACCTTTCTTGCCCCCTTACCCCCCAAATCTCTCCCGACCTACAATCTTGCATCTCCAACTGACTTTCAGACATCAGGAACTAGATGTCCAACAGACATCTTAAACTCAGTTTGTCCAAAACAGAATTCATTCTCTTTCTCTCTAAACTCTCCCTCACTTCTACCTTTCATGTTTGTGTAGACGGCAACACCATCCTCCCAATCCCTCAGACTAGAAACCTAGGAGTCATCCTGTATCACCCCCTCATCCAAGCTGTTGCCAAAGGCTGAAGATTTTACCTTTTCAGTACCTCTGGAATACTCCCACTTCCTTCCTTTGACACTGCTACCACTTTATTAGATTGGAAGCTCCCTGAAGGCAGGGAATATTTTTTGCTTCTTTTTGTATCCCAGTACCTAGCACAGTGCTTGGCACACCTTTCATGCTTCGCAAGTGCTTACTGAATTGAATAGAATTGAATAGTGCAGGTCCTCATTACTTCACACCTGGATTATTGCAATAGCCTGCTGCTTGGTCTGTGTATCTCAAGTCCCTCCCCGTTCCAGTCCAGTCTCCATTCTGCTTCTAAAATGATTTTCCTAAAACAGCAGATCTGATCATGTCACTCATTTGCCTACTCAGTCAACTACAGTGGCTTCTAGGGGCAAATATAGTGTTCTCTTTGACATTCAAAGCCCTCCGTAATTTAGTCCCCTTCTACCTTTCCAGTCTTCCTACAACTTACTCTCTGAAAGGCACTCCAGTACAATGACACTGGTCTCCTGTCTATTCCATGGAAAAGACACTCAATTTCTTTGCTCTGGGAAGTTTCTCTGACTCTTTCCCATGCTTTGAGATGCTCTCCCTACCCTGCTCCAACTTTGTATATAATGCTTTGTATAGATTTATTTTCATTTCATTCCCTCTGTTAGATTGTAAACTCCTTCAGGACATGGGCTGTCTTTTGTTTCTTTTTGTTTTCCCAGAGCTTGGCACTTAGAATTCTGGGTACATCTGTAGAGGAGGGTGCTCCTGCGACCCTTCTTTAGAGTATTACTTATTTCCTGAAGTCCTCCTCTCCTACCGCTCTCAGCATTACTAGTCAATGTTCTCCACTTTTGCTCACTATCTCTCACAAATTTCCTGATATTCTGCAGCTTCTTGCAACTGGAGATCCTGCCATTGTTCTGCCCTTTGCAGTCCTACTGCCGGCAACTCTCCTTGCTGAAGACCTACTTGGTTGGTTCCCTTTCCATCAACTCTCCTCAGCTCTCAGGAGACTCTTGTTTCCCTTTCAGATAAGACCATTCTATTCTAAGCTATAATGTTCTCGGATTCCAGCAAGTAGCACTCATTACCTGTCCAGTGGAACAGCTGTCAACTCTTCCTCATAGGGAAGAAATCTCCTGTATGTTTGCAACTTGATGAGATTGCTGAAGTGTGTGTATATATACATATATATATAATATTTATGCATATACTTATAAAATATATACAAATAAAAATATATATGTATATATGTATATACATATATATGCATAGAGGTCTTTGAAGTGTTGAACTACACATATGTATGTACATAGTATTATAGATTTAGAGATGAAGGGGACCTTAAAGGACAACTAGTTTGACCTACTCATTGCAGATGAAGAACAAAGCAGAAGTGATTTTGCCAGGATCAGGTATCCAGTAAAAGTCAGAGGTGGGATTTGAATCCCAGCCTTCTTGACTACCAGTCTAGACTTTTATCTGTTCTGCTATACTACTTCTTTAGCACATGGCCCCCACAGCCTCAGGCATATCACATAACCTTTTCTTTTCCTTGAGGCGTGAAGGGGATGCTCTGTCCTTTCATTTCACAAACCAGCCTTGGTCTACAACCTTATGGAGACTCATGGTGACTCATTACCATTGGTTTCTACTCTCTTCTAGTGTCTAGAAATTGTGTTCCCTACTTTTGTAGTGTTTAAGGCTTCTGAAGCAATGATCTTCTCTCTCTCAGTTCTGTCCCACTTCTTTCCTCTTGGCAGCTGGCCTATATTACTCAAATTATCCAGATCTCCTTCTGTAAATATCTCTAAAATGGAAGATGGGGCTGCCATTGGCTCCTGCTGGCAAAGGAAGCCTTCTATTTAGGAGAGGAAAGCTTATAGTACCCCCCACCCCTTCCCACAAAGCCACAATCAATGTACTCATCCAGGTTGGTACATTTAAACTCAAATGTCATATGATTGTTATAAAAGTAATTGATGGGTTGGGTTGGTGCTGTCAGATTCTTTCCTTCTGATTAGCCCACATGGTCTTAAAATAAAATCAGTATTCTAAGTTCTTTGGTTCTTCTTATGGTTCCTTTGAGTATAAACACATTTCTTGTCTTCCTCTGTTGGCCATTTCTCCTCTTCCTCATTTCTTTTCTTCATATTTAACCACTTAAAATTTTTTTCTCCCAAAGCTCAAAGCATGAGGTTAGATGTGATAACCTCTAAGGTCCCTTCCAAGTGTCAGATTTTATGAAAATAGCATGTGGTATGCAAGAGTAGGAATTATGTAATTTTAGGCTGATGGGGTGGAGAGGAGGTTTCCTTTCTCCCTCCCCACCTCCAGAGCATCTCATTCTAACTACCTCAAGTCTTGCTGAAAATAATATTGTAAATTACTTAACTCATTATCTCTTCTATAATAATAACTGATTCCATAGAATCATATGGTTTTAGAGTTGGAAGGAACTTGGAACTTGGCCATAAAGTCAAAACCATATCTGGGAATCTACTATAACGTACTCCACAAATGCTCATCCTGTCTTTACTTGAAGACCTCCAGGGAGGGGTAGCTTGTTACCTCCTGGGATAACCCATTCCATTTTCCCCATAATTCTAATTACTAAAAAGTTTTGTCCCCCAATTTTGGCATTTTTTTTTTACTATTTCCAACCATGACTTTTACCTTATAGGACTAAATAGAAGTCTAATCACTGAAGATAACTATCATGTTCCTCCCCTCTCCTCCCATCCCTCAGCCCCCTCTTTTCCAGGCTAAGTATCCTCACTTTTTCCCCTCAAAGTGTTGCTGTGATGGGGGGAAGGGGTTGGAAGAAGACCAAAGGACTAGAGGAAATATGTGTAGAGAGACGCTTCAGGCGGCAAAGGTGACCACACTTATAGCTGACCCCTCCAACCCTGGGATCATTCCTTATTCACTCTCTCTTTGGTTTCAGGGCTGATCTGGTCAAGAAATAGAAATCTTTCTTTCTTAATCTTAAAGAGACAATAGCTGGGTAAAAATAAAATTCCTTCATAATTCAAGAGAGAAATAACATGAAACAAAAAATGAAACAATGGTTATATGGTTAACTTCTGATGTAAACCTCTCTGGTGTTGGCTATTAGGCCCAGGGTAGACCCACTTTTTACCCTTCAATCCTTTCCTATCCAAATCCTCAGCCACCCTTCAAAACTGGTAGGGAGAGAGCAGAGAAATTCAGAATATTATTTCTGGTCTCCACTAATTTGACAGTTGAGTTGCTAAATTCCTAATGGTTAGCATGAGGCCAAGAAAGTCTAGGTCTTACCTTCTCTAAGGGTGCATTAGGAGTCTAGGACTTAAACTTTTATAGGATCTTGAATGCAAAGAAACAGAGAACATTAGCCCACCTCCTTCATTTAACATACATGAAAATGGATCTCTATTGAGAAATGGCTTGTCTAAAGCCAAACAAGCAGTAAATAGTGGAATTGGACTCTGCATTCAGTCAACTAAATTTACTTTCCACTGTACCATGTTGTCTTTCATTATAAATCTGATATCCTGGCAGATAGCCAGGCACCCTGTTGGTGTCCAGAGGTGCATGGGAGCAGAAAGGAAAGAGGAAAATACAAGAGGGGAGGAGCTCTGCTTTTTAAATTTCTATTGCTTCCATTCAGGGCTATGCCTTTCTTTGAGAGTTGATGAGGGGATCAGGTTTATTATTCACAACTCAGTTCTCCCTTTATATATTCCATCTCCAAAGTGTAAAACAGATAAAAACATCTTCTTGATGATTCTCATTAATGTCATTTATAAGATGTCATGGGATGGACCATAGTACTTAGTAGACTGTAATAAAGTTGTACCTCTATTGATTAATGCTTAATTAAATGAACAATTACAAGGCATTTGCGTCTTATTACATGCATTTGGGAAACTATAAACTCTTCCCTACCTGCTGTCAGAACACCAGGAAAATATATGAAACACCTCTTCCCTTAGATATTTCCAGAAGTAGCCTCTGATAACTTGAACAAGCCCAGTTAGATATCCCAGAGGAGAGTGCCATGGACCAGGAGACATGTAGGTGACTGCTCTCCTGAGTCACCACACCTTGAGGAAATACTGATGCAGGTAGAAGAAGCTCTGCTTACATGCTGGGAGAAATAGTATAAGATGCTAATGTTACCATGAGTCAACATGGAATTAAAAAGTGATCCACTTATGAGATACAAGAGGAAATACTTTCACTAGGATGACGATAGGACTTATGGTGTTATAAAAAGGTCATTGGGATTACAGTACCAAAGAAAGTTTTGAAGATGGAGAAGAATCATACTGTGAGCTGAATGTAGTGTCCAGATAGAGTTGTCCAATAGGCAGGGAAAAATGTGGAAAAGGATCTAGGGAAAGAAAAGATGACTGAATATATAGATCTGGTAGTTATTTGCAAAGAGATGGTAGTTTAACCCATATAAATTGATGATATCAACTAGGGAGAGTGTAGAGAGAGGAAAGCTAAGGGTAGAAAGCTGGGGTACTCCATAATGGGTGATGGACATCCAAAGAATACTGAGAAGGTTTGTACAGAGAAGTAGAAGAACCAGAAAAAATAAGTATTGTGAAAATCTAGAGAAAGAAAAGTTTCCACTGTCACAGACAGTGCTTGAGGAGGCACCAGACACATAATGGGGGAGGGATGAGTGTAAATTATGTTTAAACTCTATTGTATATTGAACTGAAATTCATCTATTGTCTTGATTGTATCTATAATTGTAGATTTTCTTAGACTGACCATGACTACTCATAACTCTTACTGCGAATATCATACTTCAAGAGATAAATTCCTGATTTGCATATTGTAATCCCAATCTTTACTGGAGTAATTGAACAAATCTTGTCTTCTCTTTCAAAAAAAAAAGTTTCCAGGAGAAGGGAATGAACAACAGCTTATAGTAGTTCAGAGAGGGCAAGAAGAATGAGAAGTGAGAAAAGGTCATTGAATTTAGCCATAAATAAATATTATCATGTTGAGAAATTTTGATTTGGTGTTGGGAATAGTATATAGATTGCAAGGAACTGAGAAATGAGTAGGAGCTGAAAAGGTTTAGGCAGTTTTTTTTTTTCTCTATGAGTTTGTACATGAAAGAGGAAGAAAGATATGACATAATAATTTGAAGGCATGGTAAAGCCTGTAAAGCATAGGGGAGATCTATATCTATCTATCTATCTATCTATCTATCTATCTATCTATCTATATCTATCTATCTATCTATCTATCTACACATTCAAAGTCAGAGATAGAGTAAATGAAGAGGTAAGCTTGAGATGAGAAGGAATGTTATGAAGGACATCAGAAAAGGAGTTATCATTGACATGGAGAAGGGATACCTCTTTCTCTAAGATTGAGGCAAAGGAGGAGAGAATAGGGCATCATGTTGAATTGTAGAATGGGGGAAGATTTGAAGCTCACATCTGGGACACATACTGTGGAGAGTGCCATAGAAATTTAACAATAAAGAGGAATGAAGATCCACTTGAGATTAAGATTAAACAACACATTTGTAGTGGACTCAGGGCAACTGCATATGGTATGTGGTATGTGAGTAGGAGAACAAAAGATGAATGGTCAGGGTCATCTAGAATTGAGGTTAAAAGAGGTCAGTGATATGATAAAAGAGAAAAGAACTCGAGGATGGTGTTTAATGTAACATTGATGTTGTTTCTAGAAGGTCAAGATTCTGTTGGAAGGAAAATGAGGCCAGTGTAGAGGTAATGAATGGCTTGGAAAAGCAAGGAAGGGTAGAATCATTAGATGTTATGGTGAGGTTGGAGAGTAGGTTTAATGTAGACAAGGGATGAGAAAAAATGGAAAGATATGAGGAAGATAGAGAAATTTAAGATTATGGAGGAAATAATGGAGATACCTGGAATAGGACCATACCTATGTATTGTTTTAATGGAGTAAATGTGCAGATCATGAGACTTGATGAACTAGGAAGTAAGGGTATTGGAGGGCATGATAACTTGCAAATTGAGCCCCCTAAGTATAATAGCGGGAGCTAGGGTATAGAGAAAGGCTCGTATCCTGAAGTCCTTAAGAAGGGCACTGAAGGCAAGCAATGAACTCTGAGAGGTAAGAGAATGTCTAGCAGTTACCATGAGAATCTAGAACTGGTTAATTTATCTGGATAGAATGAATCTCAAAGGGGAAGAACTTGCTACTTATGGGTTCCTATACATACATAATACACACATACCTAATACATACATGGATACACATAAATGTACCTATATATGTATACATACATACACACGTATAGATAAATAGATAAAGTTTACAATAGATAGTATTATTTCTGAAGGAAGAGGAAGATAAAAAAAAGATGTCAAGTCAGATGAAATTGGATGGAGATGAGAACATTATACTTCCTCATCTGATCCTAATTTGTGAATCTAAAGTCTTTTGTTCATTGGGGGATGGGGTGCAGGACAGGAGTTTACTCTGCAATTCATTAAACACCTTGCTAAGTTCTGGGGATGTGCCAAACACCTTGCTAAGTTCTGGGGATATAAAGAAAGACAAAACCATTCCTGCTCTCAAGGAACTCACAGTTTAATGGGAGTTATGTATGAACAATTATTTATGAACAAGATATAGATGAAATAAATTGGAGGCAGTCAGCAGAGAGAAGGCACTATCCTTAAGGAAGTACAGAAGAAAGAAAGGTTCAGTAGATTCCTTCCCAAAATGTGAAAGTTGAGATCCTAGGGGCATTTCTGGACTTGCATTCATAAAACTACAGAATTTGAGGACCGAGAGAGAACATGGAGAAAAATTAGTCTCACTTCATAGTTAGGGAACTGAGACTCACAAAGGTCAGGGAACTTTATCAAGGTCATACAGAAGTGACCTAACAAGAGTTGTAACTAGGGTGGAAGCACTGGGGTTTTGTATCAATATTTAGCAGAAATACTGTTCATATGAAGGTTCTTTATCCTGACATACCTTCCATGCCGGATGAGCCACCTTTTCCTGAAGACTCACTTTACTTCACTGTTGTATCTACTTTTAGGAGGAAAATGCCCCTATCCATTGTCCTTGGCCCTTCTAAGGATTTTAGGATCATTGACTGTGCCCTGAAGACTGGACTAGGCTCTCCAAAGGCCTCAATGATTCCCTCTTTGAGGGGACTGCAGTTGGTTGGATCGTCACCTGTGTCCCACCTCATCTGTAGTGCTTAACTGAAATTTTCCTGGCACTGCCTCAATTGCCCCACCCTAATTACAGCTCTCACCTTGATTCCTATTCTACTTTCCTTTCCTGTATACCCTGGGTCTGCTTCCCTATCAGTCCTTCAAAACAAAGGCACTAAGGAATACTTGCAGCCCCCTTAGTAATTCACCTGTATGAGCATGGCTAGGTAGTGAGGTGGAGGAAAGAGAAGAGGCTATGTGGTAATTAAAAGCCTCTATTTTGTATGTCAAAGAAGGAACACTGGGAACCTTGGCAGCATACTTTAACCCTGTTTAAATTAATTAGGTCCACAATGTTTAAAGTTTATTCCTTTACTTAGAGGGACTTATTCAAAGTGATTTTTACCTTTGATAGGAAGGGGTTCCTATGCTCATATTAAAAGTAAACTATTTTTTCCACCTACATACTGTTCCTTGGTGAAGACCAAGTTGTGAAAAATCTTCTATCTCTTAATGGTTGAGAGAAAATTCTCTCCTCAAGTTTATGTTTCTTATTCTACCTCCTTTTTTGAAAAATCATTTTGATGGATGACTTTACTCCTGCCTCTGACCTTGTGACTCAGTCTTGATTTAAGGCGAAAACCACAGGTTGCTAGTGACAAGCATAATTCAAGAGAGTCATCATTACAGTTCACTTTTAGCATATTGGTTTGGTTTTGTTTTATTGGTGACATTCATTTCTTACACCATGATCACTCTTAGGTATTACCCTGCTTCATTTTCCATTATTACACTCCCCATTACCCCATCATAATACCTTTACTTGATACGGAAAAAAAATTAAGCCAAGCTGATGAACAAAATTGCCATGTCTGACAGTGGGCATACAATCCTCCCAAAGAATAAAAGTAGTTCCAAGTCCAACTTCTCTTCAGAGAAGAGGACATTGTATTTCATTATCTATCCTCTGGGACCAAGACGATTGTTACATTTAATCTGAGTTCATCTGCCTTTTAGCATTATTTTCATGTAAATCACTGTAGTAAATTCATAAAAATATTAATTAGACATCTACGTGTAAGGCATTGTGCTAAGGGAAGCAGACCAAAGGAAAAATAGCCAAGGGCTAACATCATGTGGGGTGGGGATGGGGAGAGAGGATGCAGCCTATAAACAAGTGTGTGCAACCCAAAACAATGCAATTTCAAGGGAAAGAGCAAGCAACTGGAAAGCAAAGGGAAGGTCCTGTGGAAGACAAGTCTCCGTTAGGTTTCAAAGAAAGCTTGGCAGCTAGGCATCATGGAAAATAATCCATTCATTTGCCTTCCTTGGTCTGAATCTGTTGACACGAATCTTCCTGAACTATCATTGTGAAAAGTCAAGCTGTTCACCCTGGAGAGCTCTAGTCTTGCATCCCTGGAGGCTAGTTGGGCATGGACTCAAATGCCAAATACGCCCTAGAGAGATGATGCCACCTGGTTACTAGTTTATAGGACATTGCTTTGGCTTCTCAGAAAGGAGACATTAGAGGAAGGTAACACATTCAGCAAGGGGATAAGCTCTCTTCCCTGGCTTTTAGCAGAGGTCGGTTTCCCTTTCTTCTTTAGTTAGATGAACAAACTCTCTTTCTGAACTTCCATACCAAATCTATTCAATGCATAGGGGAATGTTGAACATGAAGGAGAGAGAGAATGCTAACTGGGAGATCAGAGAAAGCTTTATGAGGGAGGTGAAACCCAGGGGGTACAGAGAAAGACAAAGATTCTGAGAGAGAGGAGTAGGAGTGCATACCACATGTGTGATGTGGATGTCCAGAAACAGATGATAGCCATTTGCTAGCTATTTTAGGCTATTTAATGAATATCTATGTTAGCTTTTAATAGCTATTTTAAATGACTAAAGTGTAAAGTTGCACTAAGAATTTTGGAACACCCTATACATACACACACATACATACATACACACATAGATACATACACAAACATGTAAACATGCATGCAAATATACATAAATTCACATGTGCGTACTGTATATTGAGAATGGTGGCCTAGGAGGGCTATTTTGGTTTGGAAAGTAGGTAAATAGAGGGATAGGAAAATTGATTAACATATCCTTTCCAGGAGTAACGACAGACTTGATTTGATTTCAGGTGGGTGGCAGGAAGTGGCAGGAAGGGTTCTGGTAAGAAGGTGTAAAGGGAGTAAAATGAAGCATGGTTAGAGTCAGGCATGGTTGTGATGACTGTTGTTCCATCATACCTGACTCTTTTGTGACCCCATGGGCCATAACATGCCAGATTCTTCTATTCCCCACTGTGTCTTGAAGTCCAGCCAAGTTCATGTTCATTGTTTCTGTGGCATCATCTGTCCATCTCATCCTCAGTCACCCCCTTTTCCTTTTATCTTTGATCTTTCCCAACATCAGTGTCTTTTCCAATGAGTCCTGTCTCATTATTTGGTGTTCAAAATATTTACATTTCAGCTTCAGTATTTGACCTTCCAATGAATTCATTTAAGTATTGATCAATTTGAGCTCCTTATTGTCCAAGGGACTCTCAAAAGTCTTCTCCAGCGCCACAGTTCAATAGTGTTGATTCTGTGATAGTCTGCTTTCCTTATAATCCAAGTTCTCAGAGCCATACATGACTACCAGAAAAACCATAGTAGTTGCTAAGGCAACCCCTGGTCATGACATTGGGACTCCAAGGCAGGAGTTGGGAATGAAACTGAGTCACTTCTCTAGGGTATGGTTTCTGGTTCAGGCCGCAAGACTTGCAATGGAGATATCCAGCAAGTAAAGTGAATAAGGGTTAGACAACTGAAGCTACCTGGAAGGATAGTCTGTAGTGTCAAGGAATTTTCATTCTACCAGGAGGTATATATTTCTAGATAAGTATGGTACAAGGAACATGAAGGAGAGAGAGAATGCTAACTGGGAGATCAGAGAAAGCTTTATGAGGGAGGTGAAACCCAGCGGGTGCAGAGAAAGACAAAGATTCTGAGAGAGAGGAGTAGGGAGTGCATGCCACATGTGTGATGTGGATGTCCACAGACAGATGATAGACTCCCAAGTTGAAGGAACAGTTAATAATCCAGGTAGCATAGTGTAAGGGGTCTGGAACTCTCAGATTATCAGGGTCTTGATGCCCTTAGGAGAAATCTCTTTGAGACGCCATGTTCTTGCATGATTTACGTGATGGACCACCCCTGCGCAATTACCAACCTTCACAATTGTCTTGCGCAAGAACAGCAACAGCCAAGCACGTAAGCTCAGCACGCAGTGTTTACAAACTTCTTGCATGTATGGAAGTAGAATGCCTATATACGCTCTGAGCTAGCTGAGAATAAACGGAGTGCATACCATCCTTGCTCCTGCCTCATTCATTCGTTCCCGGAAGAAAGATCTCATGCAGGCATAAGATCTTTGGGGACTTAACAGCATAGAATATAGAATTCATGAAAGGAAATAATAAGGAATAAGGCTTAGAAAAGTCTGTGGGAGCTAGATTGTGGAGGGCCCTGAACGTCAGTCTGTGGGTATTTGTGATGTATTCTATACGTAACATAGGCATTAAAGTTTTCTCGCCAAAAGATTTTGGCGGTGATGAACTGATGAAAGAAATTTCAATTGAAGCAGACAATGTAGGATTCCCCATTCAGATGGTCCTACCACATAGTCTGGCAAAATATCCTGCTATTTGGGGGCTGGTAAACTTAGCAATGGTGATTACACATTCTCACTAAATTAAATCTTGATTAAAATAGCTTCTAAAAAGCATCACCCTCAGCGATGAATTGTGTTTCAGTTATCTACTGGAAGTTGAGAAAACAGGCCTAGGATAGGGAGGCAAAATAGTGAAGTAAAAAGAAAATGCTGTATTTAGCTTCAGAGGATCCAAATTCGAATTCTGGCCCTCCCACTTACCGACTGGCATCTTGGACAAATCTGTAAAGTATTCTGGGCTTTATCTTTCTTGTGTGTAAAATAAAGAGATTAGGCCAAATACCCTTAGGATACCTTCTAGCCCTAAACCTATAATCATAACTTTACTAAAATTAATCTGAAAGCCTCTTGTTTATATATCATAGTGCATCCTTAGTCACCCATGATGCTTCAAATACATTGTTTTTTTGTTTAAGAACAGCTCAGCTGGAAGAGTTTCTAACCACAGGGGTGGTACACAGCACCCTTAAAAATGGCATTTACTATCTGTATGACCTTGGATAAGTTATTCCTTGGTATAACATAAGGCATCATATCTATGGAAAGAAATACAGAATTCACATCTTGAGGGAAGGAAGGTCATATACTGGTTTTGATAAGGGACATATCTATGGAAAATTGATATTATTATGTGGTACAGTGAAAAAAGAATAAAATTTAGAATCATGAGACCTGGATTCAAATCTCATCTCTGCCATTTTTACCAGTTTTGTAACCTTGGTGGATACACGTTACATCTTTGTGCCTCAGTTTCCTCATCTGCAAAATGAAGCAGTTAGACAAGATCACCTTGAAGTTTTCTTCAAGGTCTCAGTCTATTAGGAAAAGAACTGCATAGCAGTCTACTATCTAGCCTTCAAACTTGCATCCATGGCAACATAATCCAACTTTTTAATTTTCTAGGACTGAAGATAATTGGTTCCTTAGAGACCTAAATACTTATACTCTCAACACAGAAGTCAGAGACAATATCTACTAGCTATCAACAGATCAGTTCCCTTTTGGAGTTGGGGAAAAAAAAATTAAAAAAACAGAAAAAAAATTGTTTGCATGTATCATTTTGCAAGAAAGGCCCATCAGGAATCTAAAATACTTTACAGACTAGACCCAACTCTTCTTATCTTTGCCTGCCAGGAGAATCAAGTGAAGCTTTATATGTTGTGTGGGATTAGACAATGAAACCCATTGAAATGCAGTGGAAAATATCCTAGGCTGTTTGCCTGGAATCACAATCTGTTTCATACCCATTGCTTCTATTGGCATTAGGAAGCATTTAAATGAAGACAGTGTTGGATTTATCATGAAAACTATGGCTTCTAATCTAGGCTCCCTGATTGATTTGTTTTGGGGTTCTGATAAATCATTTATTTTGCTGGTCTCAAAAGTGGAGTAAAATACCTGTTAGAATAAGGGATTGTTATAAGGGTCAAAGAGTTTGTGAAAAGATTAGTATGGAAAATACATGGAACAGAAATGTGGGAAATGATCGACATATTGTTTTACCTCATATAAGGGGATAATGTTAGAAAACACAGGAGCAGAGATTAAAATGGGAAGAAACCTGGTGTAGAGAATGATGGATTTAAAATAAGAAATTCGTGACATTTACTGGTTGTGTGACCTTGGACAAGGTGGTTAACCTTTGTCAACCTTTATTTCCTCATATTTAAAATGGAGGGGTCAGACTAGCTCAGGGCTTCTTGAACTTTTTCTACTCATGACCCCTTCAGTTCTTCTTAAACTATGGGTCGGGGTTGCAACTCATAGTTTAAAAAGCTCTGTGATAGATGACCTCTAATGTTCTCTTTGACTCTAAAATTATGATTTTGTGACTTCTGATCTTTTTAAGTCTAAATAAATGCCTTTATGATTCTAAATCTGAAGGGGAAAAAGCAGTGAGAAACTCTCCATCATAAATAACCTCAACTTGTAGATCTCTGGTAAGGGAGAAGCATCTACCATGCCATCATGATAACCCATTTCATTTAGAGGTGACTAATTGTTAGGACATTTCTTCCTGTCATCAAACCTAAATCTCTCTGTAATTTCTACCTCTTGTTTCCGTTCTGCCCTCTGAGGTCAAGCTGAACAAGTCAGCTGCCCTTCAAATATCTAAAGACAACAATTATGTACTAGTTTTAGGGTTTTTCTTTAAAGACTTTTTAAAATGTTAAATAATTTTCACTACTGATATGGAGTGATTCAAAAAGAGTAACTAGGAATTGGGAAGCTCTGAGTTCAAAGACTCTTTTAGACCCTTTTTAAAAGCTGTGAAACACTGAGCAAGTCATTTAGCCTCAGTTTCCAAATCCATGAAAAATAAAGGATTCAAGACCTATGGTTTCTGAGGTTCCTTTCAGTTCCAAATGTATAAGCATTTATGAGCAGACCTGGATTCTAGCCCTGAGTTTGTTGCTAAGTCGTTGTATGGATGACCCTTTTTTCTCCTCAGTTTCTTTATCTATGTGAGGAGTGGTTGGGCTAAATTCTTTTTAAAACCCCTTCCAAAGAACCCTATTCAGCTTCAAAGCCTGTCAGCTTTCAAGATTTGGTAGCATTTTTGCAGTGTATTGTAGCCAATAGGAGGCTGGGCTTGGATTCTGGAGGTGCTGGGTTCAGCTCTTGCTCTGCTACTTATTCTGAGAGCTAACTGTGAGCACTTCTCCCTACCTCACTTCCCCATCTATAAAACCATGTCCCAGAGCAGTTGTGAGGTTCGAATGAGACTGCATACCAAAAGTACTTTGTAAATTTCAGGTGCTAAGTGAATATCAGTTAATTCTAGAATTGACGAAGTTAAACATCTTTTTCTGGAGTTGGGCAAACCGGAATAAAAATGGGTACTTGAAGTTGATTCTTCCAGGTAAGATTGTGTTTTAAACTAAATTTTATTTTTTCTAGTTAATAAATATTAATTTTCTGTCCCTCTTACTTGTAAAAAGAAAGAAAGAAAAGAAGAGTAAATATTTGGAACAAAAGTGGCAGCTAAGAGTTTAAGCACTCTTAAGTGAACCCATACTAATCAATTTGTTCTGTCTAAATTGTCTGTGACCTCATTCATTTTTTGGTGAGATTTGAATTGCGGAATCTTAAGACACATAAACAGGGCCAAGTAGCAGCTTGGAACTCATCAGGCCACACTCCTTCCTTTCTTGGACTTTCTCTGCAATTCCCCAGAAATCTCTTCACTCCTGGACTTCATGCATTGGGTCTACCCTTTGTTGCCTCTCCCCCTTGTTGGTTGTTTCTTTCCCAAACTTCCATTTTTAAGGAGGACAACCAGGCCAATCATGTCTTTATTCTTTTCTTGTCTGCACTCCTGACTCCTTTGGACTTTCTCTCCATTTCTCCCCTTCAGAGTAACCTCATCTCCCTCCCTCTCATCCTCCATTCACTGCTTGTTGGTATGTTTTTTTTTTCCTGTGTTATATTCCCCCAATAGAATGTCATGCATTTTTGAGGGCAGAAGCTATCTTTCTCCTTGCATTTGTATTTCCATTACTTAGCACCATGCCTGGCACATAGTAAACACTTAATAAAAGCTTATTGACTTGGTTTGGATAAAGATCTGGACTCATCTGGGTATGTGATGCATGCTACTGGGGAGGCTGATGAATTGCTTGAGGCTGGTGATTCTGAGCTAAAGCTGATCAGGTCTAGGGCCAATGTGATGAACCCCTAGGAGTGGTGAAGTTGCCACAGCTAAAAACAGAGCAGGTAAAAGCTGTATGGCTGCTCTGCGGTGGGGCCAGATCCATAAGTAACCACTGTACTTCTACCCTATGTGATAGAAGGAGATGTAGTATCAAAAAAGAAAAAAAAAGTGCTGGTCTCAGAGTCAAGAATTTCAAGTCTTGACTCATCTATGCATTGGTTGGTGACCCTGGGTAAGTCATTTCAAATTTCATTGCTCTAGGCAACTTCCTAAGACTTGAAATTGTAGAGGCTTCAGCTATTTGCAGTGGTGGATGGGTATTTCCACACAGAGAGTTCCTTAAACCAATGAAATCACAAATCTGGTTGTAAAAAGTATAAATACATAGACATGAAAATAGGACTGGACCTTGAACCACACTGCTGTAGACTGGGTAGAAGACTAGGCTGAGGACTTGGGTCAAAACTTCCCAGATCCCCCAAGATGTGAAATATGACCACCCCTCCTTAAATATTAAACCAGCTGCTTGATTCTTCCCTAAGCCCCCCTGCCTAAGTACCAGCCCTAGATGCTAGGAACATGTGGGCAGCTTATTTTAGCAAAACTCCATGACTTCCCTGAACAGCAGCTGCCAGTATTGTTAGGTCCCGAGTGACAGAGAAATTTTTCCCCTCTTTTCTCTCCCTTCCCTCCAGGCCCCTCCATCTCCCTGGCCTGTTGTATCAGAAGGTTTCTCACCTTTACAACCAGGTCATTGCTGACAGCAGCCTGCCTAATACTGGCTTCTCCAAGTGACCCTTTTGTTTGCTCCAGGTCACTGGGGCAACCTTTCCCACGGGAAGCCAGAGAGATTGCTCATTACCATGAGTTGGCCTTCTGGGGAAAGGGAGCTGAGAGGCTGCTGGGGAGAAGAAATCTGCCAACAATATTCATGGACCTTTAAAGTCTAGCACCAGGACAGCTCTTTCAGTGTTCAGGCTACAAAAGTCAAGTCCTTGATTTTCCTGATTGCTGCTTCTTTTAAATCTTAAAATTTTAGTCATTAAATAATCCAGTAATTATGGCAGATAACCTTCCATTATAGGCTACTGAGCGAAGACCTTGTGTTTCTCCCTCCCCCCACCCCAACTTTACTCCCAACTTTCCCTCTTCCACCCAAATTTCCTTGTGAGGACTTTGCCATATTTTAGTCACATGGGCTTGAAAGCTGGAGTCCTTTTTGACTCTGGCCTCTTCCTCATCCCCCACAGCCAGTCACTTGCCATCTTTTATTTATTCTACTTCTCTAATATTCCTCTCTTTCCACTTACACAGCCGTTGCATTAGATCAGGTCCAAATCACCTCTCACCAGAATTAGTCTAATAACGTCCTAATTATTCCTCTCACCTCCTGATTCAAGCCTGTTCTTAGAGTTCCAAAGCAATCAATCAACAAGCATTTAAACATCTATTATGGGCCCCATATTGTGCTAGCAGCTGGGGATACAGAGATTTAAAAAATGAAATAGTCCCTGCCCTTAGGGTATTTACAGCCTGTCTGTGTCTGATAAATACATGCATATGTATGCATGTATTAGGACATATACACAGTAAACATAAGGTCATTTTGGGAGGGGAGGAGCTGGGAGTGGTGCTGAGGGGCATCAGGAAAGGCTTCATGGAGAAAGTGAGTGTTGAAGGTTGCAAATGATTCTAAGAGGTGGAGGTGAGGTGGGAATGTATTCCAGGCACCAGGGATGCAAAAGCATGGGGACAGGAGAGGGAGTATCATATATGAGAAACCGTTAGAAAGCCAGTAAATTTGACTGGATTGTAGAGTAATGTCTCTCAAGACTGGAAAATTAGGGTCAGGTTATGAAAGAATTTAAATTCCAAGCAGAAGCATTTTTATTTGGTTCTGAAGGCAATCTGGAGCCACTGGAGTTATTGAGAAGATGAGCAACATTGGCAGATATATGCTTTAGGAAAATCAACAGAGAGAATGAACCAGAGCAGGCAGAGCCTTGTATTAAAGCTTTTTAGGTCTATTACATCCATTCACATGGGAGTTGGAAGCAATATCAGAGAGTACGCAGAGTAGGAGGAAATGGTATTGTGCTTGGCATAAGCTAAATTTTGAAGTGGATTCAGTTTATATTCATGGCCCTGAGCCTTCCTCTTCAGGTACCAGGTACTCTGCTTTAGACTCAGAATATTAGAGTTGAAAGGAACCTTTGATGTCACATAGTTCAGCTTTACCAATTAACAGATGAGAAAACTGAGTACCAAAACGTGAAAAAATAACCTGCACAAATTCATATAATCGTCAAATGATACAACATGGATAAGGACCCACGTCTCCTGACTTCTATTTCTTGGCTCTACTCCCATACCACATTGCTTCCTCTCCTTTCCTTGCGTCATAAATTGTTTTCAGAAAGATTCTGAGGTCAACTATTTGCATATTGGTCTACGTGCTAATCCATGGTTTTCCTCTCATAGAAGTGGTTGCTCTTAATCTCATTTCTAATTATGTACAATTATGTGCAATGAATAGAACACTGTACTTGGACTCAGAAAGACCTGAGTTCAAATGTGACCTCAAACACTTACTAGGTGCATGACTCTGGGCAAGTCAATTAACCTCTGTTTATATCAGTTTCCCTCTGTAAAAGGGGGATCCTAATAGCACCTACATCACAGAGATGCTGTGAGAATCAAATGAGATGATATCTGTAAAGTGCTTAGCACAGTTGAAGGCACCTAGTAGGTGTTTAATAAATCTTGTTTCCTTTCTATTTACTAAAAAATTCTAGGCATTGCCTGACAGTCCTGTGAAGTGTTTGTAAGCAATAGGTCATCTTGACACATCTAAAATCACCCTCTTTGGACTGTTACCTACACAGACTATTGTCAAGTTGGTCTCCTACAGAAAAGAAACAAACAAATAAAAAAAGGCTGAAAGTCTGGGGTTTCAAGGCTACCTTTAAGGAATTTTAAATTGAAGCTGTCAGTATAAGAATGGTTGAAGAAAAGGTCTGTGTTTCCTGAATGCTTGCTTGTTGAATTTTGAAAATGTTGTCAATGTCTGTGTTACTGTTCATATTTAAATGTGACAGTGATGTGAGACTGGTATCACAGAGTTGCAGGATCTCAGAACCAGAAAGATGCTCAGTCATCATCTGTTCCCAAAAGGATCCTGACTTGGGTCATGCAACTTTTGCTCAAAGACCTCCAATGAGGAAGAACCTTCAAAGAGATGCTATTCCACTGTGGGACAGCCCTACTTGTTAACAAGTTTTACTTGGCAGCCAATTTAATTTGCCTTCTTGTTTCTCACCCGTTGTTTCTGGTTTTGACCTCTAGGGCCAAACAATCAAGGTGAGATGTTCAGGTAATTAGAAACACCTGTGATATCACATGAATCTTCTCTACTCCAACTAAATATCCTTAGTTTCAATAATGGGTATTTATATGTCATGGACTTGAAGCCCTTTATTATTCTGATTGCCTTTTCCTGAAAACTATGATTTTATCAATGACTTGCCTAAAATGAGTTATCTAGAGTTGGACACAATAGTGAGGGTGATTATTTCTTTATTTCTAGAAGCTATTTTGCTTTTAATAAAACCCAAGATGGAAGAGTCAAGATGGTAGATTAGAGGCAGAAATGTAGCTGAACTCTTTCAATGTCATCCTCCAAACAACTTTAAAATAAAGCTTTGAATAAAATATTGCAATGGTATAGAAAACACAAGGTCAGGATGAGAAATTTTTCTGGTCTCAGAAAACTTAGAAGGTCAGCAGGAGACATATTTGGGTAGAAGCCTGTCCAGTGTGCACATTGGGGAAAATAATAGTTGCCACAGAAGCAGTAGCAACTTTGGGGCCTCTCAGAAAAAGAGATGATAAGGGAGTCAATAACTGGTCAGAAAGAGATTCCAGACACTAATTCATTGTTGGTGGAGCTGTGAGCTGATCAAACCATTCTGGAGAGCAATTTGGAAGTACGCCCAAAGGGCTACAAAATTGTACATACCCTTTGACCCAGCAATATTGCTTCTAGGATTGTATCCCCAAGAGATCGTAAAAGTAGGATAGAGTCCTACATGTGCAAAAATATTTACAGAAGCACTCTTTGTGGCCAAAAACTGAAAATCAAGGGGATGCCCATCAACTGGGGAATGGCTGAATAAATTGTGGTATATGAATGTAATGGAATACTATTGTGCTATAAGAAATGATGAACAAGAAGACTTCAGAGAGGCCTGGATAGACTTATATGAACTGATGCTGAGTGAAAGGAGCAGAACCAGGAGAACTTTGTGCACAGTATTGACCACAGTGTGTGAGACTTTTTTCTGGTAGTCTTAGTACTTCATTGCAATGCAAAGACTTAAAAAATTCCCAGTGGTCTCTTAAGGTAAAATGTCTTCTACATCCAGAAAAAGAACTATGAAATCTGATTGCAGAATGTAGCAGATCATTTTCTTTTGTGTTATGTTTTGGTTTGTTTTATGATTTCTCTCATTCATTTTAATTCTTCTAGGCAACATAACTAAGGTGAAAATGTATTTAATAGGAATATATGTGTCGAATCTATATAAAATTGTATGCCATTTCAGGGAGGGAGGGGGAAAGAAAGGGGAGGGAAGAGGAAAAAATCTAAGTTATATGGAAGTGATTGTAGAACACTGAAAACAAATAAAATGATAAAAAAAGAAAGCGATTCCAGGGGATCGTTTCCTGGTACTGGATACAGCAGGCATTGATTTGCAACTCTGTTGCCATGCAGAGTTCTAGATCACAGTTTCAGGACAGAGAGGGACCCTAGCATATATGAGTATAGAGGACCAGTCACCCTTCCTGGATAACATCCAGAGTGCAGACCAGGAAAGAAGTGACCATAACTTTTCTAGTATCACCTGCTTTGGAAGCACCAAAAGCTTGCTAATCCCCAGAACTGGCTCAGAAAATAGTGGCACAAAAAAGCCTGAAGCATGGGGCAGTGCCTATCCACATTCAGGTGAGCAGCACATAAATTTAACATAAAGTTCAAAGTCAAGAAATAAGCTGAAAAAATGTCCAAATAGCAACAACAACAAAAGAAAACGAAATTTGACCATTACAAGCTACAATAGTGGCAGGGAAGATGAAGACATAAACTCAGAAGAAGACAACAATGAGAAAACAGGGACAAACAGAGCACCAAAGAAAAATGCTAATTGGATCCAAGACCAACAAAAATTCCTGAAAAAGTTAATGGAAGAGATGAGCAGTAGAAGAAAATTGATTAAAGAAAGATGAGTGAGGTAAGGAAATCATGAAAAATTAATTAACTTCCGGGGTCAAGATGGCAGAGTGAGGAAGGAACCCTTTGAAGCCCTCTCAAATTCCCTTCCTAAGAATTAGAAAGCCATCTCAGAATTGATCTAAGAGAAGGCAAGAAGCTTAACAACATTCCAGGAAAGGTCTGTTTCCTTGGACTAGGAGGGGAGCAAAGTCTAAGAGCAACAGCAGCCTCATAGGAGGGATAATGCAGCAAGGCTCCAAGTCTAGGAAAATCCACCAGTGAGACCCTGGCCTCCTGAAAACCATCAATTCCCTGGGCAAGTGAACCATCTATGCAGCTCATCAAGGGTCCACCCCTGTGACCCTATCTCCAGAATAAGCCATCAACAAAGTCTTGACCCCATTGCTGACTAGTATTGAAGTTCTAGCCTGGGGTTGACCAATAGTGAGATCCTACCCCCAGGGCCTGCCAGAAGATAGACCTTGTTTCCAGTAACCCAGTAGCAGGGTCCCATGCCTGGAGAAGACTAGCAATAAGATGACTCCTCCAGAGCCACCAGAAAGACCCTGTTACCATAACAACCCAGTAGCAAGACTGTAGCTCTGGGCAGGCCAGCAACTTGCCACCATACCTGGGAAAGTCAACAGGGAGTCCCCTCATCCCTCAGTACAAGCTAGAATGAAAGCCTGCCTTCCAGTGAAAGCAAGTAGTTAAGCTCTGAAGCTAAGTGAAAGTCAGCACTAAGACCCTGAATGCCCAGCACAAAAAAAGCTTGAAACAGTGCAGGACCAGAACCCAACTCTTACATAAAATCACCAAATCACAAAAATGGCAGAAAAAAATGAGCAAAAATAAAAAGAACTTGATTATAGAAAGTTACTGTGGTAACAAGTGGTGTGGTGACAAGGAGGATCAAGGTAAAAACTTAGAAGAAGACAATAGTATCAAAATTGCTTCATGTGAAGTCACAAAGAAAAATATAATTTAGTCTTAGGCCAAAAAAGAATTACTGAAAGAGCTTTAAAAGGATTTTAAAAAGCAGATTAGAGAAGTAGAAGAAAAATGGGGGAAAAATGAGAGTAATACAGGAGAATCATGAAAAAAGAATCAATGCCTGGGAAAGGATATACAAAAATTCACTGAGGAAAATAACTCTCTAAAAAATAGAATTGGCCAAATAAAAAAGGAAATACAAAACTCATTAAAGAAAATAATTCCTTTAAAATTAGAACTGATGATGTGGAAACTAATGACTCTATGAGACATCAAGACACAATAAAATGAAATAAAAAAATAGAAGAAAAGTGAAATTTCTCATTGGAAAAACAACTGACCTAAAAAATAGATCCAGGAGAGGTAATATAAGAATTATTGGACTACCTGAAAGTCATGATTAAAAAAAAAGTCTAGTCAGCATCTTTCAAGAAATCACCAAAGAAAACTACCCTGATATATTAGAACCAGAGGGCAAAAGAGATATTGAAAGAATCTGCCTGAAAGAGATCCTAAAATGAAAACGCTCAGTAACATCATAGTCAGATTCTAGAGCTCAAAGATCAAGTAAAAAATACTTCAAGCATTCAAAAAAAGAAACAATTCAAATATCATGGAGCTACAATCAGAATTACATAGTATTTGGCAGCTTCCCCATTAAACAAGAGAAAAGAGCAATTTCATTTAAAATAGCTATAGACAATATAAAATTCTTGGGAATCTACTTCCCAAGACAAACCCAGGAATTATATGAACCCAGTAAAAACACTTTTCATACAAGTAAAGTCATATCTAAACAACTGGAAAAATTACTCATGGGTAGACTGAACCAATATAATAAAAATGATAGTTCTTTCTAAATTAATCTATTTATTCAATGCCAATTCAATCAAATTATTTTTTTATGCCTGGTCCCTTTCTTTGATTATAGTTTTAAGTTTATCCATAAATTCTTACATTATTTTCCCTTGATCTCAATTTTTCAGGTCTGTTGTTTTTCCGATAAGACATTTCACATTTTCTTCTCTCTCTTTTTTCATTCTTTTGACTTTTTTTTTTGTTTCTTCTCTTGTCTCTTGTAATTGCTACTTTCCACTTGCCCAGTTTTAATTTTGAAATGATATTATGGGGGAGTGGAGCCAAGATGGCAGAGTAGAAAGACTCACGTACTCCAGTTCTTCCCCCACAGCGCATAAAATACATGTAAAGAATGACTCTCAACAAATTCTAGAGCAGCAGAAGCCACAGAACGATGGCGTGGAGGAGATTTCCAGCCCAGGGTGACCTGAAAGGCCTACAGGAAAAGTCTGTTACACTAGATGCAGAGTGGAGTATAGCCCAGCCTTGGCCATGTGTCACTGGGAGGAACAGGACCAGAGCAGGCCTTGGGGGAGGAATCCCCAGAAGCAGCAGCAGTTCACAGATCCCTCAACTCACAGGTGCCAAAGACACTTCAAAGGTCAATGAGAGAACTTTTTCACCTCTGTGACAAGGGAGCAAGATCCTCCCCTAGCCCAGGCCCCAGGTGGCGGCAGCTGAGTGGAGGTGACAGTGGAAGGCGAAAGTCAGCTTCCATTGTTGGAACCTTCAGCTTAAAGTCCCTGGGGGAACTGAGCAGCTGATCTGAACCTCAGAATGAGAGTGGGCACATTGGTGAATGGGGCAATCAGAATGCTCTGTATTTTGAGGTGTGGGGAGAGGAGAGATGGGGAGAAATGAACACAAAATTTTGTGGAAATGAATGTTAAAAACTTAAATAAATAAAAAATTAATATATTATAGAGCTAGGAAAATAATAACAAAATAATAACAAAATTCATCTGGAAGAGTAAAAGGTCAAGAATATCAAGTGAATCAATGAAAAAAATGTGAAAGCAATGATGTGACGGTGGGGTCAAGATGTAGTGTCTTTGTCACTGACCAGAATCACAAGCTCAGAAAGCTCTTCTTTTTGGTGGTAAGGAATTGGAAATCAAGGTTATGCTTATAAATTGGGGAATGTCTAAGCAAGTTGTGGCACATGATTTTGGTGGAGTACTATAGTACTATAAGAAATGATAAGGGTGGTAGTTTCAGAAAAAACATGGCAAGACCTATATGAACTGATGCAGAGTCAAGTGGGCAAAAGCAGGAGATCATTGTGCATAGTAACAGCAATATTGTAATGAGGATCAACTGTTAAAGATTTGACTACTCTGATCAATACAATGATCCAAGACAAATCCAAAGGACTCATGATGAAAAAATGCTATCCATCTCCAGGGAGAAAACACTGATGAACTCTTGATTGCAAATTTAAGTATAATTTTCTTACTTTATTTTTCTTGCATTTTGTTGAAATATGGCTGATATAGATTTGTGTTTAGTATGATTTCACATGTATAATTTATATCATATTGCTCGCATTTTCACTGGATGTGGGAGGGAGTGGGAAGGAGGGAGAGAATTTGGAACTCAAAATTTAAGAAGAAAAGAATGTTAAAAATAAATAAAAAGAATAAAGCCTAAGATGGTGTTAGCTCTTTTTTTTTGGTCATATTTCAGATTTGACTTATTTTGAGCTTGCAGTCCCTTTGAAGCTCACTATATTTAGACAACTCCTTCTCTACCTTTGGCTTGTGAAATTAATTTCTTGAACCCAAATGCAAGACTTTGTATTTAGCTTCACTGAGTATCATCGTATCAGATTTATTTCATGCTTTTGTCTGATATCTTTCTGGATTCTGGTATTTTCATTTTTCATATTAATTATGTCTTCTTTTTCCCTGTCTCACCCTCATCCCCCAATCCCTGACCACTCCTCAGTCCTTAGTTTCTATTCTGTCTGTACCCAAGGGCACATAGTCAATATGTGTCAGAAATGGGATTTGAACCCTGGCCTTTCTGGATTTGAGGCCAGACCTCTCTTTCTCCAACATCAATCTGCCTCTTCCAAGAAATCTAAGGACAATAAAAGGGCTGTCTGATCTTTTAAATATCACTAACAGCATTCACCAATCACATCTGCTGGTTTTTCATACCTGGGTATGTAGTTCATATCAAGAGATGACTTGAAGTCTCCCAGAGCAGATATTTTTCTTTGTCTATCAATTGACCACCAACTATGTTTGGGTTGTCCTTTTCTAGTTCAAAGGCCATTCTTCTTGGCAGAGGGAACAGAAGTGAGTTAAGAGTTGAACAGCTGGCTTCTCTTCTCTCAGTTGTCAGTTGTCAACCACCCATCCAACTTCGGCATCAGTCCTAGCCCTTCTTTGGTCCTCCTCTTAAAACTTAAGAAAAGCCCCTGAATTGCCCTTAAATGGGAGATGCAGGAAGTTCAATTCCCATTTCTGACACACACTGACTATGTGAACTTGGGCAAGTCACTTAACTTTTTAATGATTTGGGCAAGTCTAAGACTCTAAGTTTTATAGAATGAGTTTTGTTATTCAATAATTCTCTATAACAATGAAATGATAGGCTCAGTCCCTGTTCTGGCCTTCCTTACCAATCTAGCTCACTCTGAGTTTTAGGACTGTGGACACTCTTTTTATAGCATGGTGTTACAATTTGGGATCATACTCTATTACTCGTTCTTGCTTCCATACTCTGCGCAGATCTTTCTAAAAATCCAAGTTAATTGCTGAGTCCTCTCTGCACCTAGTTAATCTCTTCAGGTGACTCCCATTTGTTTCTCCTCATCAGCATTGTTTTCCTTTTTGAAACAAATGGCAAAATTTTGAAATTTATGAAATATGGATACATTAGCCCAAAACCCTATGGAAGAATTTAATAATATTAGGGCCTGGAAAACATTTGGTTTGTTTGCTTTTATCAAGTTCTGTGATTTCATCAGGGTGAGGAGCTCCTGGTCCTGCCATGAAGACAGAGAATTTCTCTGTGTCTTAAAACCTTAACAATTTCCCTGGGGGAATGAGTTGAACATAGTCACAGATAGACAGCATATGTAATAGTGGGATGTGAATGCTGGTCTTCTTGCTTCCAAAGTTAGTTAACTATCCATTAAAACACACTGTTCTGGAAAGTTATGGAGTACAAACAAAAGTAGAGAGAGAGCATACATTTTCCATACAGTCACTCAATAACTGAGCTATAATTAGCGTTTGCCCAGCCAGTGACAATATTAACTAGTTGTGCTAATGTTGTCTGGCCCGATGCTGATGTCGGTGTAAATAGCCATTATTAGTGGATGAAGGAATATTGAAGGACACTTGATGCTGGTTCAATAGAAGAAGGTCAAGGCAGCAGTGTGAGGATGCGTAGAATTCTCTACAGCTTCTCAACCTTGGGCTCTATCTCTCTCACTATCTACAAAAGGCAGTGGGGGGAAGGAGGAAGGATTTGGATGATGGAAAATAAAGTGGAGGGACAAATGGGGCCTGGTGTTGTTATACAATCCAAACGAATAAACCCTAATTAGTACCACGCTAGATGCCAGGGACACAAGGAGAAAAAGAAAATAATTGCTGTCTTCAAAAATCTCATGTTCTCCTTGAACGTATGTTACAGATGCTATCGGTCAAAAGTAAATATACTTATGTGAGTGGAATTTAACTATAGGGCATCCATCGCATCTGAATCTTCAGATTTTCATTCCCAAAGAAATGAAGTACCAAGGATACGGACCAGGTGGGACCACGGCATCACAGAAATGAGTTTGTAAGTGTAAAGGACCCAAAACTAATGTTTCTGGTAGAATGTAAATCGAATCATTGTTAAATTATACCAGTGGGTCAATATTTGGAATTTGAATCAGGGGCCTTTAGTGAAAACGTTCAGAACAGGGAACACAGAGGTCGTTAGGTCAAATGAAGGTGTTAGACGCTATAGTTCCATGGGGAGGGCTGGCTCAATGCTCGGTCTATTTGGCATGATTTGAAGGCAATCAAGGCCTTCCCTTTTTCCAGAATATAACACTCATGAGCCTTCCCCAGATTTCCACTATGAGTCATTCCTTGGTTAGAGCACTGATTCTAGAAGACCCCTATTAAATGAAGGGTAGCCTAGAACTTAATAACACTTGTTGATACCGTAGCAGTGAATTTTAGGAGCATGGACCATGATTTAAAAAGTGAGAAAGGAAAGTCTGGAGCATGGCTCAATGACCAAGGTAGGCAGACCAAGATTTGGCTCCACAGTGAAAGGTTGCATGTAGCCAAGAGGTAGCATACTTGGAGAGTGTGCCTAAAGGGAGGGGAGGGAAGCCCTAAAGGAGAAAGGGGCTATTGAAGGTAAACTCCCCACTTCTGTTTTTCCAGTGGTTGGCACAGCAGAAAGGAATTCTTCAGTAATCCTTTTCCTTTTGAAAGTGACCTCAGGAATTTTGAATTGCCTCTTAAAGAGAGTACTCCTGTGACTGAAATTCTTGATCCCATGGCCACAGCCTTCGCCATGATGGAGAGAAGATAATTTGCTTCACACCGGGTGACTGCTTATTCGAATCAATAGTTCTTTAGTGAGAACTCTAAGAAAGTGCTCTAAATAGAAAACAACATTGACAAATGTAGCAGGTGTGTCTTAGGGCATGGTCAAATTCCTTTCCTCTGAGTAGCGTCTCGGTCTAAAATCTATCCCAGGGAATTCTAGACACAACTAGCAGATGTAGGATACCAGGGCTTTGAGGTATGTGGGGAGGGGTATTGGAGGGAATGGTTTCTCATCAATCTTATTGGCTATGTCTGCTCAATCCTGCCACCTGCCCCCATCAATCTGCCACTTGGGGTCGGAAGTAAGATAGGGAATAAGGGAAGAGGAAGGAAGGAAAAACAAAGTTATGGGGGGGGGTCAGAAAGAGAAGGTGGCAAGACCACAATGAAGCCATTTGTACCCATTCAGAAGTTTGCTTAGTTACATTGTGGGGAAAAGAAAGTAATTATGCTCTCTGGTTTTAAAATTTAAAAAAAGTCTTCCTGCTTTGATCCACACAGTATATTACTACCAGTTTAACTATCAATATTAGTGCTTTACAGTTTGCAAAGTGTATTCCATACATTATCTCCTTGGAGCCTTACCATAACTCTGTAAGATCTATCCAACAGATGTTATTATCTCCATTTTCCAGATGAGGAAAGTAAGTCTCAGAGAAGGTAAGCAATTTGCCTATGATGTCACGTCTAATAAGTGTCAGAGGCAGAACTGTGACTGCAAAGTTGTGAATGCAGGTTTTCCTGATACTAAGTCCAGCATTCAATTATATCATAGAGCCATTTGGGAAAGCACAATGGAGTATGAATACCTGGTGTAAGGTGGTGTTGAGAGATTCCTTTACTCAGCCCCAACCCTGGAAAAAGTCTTCCTTATCTTTAGATAAAGAGTTTACATTGACCTTTTACAATCTAGTACCAACTTCCCTTTAAAAACTCATGAGCTGCTAAAAGAACCCTCCTCCCCTTCTGCACTAGTTTGTCTTGTCATCTCCTTTCTTACATCGAGGTCTTTTGTCATGTTGCTACTTCTCCCTTGAATTAGTCAGTAAGACTTAAATGCCACTAATCACACTTTCTCTTAGGTGAAAGCCTTTCTTTCATTCTGATTTATCAGGAAAGCTACATAGAGCTCAGTATTTTATAAGATGCTGGGACAGATGACTTGTAAGGTTCTGTCTATTCTAGGATTCTACAATTCGAGAATTAGTTCATACAGATTCATGTATAGAATGGCTTAATAGATAAATTCCATTGTGCATCAGTGGTGACTAGATTACTGAAACTGAAGTCATGCAGACTTGCATTCATATCCCACCTCCGATCTTTACTGCATGAGCTGGGCAAGTCATTTAATATCTGTGGGACTCAGGCAACTCAGATACACAGATGACATAGATAGATAGATAGATAGATAGATATATGAATGGATAGATAGATGATAGATAGATGAATAGATGGCATATGATAAATATATAGATAGGTAAAACTTTTGGGGGGGTCAGTATTTTCTTTTACAACATGGTTAATATAGAAATATGTTTTGTATGACTATGTGTAATATATATGAAATTACTTGCATTTGCAAACAGGGTGAGAGGAGGGAAAGAGGGGGTAAATTTGAAACTCAAAATTTTAAAAAATGAATGTTAAAATTGTTTTTACATGTATTGGAAAAATAAAAGAATCCCTTTCAAATAAAAAAAATCCTTTTTTGATCTTTTTTCCAGGTCCTTTTTTTTTGCCATGAGATACCTTAAATTTTGTTCATTTAATTTTTTCTTACTTTGTGTTAATATTTCTTGTCATCTCATGGATTCCTTATCTTCTACTTGGTCTTATTTTCAGGAAAATTTGTGCTTCATTTTATACCTTTTGGAGCAAGCTGTTAATACCCTTTCCAATTCTTTCTTCCACAGCTCTCATTTTTTTTAACTTTTTCCTTTAAAACTCTTATTAAAAAATTAAAACTTTTAAAAACTATTGCTTTATCTCTTTCAGAAAATCTAGTTGAACTTGTGCCCAAGCTGTGTTTGCATTTGAAGATTTGTTTGTAGATATTTTGTAGTTCTGAGGGTCCCTGTGATCAAAATAGCTTTTTTATAATAGGAGTCTTCTTTTTCCCTTTCTCATTGTTGTAGCCTTCTTCCTGACTACAGACTTTATGTTAGGGGCTGGTTCTATGTACTTCTGGAAGGAAAGTCTTGGTTGAGCTTGTGTCATTTAGAGTTATATTTCTACTTTCTTGAAATTCTGAATGTATTAATCTGTCATCTCAGGGACAGTTCAGGGTGGGGACCTATAAGTTTTCAGTGCTCCTAAGGCAGTCAGATTCAGGGAATAGTCGAATTTCTGCTCTCCTGTTTTGAGCTCTGCAAGTTCCTCCCTTGGGCTTGAGTCTGTGAAACGTATCTGTAGACTTACCCCTGGTTAGAATTTCAGTAGAACGATGTTGAACTTAGCCACCGTCAACCAGTTACAAAGCTGCCTTGGTTCAGTGACAGGAGCTCTTTGGTCTCAGATTCCCGCCCTTATTATTCAGCTGCAAGCTTTAGACTGGACTAGGGGCTCCACTCCTGGGGCCAGAGCAATGTAACTGCCGCTTGCTTCTGAACTTGCCCCATGCTCAGTATACATCTTTTATTTATTGTCAATGTATTTGTTTTCAATTTTTTACAATCACTTCCATAAGTCTTAGATTTTCTCCCCCTTTCTCTCTCTTCCCTCCCCAAGATGACATGCAATCTTATATGAGTTCTAGACATACATTCTTATTAATCACTTTTTTACATTAGTCATGTTGCATTGAAGAATTAAAACGAATAGGGAAAAACCATGGGAAAAACCAAACCAAAGCAAAACATAACACAAGAGAAAATATTCTGTTTTATTCTGTTTTCCAATTTCAAAGTTCTTTCTATGGATGTGGAAGGAATTTTGCCTCGAGTCCTTTGGGAATGTTTTAGGTCCTTGCATTGCTGTAAAGGGCTAAGTCTACCAGAAAGATTTTTCACACACTGTGATTGTTACTGTGTATAATGTTTTCCTAATTCTTCTCCTTCAACTCGGCATCAGTATACAGTCTTTCCGGGCCTCTCTGAAGTCTTCCTATTCATCATTTCTTATAGCACACTAGTATTCCATTATATTCATATACCACAATTTCTTCAGCCATTCCCCAGTTGATGGGCATCCCCTCAATTTCCAGTTCTTGGGGACCACGAAGAGAGCTGTTATAAATATTTTTGTGCATGTGGGACCCTTAGCCATTTTTATGATCTATTTGGGATACAGTTCTAGAAGCGATATTGCTGGGTCAAAGGATATGTATCTTAAAAGACATGACCACACCCAAC
This sequence comes from Bettongia penicillata ogilbyi, assembly GCA_023548195.1. Taxonomy (NCBI): domain Eukaryota; kingdom Metazoa; phylum Chordata; class Mammalia; order Diprotodontia; family Potoroidae; genus Bettongia; species Bettongia penicillata. The sequence continues at coordinate 3,290,280 of JAJHZJ010000250.1, forward strand.
TCTGTACTACCACCCTTAGTTAAGCTCAGTATACTCCTCAATCCACCTAGGATTTATGACCCAGAACTGGGTAGTGAGGGATAAAGACTTCAATTAGCACCTTCTTCTTGAACAGTGTACACTGTCAGTCCTCTCTGTGCTATATCTGGGACCTCTTCTTGCCCTGTTTTTCTGTCTCATACCCACAATGCTTTTTCTCCTTATTTCTACCTCTTAGAATCCCCTAGCTCTTTCCACAGGTCATCCTGAAGGTTGGGAGAAAAAAAAAACATTCAAATGGAGCTGGGTGTTATAAGTGAAGAGCAGGGAAACAGATATTATAGAGTCTTAAGAAACTGTATACTGACTCCTACGTCTCAAGGAAAATAGGCCAATGAGCAGTAGCCATGAGAAGACTGAACAAATGGTCCAAAATATCTCAAAGGATGATAGCTGGAGGACAAACGACCTATCCAAAGTTAGGCTGTAGCTTTCCTGAGAATAAAAATCAGTGTGAGTGCAATGACACATCAAGAAAAGATAACCTCAGTTTACCTCAGAACAACATTGGAAAACATCTTCTTTAAGACCAAGTTAAATCAACACTAACTTTTAAAAGATTTGAGGAAAGCCATTTTCTATATAAAATGTTGACCTTAATATGACGAAGTTTCAGTCTATACAGGTAGGAAGTAAGGGCCAATTTCTAGAAAGTTGTGTAATCCAGGAATATAGTTGATATTTTCTCCGTTTGTTTGACCTCCAGGGAAAAATGAAAGTCTTTTCTGTTTTTAGTTGCTTCTTCGATCTTTCTTTTCCCATTTTAGCCTTATGAGCACTTCTATTAATGAAAACGTGTACAATATTTTTTAAAAATCTCTTCATTTTCAGGTGAGTCTGGGGAGAACTATTCCAGGAGGGACTGCCTGGAATTTTGCTCTGGGAGGTTGAGTTTAGAGGGTGTTGACACTATTTTGGTGTGTCAGCAAAGGAGAATCAATCAAAAAACATCTGTTAATCACCTATTATGTGTCATGAATTATCCTAGGCACTGAAGCTACCAATAGAGTAAGTGAAATAATCCATTCTCTAAGGAGGTTATATCCCCCTTTTAAATGAATCACCAAGATTAGGAAGAGGGAAGGAAACTGTGATTGCATTAAGATGAAAAAATTCATTTAATCTGAAATAAGGAAAAATTGTCCATCAAGGCAGATTGGCATCTTTTCTTCAACTTGTAGTCTTAGAGAGTTACCTATTAGGTAAATCACCAATGGCCACACAGCCAGTGTGTTGTCAATGACAGAGCTTGAGCCCAAGTTTTCCTGATTGTAGGGTCAATTATCTACCCATTATACCCTGTTACCTGAATAATTGGTCAAAATAGGCAGACACCAGATGGGTCAGTGGGGATGAGTTCATCACCCATTCTATCCCATAAAGCTCTACTGATGACTCTGTATATACTCTTCTGTCTTGTCCAACACTTTGGCCTCACAGTTGGTGCCCACTCAGTGTTAGCCTTGGACTAGTGTCCTGAGATCTCTGCCTCATCTCCATGTCATGATATTTTGCTCCTTCCCACCCTGAGAGTTTATTTTATTCCATGTAACACCTAGTTTGTGGTGATACAACAATCCCTCTGTAGTTAGTGTAGGACTGATATTTTGGGTCTGTGTTTCTAATTAGTCTGCAGGAATTCTATCTTTAGGGAGTAGAAATGTGAACCATTTGCACAATATTACCCTGAGCCTGCTATATAAGAAAGATAGCATACCATTTTATCTTGAGAGAATTAAGCCACTACCACATATATAATTATGCAAATATTTAAGCCACTTAAATGATATGGTCAGTAAGGGAAATAGGAGTTTTCAAAAAACAAATTCACTTTTATTACAATACTTTTGCAAAGTTATTTTCTCATATGTCTTGGCTATGAAATAATCGGTAGGACTTGCTCAAACTACAGCTCTTAAAATAAACTAAGATAAAACTCCAAATACTTCATATTATATAGAGTTCTATACTGTCTAAGATAAAGTTTTCATCCATGTTGATCCCAGAATAACCAAGTGAAGGCAATGTCAGGCTGTAAGATCTTTCAGGTCAGAGATTTTGTTGTATTGGAATTGAGCACTTCCTCAACGGCTTAGTTGGTGCTCTGTGCACCCCAGGTAAATAATAATAACAGTTCTAAGGATAAAAATAATGATGACCATCATTGTGTTATGCTATATTATGCTATAGTGCCAGCAGAATATTGGTGACTAAAAAAAGGGGTCAGGGAAAAAACAGGATATCATTAAAAGAACCAGGCGGTTTACCGGAGAAATCAAACCTGTTCTATTGCAATTTAATTCTGAGTCTAGCTCATTTCTTTTGCGGTGATATTCTAAGATAGATGTACGAAAAGCTGAATTCCATAGGTCATATATCTAAATTCATATAAAATGTGCATAAAAGCCATTCTTCATTCATTAATTTAAAAAATTCATTCATTTATAAATACTTTTATTTGTATATTAATTTATTTGTTAACTCCTTGATTCATCCAAGGGATTTTTCTTATGTAGATAGGTCTAATTCTTTGAAATGATTATGGATCTCATTTTGAACTCTTCATTTATGTTTTGGGGAAGAGGAGGGGATTGGTTAAATCAACACGATGTCCTCCATAATGGAAGACCTCAACAGCTGAAGAAAGTTGGCATTCAATTTGACCTTTGCCCTGTACATCTGCTATGACAGTGGCAAACTCAAGTATGCTATCATTTCATTTGACTTCTTTCTTGATATAAAAGCATAAAAACATAAGCTACTTCTTTTGAGGTATCTTATATGATTTTGACATGCCAAGGGCAATGTTTGATTGAAGGAGAGTTTGAAACTGGCATTTGGTTCTACCAAAGCCACTGCCACCAAAAAATAAGCACAGAGAGACTTTACATTTTAATCAAGAAAATGGTCAATTAACATTTATTAAGCACCTACTATGTGCCAGGCACTGTACTGAGTTCATTTTCGACAACTTTCAATCAATTATATGATGCTAAAAATGTGGTGTGATGCGCAATATTGCTTCTGAAAGTCTGTCTACTTCCTTCTCATAAATTTATTACTGACATTCTGGATATTTTTAACAATTATTCTCATATTTTTGTTAGATTGATGGAAAAGAAGGCTAAAGTTTAGTAGTTATTGATATTCTTTTGGTTATCTTTCTATTAAATAATATAATATTTTTCAGTGCCTTTGCTAGGCTTCATTCTTCCAGAGACCTTTCAAAATTGATCTCTATTTTGAAATTGTGCTTCCTTCAGTACAAATCTTCTTTGTGTGTGTATTTGTTCCAGTCTCACTTGTTTTCTTCAGTGCCATATCCACTTCTTTATAAAGCTCATATGGGACTATGATGACTGTGGTGACTCAATCGACCTAGATGGAGAACAGTGTTATAAAAATCTTTATATTTTCCATTTTTGTCTGTTTCTTTCCTCCTTCCAGTTTCATCCTTAAATGCCCTTTGGATGACTTGAGTTAGTTGGGTTTTTTCCCAAGCTCTTTCTAAATATGTTTTTGCTCCCATTGCTTTTCACTGTTTGTGAGGTGATATAGCTCATAATCGTCCATCATCCTTCTCTGAAAGATTTTATAGGTGACTTTACATTCTAAATGAGTAATACCCTAGCTTGCCAGCTCACTCAATTTGGCAAAGATATTGACTATTTGCTGAATGAGACTGTTCCTAGGCTAGGTATATTGGGTTCCTTGAATTGTCAGTTTTTTTTGTGTCATTTACACTTGCTTCAGCAATAGTTATAATCAATGTCAACATCTGTTCCTCCTTCCACTGACAGCTTGTTTTAATAGGTCATAGAGTTGTTTTAATTTAATTTTTTTTCTTATTTTTAGTCTTTCATATTTCAGTTAATTTTGATCTTTGCTTTAAAAAGTCTGTGGGGGGAGAGGATTCTGGGAAGATGGTGGAGTAGGTCAGAAAATATCAAGCTCTCAAGATTTTCCTCCACAAAAGATATATAATAGTGCCTTTGGGTGAATGTAGAGCTTTGAAAACAAATAAGAGTAAGGGCAGACCGGGGGTCCTCTTGGGACAGTTGGAGAAGACCTGAAGAAAAACTCCAGGACTAGATTTTCTCCCTGTGAAGAGTAAACACCTCCAGGTTAGGGTCTGCTCTAACAACTAGCTGCAAGCTTCTTAAACAACAAAGGGCAAGCCTTGGGGAAGCTGGGGTGGGAAGCTGTCTCAGCTCTAGCTATAGAAACTTTTATCCCCTGGACAGCGAGAGGAGTTTCTGAGCTGGGAAAGATCTAGGGAACCTCTGCTGATAAGGAACACCAGACCCAGCTGTGCTGCAGAGAGCTTGCAGGATAAGAAGGAACCAACACAGGCCAGGTGAGTGCAGTAGTGTGGCAGGGAGGCCATGACTGAGGGCACTTAGAGGGGGCTGAAGGTCTTGGCTTGAATTCTGGTTTGGAGGGGAGAACGGAACAGGATCAGAGGTCAGAGCTAAATATTTTATAGATCTAAAAAAATTCCAAAATCCATCTGGAAGAAGAAAACATCCAGAATTTCAAGGGAATTAATGAAAAGAAATGATAGGTAAGGTGACTTAACCATACCAAATCTTAAATTGTATTATAAAACAGCAATCATCAAAACCCCTTGGGGAAGGAAGGGGAGAAAATTTGGAACTTATAGACGTGATTGTTGAAAATTGAAAACAATTAATAATTTTTGGGGAAAAATATCTTAAATTATTATCAGAAAAAAAAAGCACAGACAAAGGAGAAAGAATCCAACCATAGAGAGCTAATGTGGGAATAGAAAAGCCTGAAATCCATCTTCAGAGGAGGATACTGAAGCAAAGAAGCCCTCTTCTATGCCAAAAAGTAATGTCAAATGGTCACCTGCCCAAAAAGGATTCATTGTGAAAACCTTTAAAAAGTCTTTATAAAAACCTATATAAAAGTCTTTAAAAAGACTTTTGTAATCAAATGACAGAGATGGAGGAAAATTAAAAAGGAAAATAATATAAGAAAAATAAGGTTATGACAACAAAGTCAACCAATTAGAAAAGGACATTCAGAATCTTAAAGAGACTCCTTGAGAACCAAAGTTGAATAAGGGAAAGCCAGCAAGGTTATAAGAGATGAAGAAATTTTTAAAAATGAAAAAGAATGAAAAAATAGAAGAGAATGTGAAACATAAGAAAAACAACAGATCTAGAGAACAAATCAAGGAGAAAAAACATAAAGATAATTGGATTATCTGAAAGTTCTGATCAAGAAAAGAATCTTGATACAATAATACAAGGAATAATTAGAGAAAATTGTCCTGAAGCATTAGAACAAGAGGGGGAAGTAGAAATAGAAAAAAAAAAATCCACTAATCACCACCTGAAAGAGATCCTACAAGGAAAAGTCACAGGAATGCTATAGTGAAATCCAGACATCCCCAGATCAAGGACAAAATATTACAAGCAACAAGAAAAAAGCAATGTACATATGATGGTACCACAATGAGAATGACACAAGACCTAGTACTGATGACATTAAAAGACTGAATATCTTGGAACACTGTATATCAAAAAGCAAAAGAACTGCGTCTCTGGCTGAAAATATCATACTCGGCAAAACCAAGCATGATTTTGAATGGAAAAAACCCAGAACTTTAATTAACTGTTAGACTTTCAGGACTCTGTTCAAACAAACAAACAAACCTTGAACTCAGTAGAAACTTTGACATACAAGAGCCAAGAGAAATATAAGGTACACACCAATGACCAATTACGAGAGCCTCAATAAGGACGGGTTATTTACCTTTTATGTATGGAAAATGTCAAACCTATGTCTAATATTGTTGCTAGTAAGTAGGAAGGTTATAAGAGAGATTGGGGTAGATCTGCATATTATATGACTTTAAAAAGTAAAACCAAAAAGTAAAAACAGCTAAAAGAATAATTATCCAAATGCAGTGCAAGAAGAAGAACCAATACAGAGGAATTAGATGGGGGAGGTGGACTGCTAGTTCAGCAAACCTACTTTCATCAGGAATGGGTTTAAGAAAGGAAAATATATAGAGAGAGTATAAAAATTTTGTAAATTTGGAAAAAAATTTCTAGGGGGATAGGGAGAGGATAAAAGAGGGATCTTTAGAGGGGAAGGTGAGGGAATAGGTTAAAAGAAGGGATAGAAGGGTGTTTAGATTTAGGAGAATGGGAGAATAATGGAGGGATTGCTGGAGTGGGGGTAAGTTGAGTAACAAGAGGGCAAGGTAGCAGTAGAAGTAAAGTAGAGGAGTTAGCAGAAATAGGAAAAAAAAGATATGCAGAAACATAAAAAACAAAATATTTTAAAAAGTGGCATTACTTGGTACTTCTCATGTACAAAAGATCCCAAGTCTCAAGAATATATTCATAATTTATAAGTTTGTGGCTTCTGTGAAAAAGGTAATCAAAAAAAAAGAAGCCATTATCATGGAAAATAAAGGAATTTAGAGCTAGAAAGGACATCAGAGGTCATTTAGTAGACCCCTCCTCCCCAATTCAGTTTATGGTTAAGGAAATTGAGGTTTAGAGGTTAAACAACTTGTCCAAGGTCAGGTCAGAACCTAGGTTTCCTGACTCTAGACCTACTGGTCTTTCCAATAATTTGTGCCACTTTAGATATAGAAAAGATGAGGGGAAATAATAGGCTGTTCTATTAAGCAATAGCAAAGCTCTATGTTTATAAAATAGAAACTGATAAGTTGTAGGATGACTGCATTAAAAAGATCTTTAAGAGGTACAGGTTATAGGAGAATTATTACAAAGTAGAGATTGTGGAAACATGATATAAGAGAAAGAGTAGAAGACTAAATGCCAGAAAATGTGGGTTCTAGACCCAGTTCTGAAATTTAGCATCTGTGTGACCTCAGGCAAGCTATTATATCCTTCTGGGAATTGCTTTATCAGCTGTGAAATGAGGGTATTGGATTGGATGATCTTTAAATTTCCTTCTCAGTATGACCTTCTGTAGTTCTGTTTAATGCTGAAGCCTTCTAATGAGCTGTCTACAGTTATATCATTGTGAAAGTTTCCAATTTCATGCAGTCTTGGAAACCCAGCATGATTGGGTCTGTCCAGTGCCTAGATGGAGACTTCCAGAAATGCCTACTGTTGCCTTGAATGTGCATCATAGTGGAGAGAGAAAGACCTGCTGCTGTCCTGCCCTGGCAAATATGTCCATGCTGCAAATGCTGGCTATTTCTACATTCTGAGAAAGTAATTTTCTCTCTCAAGGTCCAGGAAGAGAATATGAGTACCAGAGAAGCTGTAGATCTACATTGTAGAAGGAGTTTATCATGTGTCTCTATTGTACTTTCCCTGAAATAAGTAAATAGATGATTGATTGACTGACTCACTGACTGAATTAGCTGTGGTGTTAGGATAAGAATTGACTCAAAGGGTAAACCATGCTCTAGAAAAGAGAAAGGGCATGGATCTAAGTGAAGGGGAAATATTAATAATGATACTAATAGCTAGCTTTTATATAGTGCCTACTATATGTTAGGCACTGTACTAAGAGGTTGACAAAGATCTCATTGTATCTTCACAGCAACCATGGAGCGTTATCTCTGTTATCCCTAATTTACAGCTGAGGAAGCTGAGGCATATATAAGTGACTTGACCAGGGTCATACACTATCTGAGGTTAGAGCTGTATTCAGACCTTAATGCCAGGTGCAGCACTCTATATACTGAGCCACCTACCTACCTGCTACAACTAATAATAATACACTAATCAGATTTCCAAGATGTTGATGTACCATGAAGATGTAATTTTGGTTGGCTTTGTGTGGTGGTGGGAAAAGAATGATAGAAGCGTGGCAAATGCGTATAACATGAAAATATCTTTTTGTAATGAAAAGCCTCTGAGGATCAAACAAATGATTACCAGGAAAGCCTTGAAAAAATATGAACTGCTCTGCAAACACCTCTAAGGAGCTGGCATTTGTGCGACTTTATATACCCTTCAGGAGGAAAGTTTAAATCTGCATCGAAACTTTATGATTCCTTTCCCTCTTCTGCCTGTTTGGTGGACAGGATTTATGCTTTCCTGATCCCATTCAGAGCACAATTCTCAGAGTTCCTGGCGTTGGTTCAAATCAGGTTTTATTGGTATCCTTTACTTGGTGATAAGCATTTGGATATTGTTTAAATGATGGAAAATAAACCTTTAATGAGTTCACATAAATTTTACTTTGTCTCAAGGAACTCAGCTTCCTTTTTTTTGGTATTCATAAGCCTTCAGTAAAAATGCAACAACATTTTGGTACAGAGGATCCTATCTTTCTTGAGTCCCCATAGTTACTGGTTCCATTACTCCCTCCCCTGCCTCAAAATATCTTTGTTTTCATTTTTCTAGATTTTGTGTTTAGTTATATGTGTGCATGTTGATTCATTCCCTTGATAGAACTGTAGCTCCCTCAGAGCAGGGTCCTAGAGAGTGCTTGACTCATGGGAGGTGTTTGATAAATACTCATCTATCCGTTGATTTTGAGTGACATAGAGCAAAACAACCTCAAAAGTGTCAAACGGAGCAGATTTCTGCTTTACATAGTCATAGAAAGGGAGAATCTCATAATTTTGGTGCTAGATCTCAGTAGTTAGAAGCCATCTTAGTACAGTCTGTGGTTGAAAAAAAATCACTCTCTATGCATCATTGCTCCTGTCTCCATATGAGTTCCTTATGGACAAGGATGTTTTTTGGCCTTTCTTTATATCCGCAGAAATTTTAGTGGGGCCTCATCTTACTAGGTTCTGGCTTTGAGTCCTTTTCCCCATTTTACAAGTGACAGGTCAACTACAGTAAAAAGCATTGGAGGTCTATGTCAATGATAGGACTCCAAATGGAAAATCACTAGGTTCGAGAGCTGGCAAGTGCCAGGAAACTCCAATAGACTAGGATAAAGCTCCAGAGCGATCAGTGACTGAGTCCAGGCCATGTAGGACCCATATAGCTCCCTTTTATCTGGACCCCTAGTTAACTACTTGCGGGTCTAGGTATCTTGTGAGTTAGAATCCTCTGCAGGCAGCTGGTGGTGCAGTTGATAAGGCAATGGACTTAGATTCAGGAAGACCTGTGTTCAAATTGGCCCTTTAACACTTACTAGCTCTGTGACCCTGGGCAAATCACTTAACCTCTGTTTTCATCAGTTTTTTAACTGCAAAATGGAAATAACAGCATTATCTACCTCATGGGGGGGGGCGTTAACATACTTAGCACAGGACCTGGTGCATAGCAAATACTATATGAATACTTAACCTCTTCCTTTCTCTGAATAACAGTCCAAGAGCCCCCATCAATATGTTTTCTTCTTACCAGTCAGTCATAGCTGGTCAATAAGTATCTATCTCTCAAGTGCTTACTATGTGCCAAACATTTTGCTAGGTCCTAGAGATATAAAGAAGGGCAAAAACAATTTCTGCCTGCCCTTGAGGATTATATATTTTAATGGGAATACACTTGATTCATAACTTACTTATATGTGAATAACTTAATAATATAACATTTTCTCCATAAATGTTAATTCACACTCCCATAAGTATATACACGCTTAGAAGGAAGAAAGGACATGCACAGGAATTATGTATGAGACCCCAACACATGGCAACACGTGGGATTTGATACGTGATGGGAAGGCACATAAAGAGAATATGTGTGACCAGCGGACCAAGGGACCATGTTCCCTCTTATCTGCTCTCTGTCAATTTTGCTTTCTATTACTCCCCAATCATATCTTTCCCGCTGTTCCTTGCCTGGTATTTTGCTCACTGACATATCCCTACCAGGCACTGATCTTTATTCTTATTGGTTAATCAGTACCTATCATTATTTTTAGAGTTAACTAAAACCCTGAAACAATATCCAATAAATATGTTGCAGTTACAGTTCTCTCACCCACTCTTTTCGTCATCTTCACCATCCATTGTGGGGTACTGTGGTTTAAAAGTCTCCTCTCTGAAGAGAACAGGCTAATTCACCTACTTTGTTGATCCATTACAGTCCTCGTTGATGCGAAATCTTCAGACTCAGCATGTGCTGGAAGTGCTGTGATTGGTAAGCCTTTCCCCTACAGGGAAGTCTAAAGCTATCAGTAATCAGAATCCTTAGTCTCCATGAGTATTGCTTCAATCGTCTCCACCAGGGTTCTCAGTCAATAATTGGGAAGCCCTGTTCTCTTCAGCCAGTTTACACATACTGAGGTGGAGATTTGCTTTTTCAAGTTTCCCTAGACTTCTTTGTTAACTATTTCCCTTATAAACTCTTCTATGAAATGAATATATATGTTTGTCTCCCCTGGGCCTCTCAGTTCAACTGTAACTGAAGGGCAGGTAAGTGGAAAAGTGGATCTATGTCCTAGACTGAGAGTCAGTTCGACTTGACTTGAGTTAGAATTCGGCCTCAGACCAACTATATGACCCTGGCCAACTTTCTTAAGCTTTCCAAGTCTCAATTTCCTCATCGCGGCATGGGAATAATTATAGCCCCCACTTCTCAAGGTTATTGTGAGGGTGAAAGGCTATGACATACGTAAAGCATGTTGTAAGTCAAAGCATCATATAAATGACAGTAATTATATTACTACTACCTAAAATAGTCAGGAATTGATTTTCATTTTTCACATTTTCTTAATGTGTCCTCTGTTGAGATAAATATCTTTGGCCTCTTACTCTTCCTCAGAGAGAAAAGGGATTTATAGATACTGTAGAAATAAAAAAAAAAATCATCCCAGCATCTCCTCTTTTTATATGAATAGCAATGACTGGATCAACCAGATAACTCTGAAAGGCTGGTGACCTTTGTCCCACTTTCTCCCCTCCCCATGCATGAAAGTCTGGTCTCTCTCTCTTTCTGAACTGGCTACATTTATTGTGGGAATTTTGGTAATACCCACACTGGGGACAGTCACCACTCCAGAGTAACTGAGATAGACTAAGCACTATGAGTTATTTTATTCATATTCTTAGGTTTTGAGGTGACCTATAAATTAGTTAGGAAGGGGGTACCTGGAACTTAGGAGAAATTGTTGGCCCACAGCTATATGACAGATGTTCTTTTAGGTATTATGTTATTTATATTGATTATAAACAAAAATCCAAAATATTTTATGCAGTTGAATGTGTACCTGTCTGGATAGGCAACTATCAATCATGCTATGGTCTTGTCATGATGACTTAGTGAAATATAACAATTTAGAGTGGAGACAGGGTTTTGAAGGAGTTGGGGGCTCAGAGCTATTATGATTGGGTCAGTGGAGACTAATCACAGTTTTTAGTCTACGAAGATGAATATAGTTACCTAGAGAGAGGTCAAGTTACCCACTTCTTTCTGAGAACCAGAGTTTTTTTTTTTTTAAATAATACTGACATCGGAGTGGAGTATGCCTAACTTGTCAGAGTGAATGTAGGACATCCTGAAGCATATTATTTTTGGTAAATAGGATCATGTTAGTGACTAACAATATTTTCTAGAGGTTAAACAACTTTGCAACTTTTACCCACTGCTGCTCCAAATTCTGCTTTCTGAGATCAGAACAAGCTTAATAATCCCTCATTCAGGTAACAGACTCTCAAACACCTGAAGTCAGCTGGGATATTTCTCTGTCTTCCCTTTTCTAGTCTTGACCATCACCTGCTCTCTTATTTGATCCCTGAATGGCATGATATCAAGGCCTTTAAGTAATTTCTCTGTTGCCTTTTTCTGGATACCTTTCCCATTTGTGTTCTTTATAGACTATTGGACCCCAGACTGAGCCCAATAACCCTGATGTCATTTGACCAGAGCACAATATATCAGGATTATAGCCTTTGTGTTCCCAGAAGCTCTATCTTAATGCATCCCAAGATCTTCAGTCAGGATTGTAGATATATTTGTTGTGGAAAATAAATACCTTCAATACAGAGGCATCCAGGATCTTTCACTGCTTCTGTATGAAATCCACACTTGGCTAACATTCGACTCTGCTATTCTGAAAATAATACACAATATTTCATTATTGAGATGAATGTTAGAATAGTCTATTGCTATTTTTTGAGAGCTTGCTGTAATCTTTAGAATCTTTAGAAAATATAGGGAGGGTTTTAAAGGAAAGAATTTATCTTTGAGAAACATAAGCAAATTCTTACTTACTTTGGTAGCATTTAGACAGTTGCACATAGAATTTAGCTAATTATAACCAAGCTGATTGGCTTACATATGCCAGTGGTAAGTCTAGTTTGGACTTTGTGTTCTATTTGTGTTCTAGACCATGTGTATGCTTGAAACCAACAAAAATAGCTGTTCATTTGCTTCCATGGGAAACTGATTATTTCAAGTTTGATTTTCACAAACCAAAGGTCTCCCTTTTAACCTGAATGGACCTCACTGTGGCTGTTAAAACAAAAATTGGCGATGTCTTGTAAATCCCAGTTCCTATAATGCCGTCTCTTTATTTTTGACTCTAAATCTTACCGAAGCAAAGTGATATTACATCCCAACCTCACTCTGAGATCAGAAGATTCCTGTGGAGTGTTTATTTCTTTCCTAATCATAAGATGTATTGTTAATGTACACTGGGGATGGTGAAAATAAACAGACCATTTCTGAATGCTTTTTACAGTGAAAATATCTAAAATGGCTTAAAAGCAAGACTAGTAAAAATGGAACAAAGGTGCAATTATTTTCAAAACTAAGCCAATACTTAAAGGAAAAGAAATTCCAAAATAGAAAATACTGATAACAGAGGTGTCTTTCTATCTCCAAGAACAGAGAAGCAATAATTACTTTACCTATGAGTGCTTGCTCAGAGTCTTATGAGTTCTTTTATCCCCCAACCATTCAGTTTTGCTCATGAAGTAGAAGGAGAAAAATAAACAAACAAAAAAAACCATTTCACTTGACTGGAATAGCACAGAACTTTGTCTGTGTTCTATACCTAGCATCCTTTAAGAAACCACAATTTTCCTCAAGTTCCTGGAAATGTTTAGAGCCCACACCTATATTCTTATCTCTGCATTAGGTGATACAGTGGATTGAGTACTGGACCTGGAATCAGGAAGACCTGAGTTCAAATGCAGGCTCAGATACTTATTATCTGTGTGACCCTGGGCAAGTCACTTAACCTTAATTTTCTCATCCATAAAATTAGATTAAAAATAGAACCTACTTCCCACAATTGTGAGGCTCAAATGAGATAATTATTGTAAAGTCCTTATCATAGTGTCTGGCACATTATAAGCTATATATAAATATTGTTATTATTATTTAAAAATTTATTATATCATATTTAGTCTCAATGTGATTTAGCAAAATTTAAAAATGGAAGTGATTTCCATATGAACTACTAGTGTGGGATATCCTTGCACTGGTCTAGATCTCAACCTGCCTATACCTTAATAGATAAGCCCTAGAGAGTCGCCAGAAGCACAGAGAGATTCAGTGACTTGCCCAGGGTCTCTCTGATTATAAGTGTTAGAGGTAGTTGTTAATAACTATTTTGAAATCCTTGAGCAACTTGAAATCATAATATAACCACGGTTTCTACTTAAATCTTGAACACTTTACATAAGGCTCTCCTTACTGGTGGAGAGAATACTACTATGATACCATGTGAACGGCAAGTGATGTGAGACCTTTGAGGAAGAAAGATATTCTTATTTTCCTCAAGAGAGACACTTGTTCTTTCAGACTCTCCTTGGGACCAATTCTAGAAAGAAAAAAGAATAAATTTATCTTTCATTTTATAGGGGAGGCAGACTCCTCAATATGACCCTGCCTTGTAGCATGCCTCCCAAAAGATCCTCTGGCCTTTCCCTAAATGGATGTGAGTGCGCCATCTCGAATCCGCTTATAACTGTTGAGCTCCTTTTATAGCACATTTATTCCTGTCTTGCTAGAACATTATAGCTGGTCTAGCTGGCACTGACTGTAGAGGGTTAGGAGTCTTTCTTTTAACAGTCTGTGTTCACATGGCTGACCCCAAATCTTGAAGGAAGTAAACAAACATTTATTATGTGTTAAGCACTGTACTATAGGAAGCTAGGTGGAGCAGTGGATAGAATTCTAAGTCTGGAATCAGAAAGACTCTTCTTCCTCAGTATGACCCTGGGCAAGTCACAATCCTGTTTGCCTCAGTTTCCCTATCTGTATAATGAGCTGGTGTTAGAAATGGCCAACTACTCCAATATCTTTGCCAAGAAAACCCCAAATTGGATCGTGAAGAGTCAGACGTGATTGAAACAACAGGCACTGTACTAAGGACTTTACAAATACTTCATTTAGTACTAGCAACAAGGAGGTAGGTGATGTTATTATCCTCATTTTAAAGTGGAGAAAACCAAGACAAACGAAGGTAAATGATTTGTATGGCTAGTAAACATCTTGGGTCGGATTTGAACAGATCTTTGACTCCCGCGCCACCCCACCTAGATGCTTTATGAGCTCTGGCAATATTTAGAATTGTTCTCATGTCTTGATACAATCTCATCCTGTGTTCCTGAAATTTTTCTTATCTTTGAATCTTATATCTGATTCAGATGAGATTATAAACTTTGAATCTGAAAGCAAGAACTGTCCTTTGCTTCTTTTTGTATTCCCAGAACTTAGCAGAGTGCATGGCACATAGTAGGGGCTTAATAGACACTGATTGATTGAGGTAAGACATTCATTCCAAGAGAGATGGTACTTTCCCTGCATCAAATATTCTTGGCTATGAATCTATCACCTGAATGGCTTGTAAGCCTATCTTTTGATTGAAGCAGTTGAGTAATGGCTCTAGATCATGACTGGAAGTCCAGAAGAACTCATTCTGAAGTCTGCCTCAGACACATTAGCCATATGACCCTTGACAAGTCAGCTTTTCTTTGCCTCAATTTCTTCCTTTGCATGATGGAAACAATAATAGCATGCACTTCATGGGGTGAGCCATAAATTAGACCAGATTTAGAGCTGGAAAGGGTTGTAGAAGCTCTCTGTTCAAACCATAAAGAGGGTCAGCCCAAGATAACACAAGTGATAAAACTTAAGATTTAAAGTCAAGTCCTCTGACCCCAAATGCAAAATGCCTTCCATTGTAACACACTGCCTTTTTTTTAACTACATTTTATTTTTTTATTTTTATTTATTTATTTTTTGCAGATCAAAGCAGACTATTTTTAATTTGGGGTTTTCTTTCGTGTTTTTTTTTCCTTCTGTTCTGTTTCTTCTTTCACAACATGAGTAATGTGGAAATATGTTTTACATTATTGCACAGATAAAACCTATATCAGATCGCCTGCCATCGTGAAGGAGGGAAAAAAATTTGAAACTCAAAATCTTTCAAAAAAAATGAATGTTGAAAATTGTCTTTTCTGTATATTTAATAATATAAAATATTATTAAAAAAGTAAATAGCGCTCTCCTTATGGACACTCTCTCCTCCTTCAGTGTTTCTGATTTTTCTGATTCTTAGTGATCTCTTTTGCTGGCTGATCTTCACCCCATATAACCCCCTCAGTTGCCAAACCTTTTCATTTCTACCTCTATATCATATCTTGTATAGGACCCCTTCTCTTTAGTCACACAGGCACTGTCTTAATTTTCTCTCCACTCCACTGACTTAGGACTCTGCCACAAGGGCTGTGATCCTATGGAAGGGTCATCTTTGTTCCACTAAATCTATAGATCACTGACTAAGACTGCAACTAGGATCCTCGGTAACCACTCTGCTATCCTCATGAGCATGGGGCTATGATACAGGGATGAAGGGTCTCAACTTGTTTCAGCAATAGGAAATTCCTACTTTCTTTTTAGATCCCTAAGTACAGATCAACGCTGTAACTAGAGTCCCTGGAAAGCTATACCTTCATGGACAGGACTCCCTCTCCTCACCAAAGAAATAAAGGGCCAGGGGATGAAGTGCAGTATACCTCTTTCATTAGACCCCTGACCCAGGCCAGGAAAGGATTCTGGGGCCACTGTGTCCCAGTGGTAAGAAACCTATTGAGAAAGTAAGGCTTATAATCTTTAGCAATATGCTCCAGAATCCACAAACACTTACTATGGCTTGGTTTAGAAAGAGAGCAAGAAGAAGAAGAGGGAGAGAGGGAAAGAAGAAGGGAAGGGGGTGGAGGGAAGAGAAAGAGATAGATAGATAGATAGAGAGAGAGAGAGAAAGAGAGAGAGAGAGAGACACAGAGAGAGAGAGAGAGAATGTCTGTCCTCTTTTATAGGCCAACCAAGAATAGTTGGTCCTCTGATGAGTTGTTATAACCAACCAGTTCATTTGGGGAATGGATAGTCACAGTCACTAAAATTCAATTCCCTAAGAGTCACCAAAGGAGTTTCTACTATATACTATTACTTCCCATAAACAGTTCTTCTTTTTTTTAAAATATAAATTTATTTATTTAACCTTTCACATTCACTTTCACAAAATTTTGGGTTCCAAATTTTCTCCCCTTCTATCCCCTCCCTCCACCCCAATACACCAAGCATTCTAATTTTCCCTATCATCAATCTGCCCTCTCTTCTCTCATCCCTCCCTTCTCTTGTCCCTACTTTCTCTTTTCTTCTGTAGGACCAGATGACTTTTTATTCCCCATTAACTGTATTTCTTATTTCCTAGTAGCAACAACAATACTCAACCATTGTTCCTAAACCTTTGAGTTCCAACTTCTCCCCATCCCTCCCTCCCCACCCATTCCCTTTGGGAAGGCAAGCAATTCAATATAGGCCCTATCTGTGTAGTTTTGCAAATGACTTCCATAATAGTCGTGTTGTGTAAGACTAACTGTATTTCCCTCCATCCTATCCTGCCCCCCATTGTTTCTATTCTGTCTTTTGATCCTGTCCCTCCCCGAGGGTTGACTTCAAATTGCTCCCTCCTCCCACTGCCCTCCCTACCATCATCCCCCCCCTTGCTTATCTCCTTCTCCCCAACTTTCCTGTATTGTAAGATAGGTTTTCATACCAAAATGAGTGTGCATTTATTCCTTCCTTTAGTCGAATGTGATGAGGGTAAACTTCTTGTTTTTTTCTCAGCTCTCCTCTTTTTCCCTCCACTGACAAGTCTCCTGCTTGCCTCTTGAATGAGTTATAATTTACCCCATTCCATTTCACCCTCTTTCCTCCCACTACATTTCTCTCTCACCATTTACCTTCATTTCTTTTAAGATATGGTATCATCCTATTCAATTCACTCTGTGCTCTCTGTCTCTGTATGTGTGTGCATGTGTGTATGTGTGTGCGCGTGCATATGTGTACATGTGTGTGTGTGTGGTCCCATCAACTACCCAGATACTGAAAAGTTTTAAGAGTTACAAATATTGTCTTTCCATGTAGGAATGTAAACAGTTCACTTTTGGTAAGTCCCTTATGACTTCTCTTTGCTGTTTGCTTTTTCATGCTTCTTCTCCTTCTTGTGTTTGAAAGTCAAATTTTCTTTTCAGCTCTGGTCTTTTCATCAAGAATGCTTGAAAGTCCTCTGTTTCATAGAAAGACCATATTTTCCCCTGAAGTATTATACTCAGTTTTGCTGGGTAGGTGATTCTTGGTATGAGTCCTAGTTCCTTTGCCTTCTGGAATATCCTATTCCACACCCTTCGATCCCTTAATGTAGAAGCTGCTAGATCTTGAGTTATCCTGATTGTATTTCCACAGTACTGGAATTGTTTCTTTCTAGCTGCTTGCAATATTTTCTCCTTGACCTGGGAATTCTGGAATTTGGCCACAATATTTTTCTGTTTCTCTTTTTGGATCTCTTTCAGGTGGTGATCAATGGATTCTTTCAATACTTATTTTGCCCTCTGGTTGTAGAATATCAGGGCAGTTTTCCTTGATAATTTCATGGAAGATGGTGTCTAGGCTCTTTTTGTGATCATGACTTTCAGGTAGTCCCATAATTTTTAAATTGTCTCTCCTGGATCTATTTTCCAGGTCAGTTGTTTTTCCAATGAGATATTTCACATTCTCTTCCATTTTTTCATTCTTTTGGTTTTGTTTTGTGATTTCTTGGTTTCTCAGAAAGTCATTAGACTCCATCTGTTCCATTCTCATTTTGAGAGAACTATTTTCTTCAGTGAGCTTTTGAACCTCTTTTTCCATTTGGCTAATTCTGCTTTTGAAAGCGTTCTTCTCCTCATTGGCTTTTTGAACCTCTTTTGCCAATTGAGTTAGCCTATTTTTCAAGGTGTTATTTTCTTCAGCATTTTTTTGGGTCTTCTTTGGGTATTTTTTTCAAGGTGTTATTTTCTTCAGCATTTTTTTGGGTACTTCTTCAAGGTATTGACCCATTTTTCAAGATTTTCTTGCATCTCTCTTATTTCTCTTCCCAATTTTTCCTCCACCTAACTTGATTTTCAAAATCCTTTTTGAGCTCTTCCATGGCCTGAGCCCACCAGACATCCACCTGGGATGTCTGGGATACAGAGGCCCCACCCTCCACGTCTTTCCCTGATGGTAAGAATAGTTCCTTGTCATCAGAATTGAAAGGTGAGAACATCTGTACCCCATCAAAGTAGCTTTCTATAGTCTTATTTTTCTTCCCTTTTCTGGGCATTTTTGCAGCCAGTTACTTGACTTCTGAGATTCCTGTCCACCTCTGCCTAGATCCACCCAGCTAGTGCTTGGGATCTGAGATTCAAATGGGCTTTCCATGGCAGGCACAGCTGCTATTCAATGTGAGCTTACGTTCTGGTGCTGGTATGGGGGCAGGGCCGCCTCCCAGGCTCAGTTCCCTCAGGGGCTTTATGCGGAGACCATTTGGTAATGGCCCTGAACTTCTGCCTGCTGCTCTGGGAGTCCAGGGCCGCCACAGCTGCCTCTGCCACTGCCTCTGCTGCCTCCCGAGGGGGCTCGAGTCACGGAGACGCCCTACTCCCCTCTCGGCCAGCCTAGACGTCTCTCTCACTGACCTGTAGCGTCTGCGGGTGGAGGGACCTTTGTGGCTGCCGGAGCTTCTGTCCCTGAAGCCTGCTCAGATCTGCTCCCCTGGGGCCATGGCCAGGGCAGCACAGGGGTGGACTGCTCTGTCCGGAGTGCGATGGACCCCTGGGGACAGCTCTCCTGCCTTTTGTTTTAACAGGATCAAATGAGATTATATTTGTAAAACTATCCATAAACTTTAAAATGAAGTATAGATGTTAGCTATTATTATTGTTTTATAGTTATACTTTGTGTTCTGAAAAACTTGTCCTTAACACAATTACAAGAAGCATCCTCATTTGAGAGAACTCATTGGAAATTTCTGTGACACTCGCCTATGACTGGACTAATCTGTCATGGGAAAGGTGATTGGTTCAAGACTGGGGTTTTTGCTGGCTCATACCCATAAAAGTCTGTACCTCAAAGTTGACTTCTTAAATCACTGTGGTCTATAAGGGAGATCTAGGGCAGTGCCAGGCATCTTATTCCAAGACCAGATTTATTACATCATTGGTAGAGGCTGTCTGTAAGCTGGGTACTGGTAGAGTTATACAATGATATTTGGTCTGCAAGGGTGAAGGCTGAGTATGCCTATGAGCTGAAACATGTATATTCTTGCTGAGTACATTTCACCAATGAAAAGTCAGATTTAAGCATCAGTGATTTTGTTTTTTGATGGAAGCTTAAACCTTAATTGGATATCTCAGTAACCTATTCTAGATCTGAAATCTGAGCCTACATTGCACTCCTCTTAGTATGATCTCAATACATATCTTATCTCTGCTGTAGCATTTGGACATCTTGAGAGCATAACATATAGTTGGAAAGAACACAGACCTAAATCAAAAAGTTCTGGGTTTGATTGCCAAGTATATCATTCATGAATTGTCTGACCTTAAACACATTCCAGAATCTCTCTGGACCTCTCAATTTATCATCTACAGAATGGGAATGATGCATTGTCTTTTGTGAAAATCAAATGAGATTATTAACAGTAAATCTTCAAGTTTACTTAAAAGTTATTATCGGCTATTCTTTTTTCTTTTATATCCTCTATTGAGCCTAGTGTATTGAATACGTTAATGCAATAAATTAATTCTTCCTGATCTGCCTTCAATGAGAAGAAGAATTTGTTTTAGGGAATGAAAACAACTTATTTATTTTGGAAGCATCTGGACATCACCATTGCATATAAAATATTTACTTAATTATAACCAAGTTGATTAGTTTACATATGCCAATGACATTGAGTAGCTGTCAATCATCTTTTGATAGAAACTGTGGCAAAATGAGATTGTGCCTTGACTTGTTCCTGGATGGATCTTGGGGTTCAGTTTCATTGGCACCACCCAAGACCAAAAATTGGGATGACTTCTGAGAGGACAAAGAGATTGCCCTTTGGCCTTTCTGAACTGGTGCTTCTCCAGTCTTCACCAAGCTCATCCACTGGAAACAAACACATGGGCAATTCAGGTAAACATTTGTATCTTAGAATAATAGTACTAGCTATCTTTGATATTTTTATTTTAAAGTTTCCCAGGAGTTTTCACATATGATATCTAATTTGATCTCACTATAATGTAGATAGTTTTAGTGTACAAGCTAACAGTTTATATAGCTGGATGAGCAGCCCACACCATGAGTTGGTGCACTAATATAATACATAGGATAGATAGCAAGGATGGACAAAAAACCAGGCCCAGAATTGAATAGAAGGAAGAGAATAGATTGGTTGTATTTGGGTAATTATATGATGCTTGCAAAAATCACAGGCAGTTCCCTGAAAAAAACAAGGAAATGAATTTTAAAAATTGTACTCTTATTCTTGTGGTGATGTTATATGGTTGTAAATTACAGGACATCATGGTCACTGAAGAAACAAAATTGTGGGTGAACTGAAAGATAATGGAAAGATGTATTCTAGAGGTAAAGAGGTTATCGTATATCAAGCAGTGATGTACATGTAGTGGCAGGATAGGTAGAGGTGTTGTGATAAGAAAAGAAGGTGAGCCAGTTGGATAAAAAAAAGTGGGAAGTGGCAGATGGACAGCCCAGGTGTTGTACTTATAGCCACATAAAGTTAAATGGCCAAAAGAAAGGTCCCTAGCTCTTTGGACAGATAACCTTTGAAGTATTTATGTGAGGACACAAAAATAAGTCTTACAGGAAGGGGAGGCATAAAAAGGCTTGCAATCTACACTACTAAAGAGAGTGCCTCCCTCAGTGAGATCATATATCCACTGATGTATGAAGTGTATTTAGGTACATTACCAATATAGTCTTACATTTCTCCACCATCTTGGCTCATGTTTAAAGCCTTTAGAAGTTCTCTTCTGCTACGCTGTGTTCATCGGTAGATGCTTCCAGCAGGGTTGGAGTTCTCCTGGCTAGGCCCTTTCACTCTTATAGTCTGTTCCGGGCTAGGGTGATTTATATGATTCCATAGGCTGCTTAAGTGGCACAGTGGATAAGGTGCAAAACAAATGAAGAGTTCAAAGCCAGCCTTAGACATATTCTAACTGTGTAATTCTGAGCAAGTTACTTAACGGTTCTGTGCCTCAGTTTCGTCATCTGTAAAGTAGCACCTACGTGAAAGGGTTGTTGTGAGGGTCAAGTGAAATAACATGCAAAGTACTTTAGAAAGTTGACACATAACTTCTAATTATTATTATCATTATTTAGGGCAGAGATTATTTCTAGTTTTGTCTTTGTTTTAGAGTTTAGCACAATGCCCGGCACATAGTAGGCGCATAAAGAATTCTTCTTGTTGATTGATTTCTGGAAAAACAATTTCCTTTCTTGTTTATACTTCGTTTTAGCTACTGATTAAAACTGCCATCTCCCTCACCAACTTGTACCCTCTTCTCCTGTCTCAATTCCCATCTTAGGAATCCTATCTTCAAGCTACTGTCACCATCCAAATTTTGATATGAAGAATAGGAATATGGAAGTTGAGAAGGAAGGTACCCTAATGGTCATCTTGGGAATCTGAAGTGTATGGAGATTAAGTGATTTATCTAAGTCATACAAGTAGCAAGTGTTGTCTAGAAGGTTTCCTGAGTTCTGACAATTTCAATAAATCAATCATTAAGTCCCTATTATGTGCCAGACATTATTCTAAGTGCTGAGGATACAAATACAAAAATCGTTGTCCCTGCCTTCAAGAGCCTTACAATTTAATGAAGCAAAACAGTGCACAAAAGGAACCTGAAAAGTAGGGGTGGGTGGTCAGGAAAGGTACCCAATTCTGGATATTCCCAGAACTTAGCAGAGTGCATGGCACATAGTAGGGGCTTAATAGATACTGATTGACTGAGGTTAAGGCACTCATTCCCATTGTCCAGAAGTCAGTCAGAGAAGTGCCAAGGTAGTGCAACCAAGTGAGAGAAGGGGAGATGGCTGAGTTGGGCTCCCTTCATATATGCAGGTTTAGAGTTTATGGCCCCACCTGTCAGTCAGAAAGGTAGAGGCTAGTGATGAAGGGGAGTGCCAAGGCTACTGAGATCTTATAGGATGATGATAATAATATTATAATGATCTTCCTGGGACAAGTTTGGGAAGTCAGAAACACTGAGACAGTATAATCAATTTGTATCATATTTCCAGGAATATTCTGTCCCATCTCTGATTTTTCTTCAAGGTTTATTGAAGAGATATTTTTAGGTCTCTCCAAATCATCCTTAAATGTTATTATCTATTTATTTTTGAGGCTGAATCTCCCTAACTCAGTTGGACTAGAATGCAGTTGCTGCTCATGAACCAACTCCATTGTTAATCATCATGGAATTTTCGATCTTCTCCATTGCTGACCTCTACTGCTTCAGTGCTTCTTTCTTATTTTTTTTTTTATTTTATTTGTTTTCAGTGTTCTACAATCACTTTCACATATCTTAGATTTTTTCCATCCCTCCTCCCTTCCCCCTTCCCCCTACTCCCTCCCTGAGATGGCATACAGTTTTATGTAGATTCCTATTAAATACATTTTCACCTTAGTCATGTTGCATAGAAGAATTAAAATGAATGGGAGGAAATCATAAAACAAACCAAAACACAATACAAAAGAAAATGATCTGCTTCATTCTATGATTGAATTCTATAGTTCTTTCCCTGGATGTGGAAGGCGCTTTGCCTTAAGAGACCATTGGGGATTATTTAAGTCCTTGTATTGTCATGAAGTACTAAGTCTACCAGAAAAATTCCTCTCACATTGTGGTTGTTGTTGTGTACAAAGTTCTCCTGGTTCTACTCTTTTCACTCAGCATCAGTTCATATAAGTCTTTCCAGGACTCTCTGAAGTCTTCCTGTTCATCATTTCTTATAGCACAATTGTATTCCATTACATTCTTATACAACAATTTAATCAGCCTTTCCCCAATTGATGGGCACCCCCTTGATTTCTAGCTTTTGGCCACCACAAAGAGAGCTGCTATAAATATTTTTGTACATGTAAGACCCTTTCCTGTTTTTTATGATCTCTTTGGGATACAGTCCTAGAAGTGGTATTACTGGGTCAAAGGGTATACACATTTTTGTAGCCCTTTGGGTATAGTTCCAATGCCCATGGTTGGGCAATGGTTGGATCAGCTCAGAAGTCCACCAACAATGAATTAGTAGTGTTCAGTATTTCTTAGGCAGCCTGATGATCTCCTGATTTTTGAGGCTCATCATGTCAGACCAAATCCTGACCTCCAATAGACTTTACTCCTGCTACAGCTTAGAACTCCCATGCTCAAGAGATCCATCAACCTCTGCCTCCCCCAGTAACTAGGATTACAGATGTGTGCCACCACTACTGGCCACCTCCTTGACTTTTCAACTACATGGCTCACTGCTAGTGATTCATTCCTTAGTCACTTTCTTTTTGGTTTTCATGGCAGATTTTCTTCTGATTTCTGTTAGCTCATAACTGTTTCTTTTAAGGCATATTTTTCCTTATCCTCTCTAAAGAAGGATTGTCCCTCAAGATTTTGTCCTAAGCCTTCTTGCTTCTCTAATCATTCATTTCCTTTAAGAACTGATCTGTTTTTATGCTTATGACTGCCAAATCTATATCTCAAGACCTTACGGCCCTTATAACTCCAAATTTTTAGCAGCATATAGAGCATCTCTACTTGGCAGTTCTGAGGACTTGGAACCACATCATTTAAATCCCCCCTCTGACCCTAGTGATCATAGTTACTAGAGTTAGACTAAGAAAACTTAGCCATCCTCTAGTTCTGCCTCCTTTTATTTTCTTAGACAAATGAGGGAACTTGGATCAGAGAGAGTGACTGATTTTCCTAAGGTCACCCAGACAGCAAATATAGATCTTGGTTTTGAAACCAGGACCCTTGGATTCCAAATCCAGTCATCTTTTTTTCTTGTACCACTATGTAGGAAGCTGTAGGGATCTCTTTGCTCTATACATTAGTTCAATTGAACACATATCAATTCTGTAAATACTATATGCCAAGCACTATGCTTGGGTACTGGGGATACAAAAACAAGAAAAACAAATAAACTAAATAATCAGTATTCCATTTCCTCAAAAAAATCTGCATTTTGTTGGAATAGTTTATCTTCTGCTGGCTGCCAGATATATTGAAATTTCTGTACAGCCTTCTGTAGTTTCCTCTTCTGGAAGTGACTTTGGCAGTGGCTGAGGATTTGCTCAAGGAAAGAAGGGAAGCTGTTTCTAAAAGTGAAATATTAGGAAATGGCCCAAAGAAAGCCTTGCACAACTCCTACAATGAATGGTTTTGTAGTACATTTACATGAAAATGACTCAGAGAGACATACTATGGGACCCAGGTCTTGTTAACCAGGAATATCTATTTGTTGAAATGCATTTTGGACCATTTCTTCTAGACTTGTAACTGCTTTTTTTGGTACAAAAGTTACAGATTTAGGTGTCATATTGATAATGCATTTTTGCTTATTGTTAACGTAATTTTGCTTCTTAATGGGAAGATCTTTCTCATCCATTAACAGACCCATGTATCCTGCTGAAATCTCGTGGAAGCCTGAGTCATATGAGACTAAGACATATGGAACAGGAAGGGGAGGAGCAGGAAGAGGCAGAGCTAGAGCAGAACTGAGAGGAAATTAATCAGAGAACAATCAGAGCTAGGAAAGGCAGCAACTTCTTTTTTGTGATTTTCTTTAATGGAGCTGGCTTGTGGGAAGTCTAACAAGGGGATTGCTTGGGGCTGGCAATTGGCCTCTGCATTGTTATTGTGTAGAGACTTTTGTTACTATGATGGATCTGGCTTTCTAGTGTCTGAATAAATGTTTTGGTTCTGTCTTCCATGTGGAGAGTCTGTTGTATTTTGTGATTAAGAATTGAATGGAAACTTTGACCTGCTCCATTGCTGACCTCTACTTCTTCAGTACTTCTTATTCATGGCTTCTGTAGGTGCTGTGAATATTGTGTTGGCGCTATAGGAGTAGTGTTGGTGGATTTGATTCTTTTTAGTCATTCTCAACTGCTAACTTTTGGTCATTAACCTCATGCATGTAGGAGAAAATTGTCCAAATAGTAAGAGTGTAGCCTGTACCTGGAGGGGGGAAAGACATTAACTTGGAACCATGGGCTTCATATGCATGATCTAGGCAATTTTGGTGTCATTTTCTCTATATTCTACTCAAAGGAGGTGACAGACCTAATAATTAAAGGCTAGTCAATATTTATATAGGATAGCTAGGTGGCACAGTAGATAGGTAGGTGACACACCAGACCTGAAGCCAGGAAATCTTTCCTTCTTGAGTCCAGATTTGGCCCCAGACACTCACTAGATGTGTGACCCTGGGCAAATCACTTAACCCTTTTTGCCCCAATTTCCTCATAATGAGCTGGAGAAGGAAATGGCAAACCACTCCAGAATCTTTGCCAAGAAAACCCTAAATGGGTTCATGGAGAGTTGGATATAACTGAAACAACTGGACAGCAGCAATGACAATATTTATATAATACTTCAAGGTTTACATATCACTTTCCTCACATAACTCCATGAAGTAGATTTTATAGGTATTATTACCATTTTACAGAGGGGGAATTGAGGTTCATGATCACATAGGTGATGTTGGAGGTGGGATTTGAATAAAGGTGTGTGGACTCCATGACCAGAAACTTTTCCACCAGACTCTGCTGCTGTTTGCTGTATACCTGTTCCAGAGCATTGATTAACTCCTTGTGGTACATGAAATACATACAGATGTGAATGCATATATGCAGGCATATATTTATGCCTCTGATGGCTTTGTAGGAGTAGCTAGGTGGTACAGTGGTTACAGTGCCCAATGTGGAATCAGGAAGACTTGAGTTGACATCTGGCCTTAGGCACTGATTTAACTTGTGACCTTGGACAAATCACTTAACCTCTATCTACCTCAATTTTCTCATCTGTAAGATGAGAATAATAATAGCATCTCCCTCCCAGGTACTTGTGAGGATCCAATGAGATACTAATTATAGAGCACTTAACATGGGCCCTGGCACACAGGAAGCACTATATACATCTTAGCTATTATTTATTATTACACATCATCTCTGTATGTATGCATATAAATCAATTCATCTACATCTATGGACAGACTGAATTAGAATATGTTGCTATATTGACACACTCTAGAACTTGCTTATAATTGGAGTAAAAGCACTTAATATGTGGGATACAATCCAGGGGAGAGGGACCCAAATGGGCCAATGATTCTTAGTTGAGGATAAGAGAATCTGTCTTCTGTCTTGGTCCTCTGCCATGTCTTTCAGCTTAGCTCTTCAAAGCAGAGGCACTGACTGGGCTCACCTGGAAGCCCAGAACTGAGTCAGGAAAATGCTATTGGGCTCAGGTGCATGATGAGTCCATAGAGGATGGATATCACTGAAAGTGGGAGTTAAAATAAGGCCGCAGCAGAGCATAGAGAATAGGGTAATCAATGGTCAGAGTTGCTCAAAGTTATGTTTTCCATAGCCTGAAAGGAGGAGCAGGTGAAAGAAGTGCGCTTGGAGTTGGGGTCACTTTCTTTCATTCAGCAGAAATGGAAAGCTCCTGAGGTAGACCTGGAGAGAAGGTGGGTTTTCACCCCCATTAGGATGGTGTTAGTGCACTGAAGACTGGAGCCCAGGGGGCAAGAAGAATTGCACCTTCCCAACCAATCTCTCAGAGTCACTTGTTGAGGGGATTGCTATATGATAATGTTGCTTTTTCTCTTAATTCTAATATCTTTTCTCTGTTGATCATTTCCTGTTTATCCTGTGTACAGTTGGTTTGTGTGTAGTGTCTCTTTCATTAAGCCATGAACTCCTTGAGGGAAGGGACTGTCTTTTGTCTTTCTCAATAGAGAATTCTTAGCACAATGCCTGGTACATGTAGACACGTCATCATCACCACAACTAACATTTACATAGTCCCTACTATGTGCCAAGCCTTCTGCTAAACACTTCACAAACATCTTATCTATTCTTCACGATAACCTGGGACATAGAGTCTATTATTTGCCCCATTTTATAATTGAGGAAAACTGAGGTAAACAGGCTAAGTGACTTACCTAGGGTCACACAGCTAGTCATTTTCTGAGGCTGCATCCTGACTCTATCTGCTCTAACTGCCTAAATAGCTATTTAGGTTCAAAGACCTAAGGAGTTAGTAGACCATTATCTGAGTAGTTTTACTGTACTAAAAAAAGGGCATTAGATTGAGGGTCAAAAAGATGTGGGTTTGAATTTCAAATTTTCTACTTATTAGACAATTACTTAGCTTCTGTGCTTCAGTTCACTCATTTAGAAAAGGAAGGGATTGGACTAGATGGTTTCTAGGGTCACTTCTAGTTCTAATT
This sequence comes from Bettongia penicillata ogilbyi, assembly GCA_023548195.1. NCBI lineage: Eukaryota > Metazoa > Chordata > Mammalia > Diprotodontia > Potoroidae > Bettongia > Bettongia penicillata. Next base: position 3,318,020 of record JAJHZJ010000250.1, read on the forward strand.
CTATTTTAGGGAACAGGAGAAGGAAGTAGGGAGAGAAGAAAATCTTATGACTTCCCCTCTCCCCCAGGACATCTGGGGTTCAGAAAACCCTAATAAGGTTGGAGTTATGGCTGGTAAAAATCTGAAGGCACTACCAAGCTAAAATCTGGGTTTGTTCGTGAAAAAAAATAGCAGAATTAAAGCATGCAAGAGTCTCATCATTCACTAAGTTATTATTCCGTCCTGTCTGACTCTTTGTGACTCCATTGGGATGTTTTGGCAAAGATACTGTGTTAAATTCCCAAAGATCTCATGCCTGCATGAGATCTTTCTTCCGGACACGAACGAATGAGGCAGGAGCAAGGATGGTATGCACTCCATTTATTCTCAGCTAGCTCAGAGTATATATAGGCATTCTACTTCCATACATGCAAGAAGTTTGTAAACACTGTGTGCTGAGCTTACATGCTTGGCTGTTGTTCTTGCTCAAGATAATTGTGAAGGTTGGTTATTGCATAAGGGTGGTCCATCATGTAAGTCATGAAAGGACATGTTGTCTCAAGAGATTTCTTCCAAGGGCATCATGACCCTGATAACCTGAGAGTTCCAGACCCCTTACAATACTGGAGTGGTTTTGCCATTTCCTTCTTCAGCTCCTTTTACAGATAAAGAAATTGAGGCAAACAGGATTAAGTGACTTGCTCAAGGTCACATAGCTAATGTCTGAGGTTGGATTTGAACTCGAAAAGATGATTCTTTATGATTCCAAACCCCACGGTTTATCTACTGAGCCACAGTTTGCCAGATCACTAGATTCCTAATGCCAAGGTCATGGAGTTGGACCTGTAATTTTAGTGACCTGTAATTTTGGACAGTTGCCTAGAGCAGTGGCATCCATCTCAAATAGAAACTAGGAACTACTTATCAATACATGGATCCCTGCAGGTCACATATTGATTTCATTGGAAAATGAGATTTTGTCTAAGTTTTATTGTATTTTGATTTCTTTTGTTAACTGTTTCCCATTTCCATCTTAACTGGGTTCCAGGAGATACTTGGGAGCAATGTGGGTCTAATGCAACTAAATTAGATGACCTCTCAGGTCCCTTCTAGTTCCGTCTGTGATCTTTTTGCTAGACTAGCCAGCTCTTTCCTTTTCTTTTTCTGCAAATGGCTGGTAGCAGATGTTCAATAAGTAGGTAATACCCCAAAATTCCCTCCTCCTGGTTCTGCACAAAATCATACCAGGCATGTTTTTGGCAACACACACCATTCACATTGTAATAACACCTGCTAGTTCTGCTGCCCCATTAAGGTCTGTCAGTATTTCCATTCTTGATGCTTTTTCCATGGGATATAATTTGGCTGAGTCTGGTCCCTCTGGTTTATAATTTAGTACACGGAATGTCCACTCAGATATCATGGCCTTGTGATTTAAATTGGTTCTGATTATTTCCAGTTAAAAATGAACCCAATGCACATGGTATCTTTTGTTTCTAATTTTGCTGGAGAAAGTTGGAGGGGAAAAAGCATGACCTTTTGGCATAAAAGAAGTGGAGAAAGTAATCACAGCATCCAAATGTGGGATAACAGTAGGAACAAATGCCTGCCTGAGGAATGAGGGGATTTAGAGCAATGGTACACTGAGAATTTTAGCCTGTATACTGGAGAAAAAGAAGAAGCCTGACAAGTCTCAAGGGAAGTTAGAATTCACCCCTAAATTCTAGGCATAAACATTATTTTTATTTAACACGACAAACCCAAAAGTATTATACACCTCTTAAGAGCTTTCATAGTTGCTTTCCTATGGAACCCTCTTAAAATGTGCCCTCATATGATCATTCTTCACAGAATAATAATAACAATAGCTAACATTTATAGGCAATTAGGTAGCTCAGTGGGTAAATCACTGGACTTGGAATCAGGAAGACTCGTCTTTATGAGTTCAAATCTGGTCTCAGATACTTGCTACCTTTATGACCCTGGACAGGTCACCCAGCCCTATTTGCCAAAGTTTCCTCATCTGTAAAATGAGCTGGAGAAGCAAATGGCAAACCATTCCAGTATCTTTGCCAAGAAAATCCCAAATAGTTTCATGAAGTGTTAGAAATTACTTAACAACACAAAAACAAAAATCATTTATATAGTGCTTTGAGGTTCTCAAAGATCCTTATGAATATTATCTCATTTTATCAACAGTACCCTTGGGGGGTGGGGGTGGGGTTAATGATAATTATTATCTCTTTTGTATAAATGTGGAAAATGGAACAGACACAGATTAAATGATTTGCCCAAGGTCACACAGCTAGTAGGTACCTAAGTCTGGAATTTCCCTGTTCTAGGGCCAGCCCTCTTCCTATTGAACCATCCAGCTTTCTAAACACATAGAAAACTGTAAGGGATCTTATAGGTCATAGAATCCAATCAATTCATTCTATAGATAATGAAACTGAGGTGCATGGAAGTGAAATGATTTATTCAAGGTCATGGACAGTATCTTCTATAATAGGCATCAGAAGCAGGATTTGAATCTATACCCTCTTATTCCTATACTATATTCTCTCCTACCTAAAGTTTTTTTCAACTAACACCATTAAATGATGACTTTTTCCATGCTTTCATCCAATCTATCTGGAAAAGTGGGAGGAGAGGTTGTGATAACAACTCTCCATTATGGTGAGATCACTGAAGCCTCAACTGGCCCTTCTGATTCCAAGTGCAGAAACTTGGGGTGTCTCAGACACCCAGAGGTGGTTAGGCCTGTGGACAGACAGGATGAGAGAGAAGAAAGGACACGTAGGTCCTTTCCTTATTTCTATCCTCCTCTCTGAGGACTCCCAGACTGGGTCCAATGAGGATAGTTGGAAAAGTGTGTCTCATAATCTGAAAGCATGGAAAGAACTGTGGAATTTGAGCCAGAAGAATCATATTTAAATGCTGGCTCTGATATTTATCACTTATGTGACCTTGAGTAAATCACATGATCTTTGCCAGCCTCAGTTTCTGCGAAATTAGGGATTTGGATCCCCAAGGTTCCCTTTTAGCACTGATGCAATGGTCCCATCACCACAACATTTTTACATAAGGGACAGTTCCCCAAGTTCTGTTTGACATATATTTGAATGTGTGTATGCTTGTGATGTTGAAATCTCTGAAATTTCCTCTTCAGGATCACCTTAACCCAATTCATTCAGTAGGGTAGATTCTTTACTTGGCTGGCCTGGAATGAGCAGTGTCAAGATTTACCTATTTTGTTTCAGTCTTTGACACCTGGATGTCAGCAAAAAGGTTTGATGGAGTAAGCAGGAATCTCACCTCCAGGAGGAGATGGCCAGGAAACTTGAATTGAATGAAGAATGGGACAGGCTTAGCACAGAGATCATTTCCATAACTACTCCAGGTCTATGTAAACAGTGGTTTTGGAACTGACAGAAAATTTCTCTCTCTCTCTCTCTCTCTCTCTCTCTCTCTCTCTCTCTCTCTCTCTCTCTCTCTCTCTCTCTCTCTCTCTTCTCTCTCTCTCTCTCTCTCTCTCACACACACACACACACACACACACACAAACACACACACACACACACACTCTCCTTTTTGCCTTTTTGAGCTCCTTTACCACTGGGATTCAAACCCACGTCTCCTTGTGTCTGTGTTTTCTCTCTGCTCATTTCCTCAGCCTGCTCCCTTGTCTTACCTAGATTAGTTGGCATAATGAATGTCCTTCTGTTCTAGCCCAGGATTTAGTCTTGAAGTTGGATTACTATGAAGGAGGGTCATGAAATACAGAGAAACATGTATGTGTGTTTATGAATAGTGGGGATTGTTGGGAGGGAGCATGAATATCTGTAGGTCATGATCATTCTACCCTCCCCAGTTAATTCCATTTCTTGTATGGAAGGAGGAGTCCTGTGTCAGATTTCCCTAGGATTTTGTCTGTTCTTAATCTATAAATGGGTGATACCCTTCCATACAATGTCAGCCCTATTTCCTCTTATTATTTCATGTTAGCATCATTCCTTTGGATTATGAAAGATTTCTCACCTTCAAGCATGCTTTGAAAAACTGCAAATAACCCTTAAAATGGGACTCGTATTAGTTTTTAAGAGTTTTGATATCAATTAACACCTCAGATGACATTAGCAAGAATGAATACAAAACAATGCTGGAGAGAAGGGAAGGGATACTAGCAATAAGGATGTGTACCTGGTATTTTATTTCCTGAGGCTCAATTTCTTCATTTGTAAAATGTGTGTGTATGTTCATCCTTTGTTGCTGAGGAAGACCATGTCATCAGAGAAATGATGACATGACTTGCACTTGATTTTGTTTTGAGTGAGGGAAGGCTGTGCAGGTCACCAGCCTCACTTCTCCTCCAGAGCCATCTGAATCCAGTGACCAGATAGTCATCAGGATGACTGGAGATGACCCAGGATGAGAAAATTGGGGTTAAGTGACTTGCCCAAGGTCACACAGCTAGTGAGTGTCAAGTGTCTGAGGTGAGATTTGAACTCAGGTCCTCTTAACTCCTTCACTGGTGCTTTATCCACTGCACCACCTAGCTGCCATCAAAATGTGTGAGTGAGAGTAATGTTGAAGCAGGGATAGAGGAGAGATGTTAATTCAAATTACTTGAAATTTTATTTTTTAATATTATCTTTTTAATTTTAAATATTTTGTTTTTCCAATTAAATAAAAAAAAAACAATTTTTAGAATTAAAAAAACCTTCCAAATTCTTCCCTTCTCTCCTCAATGAGAAGGCAAGCAATTTGAAATACATGTGTAGTTGTGTGAAACTTATTTCCCTATTAGTCATGTTGTGAAAGAAAACACAGACCAAAACAAAAACAAAAAATAAAGATAAAGAAAGAAAACAAAAACATTCTTTGTTCTCCATTCGGACTCCACCGGTTCTTTCTCTGGAGATGGATAACATTTTTCACCATTAGTCCTTTGGAATTATCTTGGATCATTGTATTTCTGTGATTAGCTAAGTCATTCACACTTGGTCATCAAATGATATTGCAATGCACAATGGTCTCCTGATTCTGCTTACTTCGCTCTACATCAGTTCATATAAATCTTTCCAGGTTTTTCTGGGAACATCTTGCTCACCATTCTTACAATATTTCATGACATTCATAAAATACAACTTGTTTTGTCATTCACCACTTGAAGGATATACCCTCACTTTCCAAGTCTTTGCTACTTCAAAAAGAGCCACTATAAATATTTTTGTTCATATAGGTCCTTTCCCCTTTCTCTTCAACTTCCTTTCTTTCGTTTTTTCTTTCTTTCTTTGTCTTTAGGGGTACAGATCTAGTAGTGCTATTGGTGGGTCAAAGGGTATGCAGTTTTATAGTCTTTTGGGCATAGTTTCAAATTGCTCCCCAGAATGGTTGAATCAGTTCACAACTCCACCAACAGTGCTTTAGTATCCCAATTTACCCATGTCCCCTGCAGTATTTGTCATTTTGTTTTTCCGTCATATTAGCCAACCTGATAGGGATGAAGTGGCAACTCAGAGTTGTTTTAATTTGCATTTCTCTTACCAATAGTGACTTAGAGAATTTTTCTTATGACTATAGAAAGCCTTCATTTCTTCTGTAAACTGCATGTTCATAGCCTTTGACCCTTTATCATTTGGTAAATGACTTACTTTCTTATAAACTTAATGCAGTTCTCTATATATGAGAAATAAGACCTTTATCAGAGAAATTTTTCGTAAAAATCTTTTCACAAGTATGATTACTGTGCATTTTCCTCCATCCTATTTTTCCCATTTGTCCTTTTCTCTATCTTCTTTCACCCTCTCCCTCCTCAAAAGTGTTTTGCTTCTGACCACCACTTCCCCAAATGTGTCTTTCTTTCTATTGCCCCCCTCCATTATAACTCTTCCCCATTCTCTTCCACTTTTCTTGCCTGTAGGGTAAGATAGATTTTATTACTCAGTTGAGTATATGTGTCATTTCCTTTCTGAGCCAATTCTGAGAAGAATAAGGTTTAAGTGTTGTCCATCACCCCCTCATCTTATCCTCCACTGTGAAAGCTTTCTCACCTCTTTTGTGTGAAATAATTTACCCCATTCTACCAATCCCTTCCCCTTACTTTCCTCACCCCTTAATTTTATTTTATTTTTGTACATAGCATCCCATCATAGCCAACTCATACCCCTACCTTCCATATATATATATATATATATATGTATATATACATATATATATATATATATGTACACACACACACACACACACACACACACACACATATATATATATATATATCCCTTCTAATTGCTGTAGTAATGATAAAGATTTTAGGAGTTATGTTTTATCTTCCCATGTAGAAATGCAAACAATTTAATCTTATTGAACCCCTCATGATTTCTTTTTCTTACTTACCTTTTTTATGCTTCTCATGTCTTATATTTGAAAGTCAAATTTCCTATTCAGCTTTTGTCTTTTCTGTCAAGAATTCTTGAAAGTTTCATTAAATTTCTCAAAATCTCGTGTTTTTCCTGTGAGAGATTACAGTCAGTTTTGCTGGGTAAGTGATTCTTCCTTGGAATCCTAGCTCCTTTGCCCTCTGAAATATCATATTCCAAATGCTCTGCTCCTTTAATGTAGAAGCTGCTAAAACTTGTGTGTCTTGACAGTGGCTCCATGATACTTGAATAATTTTTCCCCCTTTATGCTTTCAATATTTTCTTTTTAACCTGGGAATTTGGCTGTCATATTCTTGGGAGTTTTCATTTTGAGATCTCTTTCAGGAAGTGATTGCTTGATTATTTCAATTTCTGTTTTATCCTCTTGTTCTACTAAATCAAGGCAGGTGTTTTAAAATAATTTCTCAAAAGATGATATCTAACATCTTTTTTGATTATGGTTTTCGGGTAGTCCAATAATTCTTAAATTATTTCTCCTTAATTGATTTCCCAGGTCAGTTATTTTTCCACTGAGATATTTCAGTTTCTTCTGTTTTTTCATTCCTTTGATTTTGATTTATTGTTTCTTGATGTTTCATAAAGTTATTAGTTTCCACTTGCTCAATTCTGATTTTTAAGGAATTACTTTCTTCAGAGATCTTTTGTGGTTCTTTTTAATTTTAACCAATATCACATTTTAAGAAGAAATTCTATTCATTGGATTTTTTTTAACCTCTTCTACCATTTGGCCTATATTATTTTTTTATATTCATTTTATTTGTTTTCAGCATTCTACAATCACTACCATACAACTTAGATTATTTTTCCTCTCCCTCTCCCCACCCTCCCTGAGACAGCAGACAATTTTATATAAATTCTATACATACATTCTTGTTAAATACATTTTCATTATAGTCATGTTGTGTAGAAGAATTAAAATGAATGGGAGAAATCATATAACAAACCAAAATGTAATACAAATGAAAACAATCTGCTACATTCTGTGATTGAATTCCAAAGTTCTTTCTCTGGATGTGGAAGGAATTTTGCCTTAAAAGACCATTGGGAATTTTTTTAAGTTCTTGCATTGCAATGAAGTTCCACCAGAAAAACCTCTCACATACTGTGGTTTTTGCTATGCACAAAGTTCTCCTGGTTATGCTCCTTTTGCTCAGCATCAGATCATATAAGTCTTTCCAGACTCTCTAAAGTCTTCCTGTTCATCATTTCTTATAGCACAATAGTATTCCATTACATTCATATACCATAATTTATTCAGCCATTCCTAAATTGATGGGCATCCCCTTGATTTCCACTTTTTGGCCACCACAAAGACGGCTGCTATAAATATTTTTGTACATGTGGGACCCTTTCCCATTTTTATGATCTCTTGGGGATACAGTCCTAAAAGCAATATTTCTGGGTCAAAGGGTATGCACATTTTTGTAACCCTTTGGACATTGTTCCAAATTGCTCTACAGAATGGTTGGATCAGCTCACAACTCTACCAACAATTGAATTTGTGTTCCAACTCTCCCACATCTTCTCCTACTCCTATCATTTTCCTGTTCTGTCCTTGTTAACCTAATAGGTGTGATGTGGTATCTCAGAGTTGTTTTGATTTGTATCTCCCTAATCAATAATGATTTAGAGCATTTCTTCATATGATTATAGATATCTTTAATTTCTTCCTCTGAAAACTGCCAGTTCATATTCTTTGACAATTTACCAATTGGGGAATGACTTGCATTCTTGTACATTTGACTCAGTTCTCTATATTTTAGAAATGAGGCCTTTGTAGCAGACACTAGTTGCAAAAATTCTTTCCCAGTTTTCTGCTTCCCTCCTAATCTTGATTGCTTTGGATTTGGTTGTGCAAATACTTTTCAGTTTAATGTAATCAAAATTATCCATTTTGTACTTCATAATGCTTTCTATCTCTTCTTTAGTTAAAAAATTCTTCCCTTCTCCACAAATCTGATAAATACACTAATCCTTGCTCCACTAATTTGTTTATAGTATCAATCTTTATACCTAGATCATGTACCCATGTGGACTTTATTCTTGTGTATGGTGTCAGGCATTGGTCTATGCCTAGTTTCCATCACACTTTTATCCAGGTTTCCCAGCAATTTTTTTCAAATGGTGAGTTCTTATCCCAGAAGATGAGGTCCTTGGGTTTATCAAACAATAGATTGCTATATTCATTGACTACTATGTATTGAATACCTAGCATATTCCACTTGTCTACCCTTCTGTTTCTTAACCAGTACCAAGTAGTTTTGACAATTGCTGCTTTATAATACAATTTGAGATCTGGTAGAGCTAGGTCACCTTCCCTAGCATTTTTTTCATTAGTTCCCTTGCTATTCTGAAATTTTTGTTCTTCCAGATGAATTTGGATATTATTTTTTCCAGATCTAGAAAATAATTATCAGATAGTTTGATTGGTATGGCACTAAATAAGTAAATTAATTTTGGTAGAGTTGTCATTTTTATTATATTGGTTTGGCCTACCCATGAGTGACTGATGTTTTTCCACTTACTTAGATCAGACTTCATTTGTGAGAAAAGTGTCTTGTAACTGTGTTCATATAGTCCATGGATTTGTTTTGGCAGGTAGACTCCCAAATATTTTATAGTGTCAACCCTAGCTTTAAATGAGATTTCTCTTTCTATCTCTTCCGATGGGTTTTGTTAGTAATATATAGAAATGCAGAAGATTTGTGTGGGTTTATTTTGTAACCTGCAACTTTGCCAAAGTTGTTTCTTATTTCAAGTAGTTTTTTCTTTGAATCTCTGGGATTCTCTATGTATATTATCATATCATCTGCAAAGAGTGATGACTTAGTTTCTTCTTTGCCTGTTCTAATTCCTTAAATTTTTTTCTTCTCTATAGTTACAGCTAGTATTTCTAGTACCATGTTGAATAATAGTGGTGATAATGGACATCCTTGTTTCACCCCTGATCTTATTGGAAAAGCATCTAGCTTATCTCCATTACATATAATGCTTCCTGAGGGTTTTGTATAGATACTGCTTATTATTTTATGGAAAGTTCCCTTTATTCCTATGATTTCCAGTGTTTTTAATAGGAATGGGTGTTGTATTTTGTCAAAAGCTTTTTCTGCATCTATTGGGATAATCATGTGGTTTCTGTTAAGTTTATTGGTGATATGATCAATAATGCTAATAGTTTTCCTGTTATTGAACCAGCCCTGCGCTCCTGGTATGAATCCTACCTGATCATAATGTATTATTCTCATGATAACTTGCTGTATTGTTTTTGCTAAAATCTTATTTAAAATTTTAGCATTTATATTCATTAAAGAAATTGTTCTAAAATTTTCTTTCTCTGTTTTGTCTCTCCCTGGTTTATGTATCAAAACCATATTTGTGTCATAAAAAGAATTTGGGAGGACTCCTTCCTCAATTTTCCCAAATAGTATTGGAATTAACTGTTCTTTAAATGTTTAATAGAATTCACTTGTAAATCCATATGGCCCTCAAGAGTTTTTCCTGGGAGTTCATTGATGGCATGTTCAATTTCTTTTTCTGAGATGGGGTTGTTTAAATATTCAACTTCCTCTTCTGTCAATCTGGGCAAATTATTTTTTTTAGTATAATCATCCATCTCATTTAGATTGCTGAATTTATGGGCATAAAGTTGGGCAAAGGAATTTCTAATTATTGTTTTAATTTTCTCCTCATTGGAGGTGTCTTCCCCTTTCATTTTTCATATTGGTAATTTGTTTTTCTTCTTGCTTTTTTTAGTCAAATTGACCAAATGTTTATCAATTTTATTGGTTTTTTTCATAAAATTAACTCTTACTTTTATTTATTAGTTCAATGGTTTACTTAATTTCAATTTTATTAATCTCTCCTTTGGTTTTCAGTATTTCTAATTTGGTATTTCCTTGGGGATTTTCAATTTGTTCTTTTTTGACCTTTTTCAGCGGCATGCCCAATTTATTGATCTCCTCTTTCTCTATTTTTTTCATGTAAGCATTCAAAGATATAAAACTTTCCCTAAGAACTGCTTTTGTAGTATCCCATTAGATTTGGTAGGTTATCTCATTACTGTCATTCTCTTGAATGAAGTTCTTGATTGTTTCTATGATATGTGGCTTAACTCAGTCCTTCTTTAGGATTAGATTATTTAGTTTCCAATTAATTTTTGGTCTGTCTTTCCATGACCTTTTATTACATATGATCTATTTTCCAGGTCACTTGTTTTTCCAATTAGATATTTTACATTTTCTTCCATCTTTTCATTCTTTAGATTTTGTTTGACTGATTCTTGATGTCTCATAGAGTCATTAGCTTCTACTTGTCGAGTTTTAATTTTCATCAAATTGTTTTCTCCAGTTAGTTTTTGCATCTCCTTTTCCATCTGTCCAATTATTCCTTTTAACGAATTATTTTCTCCACTTAGTTTTTATACTTCCTTTTCCATTTGTTCAATTTTCCTTTTTAAAAAGCTGTTCTCTTCAGTGAATTCTTTTTTCATATTTCTAAAATCATTGGCCATTTTTTCCTCTATTTCTTTTTCAGGTGTTCCAGGAGTGCACTGTGCATGCGAGCAGTTCATAGTCCCTTCTGAAGTTTCAGATGGGAGTACAGTCTCAATGCTGACCTCTTTGGTATTCATGTTTTTTTCCTTGTCCCCATAGAAAGATTCTATGGTCTTTTCCTTCCTCCTTTGCTTTTTGCTTATCATGGTGAGGCTTTGTGTGTTGTAGCTCTAGTTCTATCAGCTAAACTCTAAAGAACTTGGTGCTGAACTGGCTAGTGTCAGAAAGCAAAGGCAGGTGAAACCTATTTGTGTTTCCCAGATTAGCCCCGAAGGGAGCTGTTAAGTGTGGGAGATGGTGGTCTGGTCATGGGAGATCTCCTCTGCTGAGGTGGAGCAAGGGCAAGCTCAGTGCCTGGTGATCCTTGCTGTCTTCCCATTTCCCCTGGAGCTCTTAGGCACACCTGGGTCCTAGTGCGAGGCTCCATGCTCCTGGAGCTCCAGGCTATCTGGGACAGCTGTGTTCCTCAGCCAAAGTAAGGGGAATATTCCTTTGCTATTTTCCTAGCTTCATGTGCTATGAGAGAGTTTGCCCCTTCTGTTGATCCCACTGATCCAGGATTTTTCTGGGCAATATTTTATGGTTGTTTTAAGGCCAACAAGGGGAGGCAGAGAAAGCATTTACCAATCACTCTGCCATTTTGGCTCCCAGAAGTTCAAGTAGGTGATTTACAGACATTTAATCTGTGGGCTGAAAGTCTCCATACAGCTGCTGCAGATACCTGGGCCTCCTTCTGCAGCTCTCACTTGCTCAGCTCTGCTTGCCTCTCTCTCTGAGTCACTATCCTGCCGTGCTGCACCTTCCTCAGACCAGCCCTGGGGCTTTACTGTTCAGCTGTCTTGCGGCAGGGATGTGCTGTGTGCTGCATGCTCCTCCATCCTTGTGGAATAGATTCTTCCTGTCAATCTTCCACTCTGTCCTGGGCTGTGAAACTACCGCAGTCTGTCTCCTATTGGATTCTTCACCTCCAAAATTTGGTCAGATTCTCTTTTAATTGGTATCTGAAGGAGTTTATCTAAGAGCTTAGGTGAGTAGTTGCTTTCATTCCGCCATCTTGGCTCCACCTCCCTATATTATTTTTTAGATGTTATTTTCTTCAATATTTTTGTGCCTCCTTTACCAAGCTGTTAACTTGTTTTTCCATGATTTTCTTGAATTACCCTCATTTGTTTTCTATTCTTTTCCTTCGTCTTTTATTTTCTTTTTACAGTATTTTTTGGGATCTTCCAAGTATTCCTTCTGGGCCTGAGATCAATTTGCATTTTTCTTTGACGCTTTGGATGTAGGTATTTTAACTTTCTTGTCTTTTTTCTTAATTTGTTTTTTGATCTTCCTTGTCGTGAGAGTAACTTTCTACAGTCAGGTTCTTTTTCTTGTTGTTCATTCATTTTTCCAGTCTACTTACTGAATTTTAACTTTATATTAAAAATTTACTCTGTTCTTGGCATAGATGGGGCACTGTCTGAGGCTTCAGACTTTTTATGCTCCCGTTTTCAGAGCTAGTTCTGGAGGAGTCTACAAGTTTTTTACTTCTTTTAAGCTGGTATGATCTAAAGACAGGTTTGGTCACTGTTTTCCTGATCTGTACTTTGATTGGTGAGTGACCACAGGTATTCTTTTCTGCCCTGGAATTGTGACCAGGTTTCCATTCCCCTGTGATTATATATTACAGTTTGCTAGTATTTCTCCATGGCATGGGACTGTGACCTGGAACCATGTACAGGCAATACAACAGAGTTGCACCCAGTATCAGAAAAAGAATCTCCTGTCATCTTCTTCTGATTATTTGTGTGATTCCCTTATCATCTGTGGCATAAGAGCTCTAGAAGTTGCTGCTGTCATTTCAGTCACTCCCAAGGCTTACTGCTGGTTTGTCTTGTTGGGGTCTGTTGGACTGAGTTCCACTCTCACTCAGAAAGACAGACATTTTCTGGAGATCTTTTAAGTTATCCTGGGCCAGAAAATTGTTCTGTCCCATCCTTTGGTTGGTTTTGCTACTCCAGAATTTGTTTAAGGCATTATTTTAAAGTTGTTTGTAGGGGAATTTGTAAGAGTTCAAATGAGTCCCTTCCTTACTCTGCCATCTTGGTTATGCCCTTTACCTGATACTTTATAAAATTGTTCTCCATCTTTTGCTATGGCATGACTACTTTCCCATTGCATTCCCAGTTATCAAAGAAGCAATCTCAGGTACCCTCTTAGATCCTAGTTCTCCCTCCTCACTTTTATTTACCTTCCAGTAGAGCCTCTAAGTTCCTCTCTGAATCCAATATCCTCTGGTATAGACAGTGTGAAGATACAAAAGACAAACTATTGTAAAGTATGAGAATTTTATCTAGGACAAAGGGTAAAGAAGTTGTTTGTGACAAATTATAATTTTGTGAAAAATCCTCTGTTCTCTTTCATAGTGTGTTCTTGCTGATTTTAGGATAATTTCTCCAGCTTTAGATTGCCACTGTAATTTCCACTTCTACATGCTACCTACCATTATAGATGCTTTCTGCCTGTAAGCTGACTACATATTAGACCATGTCATCTTTCTCCCATAAAAGCTCTTTTATTGTTTATCTTAAAAACCTGAAATTATCCCCCCATCAAAAGTGAACCAGATTATGTACTAACTTCATTATGTATCAGTGATTTTTTTCCCTTATTTATTGCTAATTCCTCTTCTATGTGGCTTCTCTTTACTGACATAATGAAAAGGGATGACCCTTGTAATGAAAGAAAACTCAAGCAAAATGAATCCTCATAGTGACCATATCCAAAAATATGTCTCCACACCTTGTCCCTTGGCTCTCTGTCAGGAGATAGGTTACATGTTTCAGAGATATGGTTTGTCAGGGCTTCAATCAGAGTGAAGTCTTCCAAAGTTGTTTTTCTTTACAATGTCATTGTCATCAAATAAATTGTTCTCCTGCTTCTTCTCACTTCAATCTCTATCAATTCATGCTATCTAGTTTTCTCTGAAATATTCTCTTTTGTCATTTCTTATAGTGTAATAGTAGTCCCTTACATTCATATATGATAATTCATTCAGTTGCCTGAGGCAGTTTAAGGCATGCCATTAGATTCTAGTTCTTTTTGTCTCCTACACTTTAATTCCTCCTTTAGGTACAGAAAGTTTGTTTTGCATAAGACTATTATCTCCCTAATATTATCTGCCCTTTTAATTGCCTTCCTCAGTATCCTGGTTTTTTCCCTCTTGAGTTTGTTATATTTCTATGCCAAACTATTTGTGTTTATGTGTTTACCCTCCTTTGTCCATTTAAGATAAGACAGATTCAACTGATACTCACAACTGATGCCCTCCATCCCTTCTACCATGTTTTTTATTCATCTTCTATGGACTTCATTATGAGAAATAGCAATTTCTCCCTCATCACTTCTTCATACACAAGTGCATTCCTTTTACCCTCCTTTCTTTTTTCTTTTTTAAAATTTATTTATTTTTAGATTCCAATGTTCATTTCCACAAAATTTTGAGTTCCAAATTTTCTCTTCATCTCTCCCCTCCTCCCTCCCCATAATACCTTGCATTCTGGTTTCCCCTTCCCTCAATATCCCCTCCTTTCTATCACACCCTTCCCTTCCCTTATCCTCATCTTCTCTCTTTTCCTGTGGGGCAAGATAAATTTCTATACCCCATTACCTGTGTTTTTTATTTCCCAGTTATATGGAATAATAATTCTCAACATTCATTTCTAATATTTTGAATTCCAACTTCCCTCCCTCCCTCCCTACCCATCCCCACTGAGAACACTGAGAAGACAAGCAATTCAATACAGGCTATATATGTGTTGTTTTTCAAAAGACTTCCATAATAATCATGTTGTGTAATGCTAACTATATTGCCCTCTATCCTACCCTGCCCCCCTTTTTACAATTCTCTCATTTGACCTTGTCCCTTTCCAAAAGCATTTACTTCTAGTTACTCCCTTCTCCCATTTGCCCTCCCTTCTATCATCCCCCTCACCCTACTTGTCCCTTTCTCCCCTGATTTCCTATAATGTAAGATAGATTTTCATACCAAATTTAGTGAGCATGTTATTCCCTCCTTAAGTCATATGTGAAGAGAGTAAGCTTCACTCTTCCCCTCTCATCTTCTCCCTTTTCTCCTCCATTGATTAGGGTTTTTCTTGTCTCTTTTATGTTATAGCCTACCCCATTTTATTTCTCCCTTTCTCCTCCCAGTATTTTCCTCTCTTACTCCTTAATTTTTATTTTATTTATTTTTTTATGGATATCATCTCTTGTGATTCAACTCAACCTGTACTCTGTGTGTGTGTGTGTGTGTGTGTGTATAATCCCTCCACCTACCGAAATACTGAGAAAAGTCTCAAGAGCTACAAATATCTTTCCATGCATACAAGTAAACAGTTCAGCTTTAGAAAGTCTTTCATGATTTCTCTTTCCTGTTTACCTTTTCATACGTTTCTTGATTCTTGTGTTTGAAAGTCAAATTTTCTATTCAGTTCTGGTCTTTTCATCATGAATGTTTGAAAGTCCTCTATATCATTGAATGACCATTTATTCCCCTGAAGTATTATACTCAGTTTTCCTGCGTAAGTGATTCTTGGGTTTAATCCCAGTTCCTTTGACTTCTGGAATATCCTATTCCAAGCCCTTTGATCCCTTAATGTAGAAGCTGGCAGATCCTGTGTTATCCTGATTGTATTTCCACAATACTCAAATTGTTTCTTTCTAGCTGCTTGCAATATTTTCTCCTTATTCTGGGAACTCTGAAATTTGGCTACAATATTCCTAGGAGTTTCTCTTTTCAAGTCTCTTTCAGGAAGTGATTGGTGAATTCTTTCAATATTTATTTAGTCATCTGGTTCTAGAATATCAGGGCAATTTTCCTTGATAATTTCATGGAAGATAATGTCTAGGCTATTTTTTGATCGTGGCTTTCAGGTAGTCCCATAATTTTTAAATTGTCTCTCCTGGATCTATTTTCCAGGTCAGTTGTTTTTCCTATGAGATGTTTCACATTATCTTCTATGTTTTCAAACTTTTGGTTTTGTTAACTTCTTGGTTTATCTCATAGTCATTAACTTCCCTGAACTCAATTCTCTCTTTTAAAGAACTATTTTGTTCAGTGAGCTTTTGAATCTTCTTTTCCATTTGGCTAATTCTGCTTTTTAAAACCTCCTCCTCATTGGCTTTTTGCACTTCTTTTTCCAATTGAGTTAGCCTCTTTTTAAAGGTGTTATTTTCCTCAGCATTTTTTTGGTTTTCCTTTAGTAGGCTACTGACATGCTTTTCAAGCTCTTCTGTGGCCTGAGCCCTTTCATATTCATTTTGGGGGTAGTGGAGGCAGAGATCTTGACTTCCTCTGACAGTATGCCTTGTTCTTCCTCATCCAAAATGATGCAAGGAGACACCTGTTCACCAAGAAAGTAACCTTTTTTGATCTTATATTTTTCCCCCTTTTTTTTTTGACATTTTCTCAGCCAGTTACTTGACTTCTGAATCCTTTGTCAAGAGGAGGATCCTAGTGCTCCTCCTCTCCCCAGTACTGCGCTCAAGGCTGAGGTTCAGATCGGCTGCTCTATTCCACTAGAGGCTTTAAACTGATCTGCCTGGACAATGGACCCAGGCTGCTTCCATGGCCACTGCCTTTACCTGCCTCCTGCTGCTGCTTCAGTCTGGGATTAGTGTTGGGTGAACCTTGTTTGCCCAACTGGTAAAGCCCTCCCACCCTGACCTTTGGAGCTTTCTTTGTTGCTTGTGGGTTGAGGGATCTGGGACCCTCCCTGCTGGGAATTCTGCCCCAGAAGTCTGTTAAGGTCCTGTTCCTCCCACTGCAGTGGGGCCAGGACTAGGCTCTGCTCCACTCAGCATCCCATGAGATAGACGTTTCCTGTAGGCCTTCCAGGTTACCCTTGACTGGAAACCTTTTTCACTCTGTTGTTCTGTGGCTTCTGCTACTCTAGAATTCGTTGAGAGTCATTTTTTACAGGTATTTTGTGGGCTGTAGGGGAAGTGCTAGAGTATATGTGTCTTTCTACACCACCATCTTGACTCTGCCCCCCCTTTCTTAAAACCCCGAAAACAGTAGCGATCCATTCACAGATGTTCTGCTTTTTTTTTTTTCTAGTTTAACTCCTACAGTACCCTTTGAAAGCATTAAGGTTCTAAAGGAACACTTGTTTTTCTCTCCTCATCATTGGAATGCTATCATTACATCATCATGTAACCTCTTCCCAACTGCTCAAATAAATGCACTTTTTAAGACTTCTTTGGATTGTATTTCAATGTTCTTCATTCTAGTGTTTTCTTCAGTGCTTACAAGTTTTATATTCTGTTTAACATGCTTTGTTTTCCTTCTAGGATTATGTTCAGCTTGCAGGCTAGGTAACTCTTTGTTCATTGTAAGCCCATTCCTTTTGCCTTATTTAATATTGTATTCTAATATCATCTCTGAGTTTAATTGAAGGTACCAGGTTTGTGTGCTCCTGACTGTGGTTCCTTGGTATTTAAACTCCTTCTTTTTTGGAAGTTTTCAGTTATTTTTTTGACCCAGGAGCTCTGGATTTTAGTTATGATACGCCTGAGACATTTCCTTTTGGGGTTCCTTTTAGGAGCTTTTTTGTGGATTCTTTCTGTCTTTACTTCTAGTTCTAGATCTTGGAAGTCTTCCTTCATAACTTTTCAAAGCATAATTCAGGTTTTGTAAAAAAGTCATGGTTTTTAGAGAGCCCAGTGATTCTTAAATTATTGATTCTTGACCTATTTTTCAGGCCAGTTATTTCATGTCAGACACCTTATATTTCCTTCTCTTTTAAAAAAACCAGCAACTTTTGGTTTTGTTCTAGCTGTCTCATGGAGGCATTGAATTCTGTGTAGTCTATTCCACTTTTCAGGAATTACATTTTTTGGGTAAGATTTACCATTTCTAAACTACTTAATCTCTTTCCAATTCTTTCCTAAGAGCTTTCACTTTATTATTTTTTTTTAAATCTCTTGTTTCCTTTCTTCAAATTATTCATATAGTCTTAAGGAAAACATTTTTTCCTTGAGTCTTTGCTTTTAGTTGCTATGTAATTAAATTTGTGACAGATATATTTGTATTTATGTCTATTAATGCTGGTTGGTTTTCTCTGATTTACTTATCTTCCATCTTGGTTCCTGGATTAGGATTACTCCTTTTGCTAGAATTTTGAGTAGTTGTGGTCAACCTTGTGTAATATAACCATGGTTCCCTTGGATTCTTATGTTCAACTCTATCTACTTCCTAGTGTTTACCCTCTCTGGGTCTCTGAGGTTTAGAGTACTGTATCTTTAGGGCCTCCTTTGACTTCTCAAGAGTGTTAGCCACTTAGAGTCCCTGGACTTGGGTTTAATCACTGTGGAACGGTGATGTCAGTAGCTACTATATGCCAAAGTTCCCAAAGTTCTTACCCTAAGCCTTTCTGATCACTTTGGGCTTTCTCAGGGGAGCCCTCCTCTCTTCACTGTTCTCTGGGCCTGGCACTCACTTTCCTATTGCCCCTGGCCATCTAGTTGACAATTTGTACATTTCCAGGGTAGATGAAATCATTCATTACAGCTTTGCATTGAATATCTTTTTTTTATTTAACTTTTTACATTCATTTTCACAAAATTTTGTGTTCCAAATTTTCTCCCCTTTTATCCCCTCCCCCCACCCCAATACACCAAGCAGTCTAATTTTCCCTATCACCAATCTGCCCTCTCTTCTATCATCCCTCCCTTCTCTTATCCCCATCTTCTCTTTTGTCCTGTAGGGTCAGATGACTTTCTATTCCCCATTACCTGTATTTCTTATTTCCTAGTAGCAAGAACAATACTAAACAGTTGTTCCTAAAACTTTGAGTTCCAAATTCTCCCCATCCCTCCCTCCCCACCCGTTCCCTTTGGGAAGGCAGGCAATTCAATATAGGCCCTATCTGTGTAGTTTTGCAAATGAGTTCGATAATAGTCATGTTGTGTAAGACTAACTGTATTTCTCTCCACCCTATCCTGCCTCCCATTGTTTCTATTCTGTCTTTTGATCCTGTCCCTCCCCAAGTGTTGACATCAAATTGCTCCCTCCTCCCATTGCCCTCCCTACCATCATCCCCCCCCACCTTGCTTACCTCCTTCTCCCCCACTTTCCTGTATTGTAAGATAGGTTTTCATACCAAAATGAGTGTGCATTTTACTCCTTCCTTTAGTCGAATGTGATGAGGGTAAACTTCTTGTTTTTTTTTTTCTCAGCTCTCCTCTTTTTCCCTCCACTAAAAAAGTCTCCTGCTTGCCTCTTGAATGAGATATAATTTACCCCATTCCATTTCACCCTCTTTCCTCCCACTACATTTCTCTCTCACCATTTACCTTCATTTCTTTTAAGATATGGTCCCATCCTATTCAATTCACTCTGTGCTCTCTGTCTCTGTATGTGCATGCATGTAGGTATGCGTGCATGCACATGTGTACGTGTGTGTGTATGTGTTTGTGTGGTCCCATCAACTACTCAGATACTGAAAAGTTTTAAGAGTTACACATATTATCTTTCCATGTAGGAATGTAAACAGTTCACTTTTGGTAAGTCCCTTATGACTTCTCTTTGCTGTTTACTTTTTCATGCTTCTTCTCATTCTTGTGTTTGAAAGTCAAATTTTCTTTTCAGCTCTGGTCTTTTCATCAAGAATGCTTGAAAGTCCTCTGTTTCATTGAAAGACCATATTTCCCCCTGAAGTATTATACTCAGTTTTGCTGGGTAGGTGATTCTTGGTTTGAGTCCTAGTTCCTTTGACTTCTGGAATATCCTATTCCACACCCTTCGATCCCTTAATGTAGAAGCTGCTAGATCTTGTGTTATCCTGATTGTATTTCCACAGTACTGGAATTGTTTCTTTCTAGCTGCTTGCAAGATTTTCTCCTTGACCTGGGAATTCTGGAATTTGGCCACAATGTTCCTAGGAGTTTCTCTTTTTGGATCTCTTTCAGGTGGTGATTGATGGATTCTTTCAATACTTATTTTGCCCTCTGGTTGTAGAATATCAGGGCAGTTTTCCTTGATAATTTCATGGAAGATGATATCTAGGCTCTTTTTTTGATCATAAGTTTCAAGTAGTCCCATAACTATTAAATTGTCTCTCCTGGATCTATTTTCCAGGTCAGTCATTTTTCCAATGAGATATTTCACATTCTCTTCCATTTTTTCATTCCTTTCGTTTTGTTTTGTGATTTCTTGGTTTCTCAGAAAGTCATTAGACTCCCTCCATCTGTTCCATTCTAATTTTGAGAGAACTATTCTCTTCAGCGAGCTTTTGAACCTCTTTTTCCATTTGGCTAATTCTGCTTTTGAAAGCATTCTCCTCCTCATTGGCTTTTTGAACCTCTTTTGCCAATTGAGTGAGCCTATTTTTCAAGGTGTTATTTTCTTCAGCATTTTTTTGGGTCTCCTTTACCAAGGTATTGACCCGTTTTTCATGCTTTTCTTGCATCTCTCTCATTTCTCTTCCCAGTTTTTCCTCCACCTGTCTAACTTGATTTTCAAAATCCTTTTTGAGCTCTTCCATGGCCTGAGCCCACACTGGACATCCACCTGGGATGTCTGGGATACAGAGGCCCCCACCTCCACATCTTTCCCTGATGGTAAGAATAGTTTCTCGTCATCAGAATTGAAAGGCAGGAACATCTGTACCCCATCAAAGTAGCTTTCTATAGTCTTATTTTTCTTCCCTTTTCTGGGCATTTTCCTAGCCAGTTACTTGACTTCTGAGATTCCTGTCCACCTCCACCTAGATCCGCCCAGCTAGTGCTTGGGGTCTGAGATTCAAATGGGCTTTCCGCTGCGGGAGTGGCTGCTATTCAATGTGAGCTTAAGTTCTGGTGCTTGGGTGGGGGCAGGGCCGCCTCCCAGGCTCAGTTCCCTCAGGGGCTTTATGCCGAGACCTTCAGTAATGGCCCTGAACTTCTGCCTGCTGGTCCGAGAGTCCCGGGGACCACCGCCACTGCCTCTGCCGCTGCCAATGCTGCTCCCTCTGCCGCTGCCTCCCAAGGGGGCCCTAGTCACAGAGACACCCCACTCCCCTCTTGGCCAACCCAGACGTCTCTCTCACTGACCTGTAGCGTCTGTGGGCAGAGGGACCTTCGCGGC
This sequence comes from Bettongia penicillata ogilbyi, assembly GCA_023548195.1. Taxonomy (NCBI): domain Eukaryota; kingdom Metazoa; phylum Chordata; class Mammalia; order Diprotodontia; family Potoroidae; genus Bettongia; species Bettongia penicillata. The sequence continues at coordinate 3,339,103 of JAJHZJ010000250.1, forward strand.
TGCCGGAGGTTCCGTCCCTGAAGCCTGCTCGGATCTGCTCCTCTGGGGCCATGGCCAGGGCAGCGCAGGGGTGGGCTCTGCTTTCTGGGAATGACGGACCTTTGTGGTTGGCTTTCCAGGGCTCTCTGGAACGGAAATCTTTTCCACTGTGTTTCTGCGCACCTTGCAGTGCTCCAGAATTCATGGGGAGTTCTTATTGCAGGAAATATATGGGCTGTGGGTTTGGAGCTAGCATACGTGAGTCTTTCTACTCCACCATCTTGGCTCCACCCCTGCATTGAATATCTTGACTAATATTGTATTGGGTGTGATCTTCAAGGTTTTGTTGGTATAGGTATGAGGGAGCTAGGTGATCTGCCTCCCGCTCAGGTGGCCATGTTGGTAGGGAGTCTTAATAACTGACACATGTGGTCTTCATGTTTCCCACAATGTATAGGTCAAAATCATATCTTTAGTGATGTGCATTTCCCATCCTGTTTCTAGAGTATTAGGAAATATTCATCAGATTAGTGTGGGGAGCATGTACTCACTGTTGGAATAATATCCTGGAGGTTCATTTTTTATAAACAGATAACAAACCCTCATAATACAAATGCAGACCCCCAAATATCCTTGAGGATTTAACAAACAAACCCCATTGGTACCAGAGCCTCACCATACATGTAAAACGATGACCCATAAAAATCTAAGAATGGTGATTTCTGTTCTGAATACTCACAATTTTTAAATCAAACCCATGAGAGAACAAAGTGAAACTCTATGGCTCTCTGCTACTGGAGTTGTGCAGAAGGTGCTTTCTGCAAGCCCACAGAAGATAAACTTATATCCCAGCAATATTTATTCAGTTATAGAAAGTAATCATTTTATTCATCTGTATAACAGTCCATGGGACATTCAGCATGAAAAATTGAATAATAACCACTTGCCCTTGGACTACTGAATGTCAGAAGACTGGCAACAACTATAACTGGCAACAATCTGTCCATTGAATATGATGTGAAGAATGATCTTTTTCATCACATTATTCACAATAATAATAACTGAGAAGTAGGATGGGATAGTGGATTGGAAGTTCTTATTCTGACACATATTGACTCTGTGACCTTGGGCTAATTCACTTAAACTTTCTGTGTTGCAGGCAACTTTCTAAGTTTCTAAGTGATAGAGAACAGTTGCTTTTCTTCATCGATAAAGGAAGTTTCCTGACCATTGGAGCTCTCTTTTTGAATAAAATCCCAAGTTTAAACTTAAGAAAAATAGCTAGCATGTCTATAGTGTTTTAAGTTTTGCCCAGGACTTTACAAACATCACCTCATTTGGTTCTCATAACAAATCTGGGAGATACCATAGGCGTTATTTTCATACTGATTTTATGAGATGATGAAGCTGAGATTGAGAGAGGTTGACCAGGGCACAGAGAAGCCTCCAGTACGACAGAAAGCTTTGTAAGCACAGCCGCTGAGCACCAAAGGAATTATAGCAACCCATGTGTGCATCCTTAGCTTATGTGTTTCTCTTAGTGGATCCAAATATGCCTTCAGGTTTTCTGTTTTAAATTGGTACATTTATAAAGATTTCTGCCACTCTTTGTCTAGAACTCAATACAAAATAGTGTAAAACCTAAGGTTTGGGGGTCATTCTGATCAGTTTGGTACAGCTGGGCCATTCCATTCATTCCAAGGTTACCCTTTCTTTCTTTCTTTCTTTCTTTCTTTCTTTCTTTCTTTCTTTCTTTCTTTCTTTCTTTCTTTCTTTCTTTCTTTCTTTCTTTCTTTCTTTCTTTCTTTCTTTCTTTCTTTCTTTCTTCCTTTCTTTCTTTTTCTTTCTTCCTTTCTTCCTTCCTTCCTTCCTTCTCCTCCTCCCCTTCCTCTTCTCCTTCTTCTTCTTCTTCTTCTTCTTCTTCTTCTTCTTCTTCTTCTTCTTCTTCTTCTTCTTCTTCTTCTTCTTCTTCTTCTTCTTCTCTCTTCCCTCTCTCCCACTTTCTCTTTTACCATATTCCCTCCCTAGACCTTAAGTAAACTCTTTGGTGGCATGGACTGTTTTTCTATTTTTGTCTTTCTTTGTATCTTCAATGCAATAACAATACTAATAATAACTAGCATTTATGCAGCATTTTAAGGTTTACAAGGTACTCTATATATAATATCTTATTTGATATACACAAAGCTTGTTCAGTAATTCAGTTGTGTCTAATTCTTTGTGATCCCATGGACCACTCCAATGATTTCTATGGATTTTTCTTCATAAATATACTGGAATAGTTTGTCATTTCCTTTTCCAGTGGACTAAGGCAAGCAGAGGTTAAATGACTTACCCAGGGTCACACCAGCTAGTAAATGTCTGAGGCTAGATATGAATTCAGATCTTCCTGATTCCAGGGTGACTAGTAAATATTGAAGGGTAGATTTGAACTTAGGTCTTACTGACTCCAGGCCCAGTGCTCTTCCCATGGAGCCATCTAGCTGCCTCTTCCTGGTACATAGCAAATACTTAATAATGGTTTCTTGGTTATTTGATTGATTGTGTATCCTGTGGCATATCCTGAATGAGGACAAAAAACCCTAAATGGCTATGTCACAGGTTGGACCCTACCCTTGCAGTATCATTTATTTTTATGTCAATAAATTATAATAGATTCTCTGTGAGCACAGTGTGTGCCTTTCTTCTTTAAATATCAAATCCAATGGTTCCACTTTGTGTGAATACTTAGTTCTCTAGTTTTTTTGTTCCATTTTGGCTATTATGGGAATAGTGTGATTAGGCTAGGCTTGCTCAATGACCTACTGGTAGAGATTCTTCAGCAGTAAGTCCCATAGAGTGAAGGAAGCCTTCCTGGGATTTTATCTTTGAAGTAAGAAATGAGATTGAAGCAGGAGAAAAACAATAGATGCATTGAATGTGACAGAGTCTGGGAGGTGGTGGTGGTGGCAAAAAGACTATTTTTACTCACATGCAAATTAAATTAATCCAACATGATAAAGTATTTGGCATTTTTATGCAAGAATCAGAGAGCACTTTTTGACATTGATTTATGAACCCTACAGACATAAGTCATAGAAACAGCTATTTTGGGGTATTTTTCTTGGTGTCAAGCTCTAGGGGAAATACAAAGATGGATTAAAAATTGTCTCTGCCATCAAGGAGTTTACAGTCTAACAAGGAAATATAATACACGTGTATAATAAAAAATAACAGATGAAAGGCAGTGTGGTATAATGTATACAAAACTGGTCTTAGAGTCAGGAACACCTATCTAAATCCTGCTCCTGTCATATACTGATTGTGTGACCCTTGGCAAATCATTTAACCTATCAGTACCCTGAACCACTCTCTAAGATTATAAATTACAGGAAGATGCTGATGATCATTGGTAAGTAGAATCTCCTCTCTTGGGAGGTTCAATCTATATCTGAAACTCACACTGCACTGAGACACTTTTGCTTAGGAACTGGTGATCTGTTTTGGTGGAAGGAATTTTCTCACTGGAGGAGTCCCTCATGTCAATAAAACCGCAGGTCCAATGCAAAAAGCAAAAGAGTGGCATGTGATAAATGCATTAAAAAGGATACAGAGTACTCTAGGCTTTAAAAACATGAAAGAGCTTTTACAGTTGGCTTAGAGTAATGGCGGGGGAGGTGGATGGGAATTCTAGTTGATCTGAATAATGAAGACAAAAAGAGGACACACCTAATATGAAAAAGAACATATAAGATATGCATAAATTGTGTTTGTATCCAGGTAGGGTTTGGGGTATATGAAGGGGAGTAGTGGGAGATAAAAAAAAATGTGGTAGTGAGAAGACATTAATGACAGCCTAAAGAGTTTGGACTTCATTTAGCAGAAGCTGAGATTTATGAATTGGGTAATGGCTTGATCAGGATTGTGCTTTCTTGATTAGAAAGATAATTTTGCCACAGTGTGCAAGTTAGAGAAGTTGGAGGTAAATGAGCAATAAATATACTGTTCAATTCAGCTCATATTACAAAAATAAGAATCTAGTATGTTCCATGCACTGTATATACTGAATGCTAGGAAGATAAAGTAAAAAAAATTAAATTGTACTGTTCTTAAGGAACTTTTATTGTACTGGGAGGAGAGAGAGGGCTAGTATCATAATAGTCTAGGAAGAAAATAATAGAAGTCTGAACTAGAGTGGTGGAAATGCATATGAAGAGCAGTTATGAGTGGTGGGGACAGTGATGACTCTTCCTAACTGGGTAGGAAATGGGGGAGGTAGTATAGTGGAATGGATTAAGTTATTTTCAAAGCCTGGAAGATATGAGTTCTAATCCTGTTTCTAACACATTGACCACCTGAAACATAGTAATGATCAATATGACTCTAATATTATGAATTACAGAAAAGAGGCTGACTTTTATTTTTAGAAGGAATTTCTTCTCCTGGGAGGTCTAGTTTTTATCCCAAATTCTTTGAAAGGGAAACTGGGATGAACAGCTCTGTGTCTTCCTGATATCGATAAATAAATCTGAGACAAAGTCACCACCAAATTGCTATTGACTGGTTAAATTTTCTTTTTTCCTATTACATTTTAAACTTCAAAGTGTCCAAAGCTCCCTACAACTGAACAAAGTGAAGAGAATGTAAAAGTTGCTTTGATGTGATGAAATGTGTATAACAAATATATACTGACTCCCACAAAGTCTTAATGTACTGAGATGCTTACTGTTCATAAAATCAAGTGTTTTTCTTTGCTCCACCCATTTGGAAACAGATGCTTTAAAAAAAAAGTTAAAGCTTAACAAAGACTGCTTTGTAAATTTAAGATTGGGATAGTTTCTGTATAGATTGTGAGGCTTTGCTTGTGTAATAAATTGAATAGGAGTTTTATGCTTTAGTAATCTGTGGGTCCTTTACTATTAGATATATGAAATGGAATTTTGGATAGTCACATTTAGACTTAATATCCCAACAAAGGACCATTCATTTATGTCTTCCCAACCTGCATGACTGATACTTCCACCCTCTCCCCTCCCCAATACATGGTCAGCCTTTCTCTTATATTGTCAATGTTTTGTGTATACCTGTGCATCACTTGAACTATTGGTGTTTCAGCACTTCATTTTTATGACATGCTTATTTATGGCATGCTTATTTCCCTTTCTGTCTATCCACGACAATTTTGATATATTTTATGTTATTTCTCTTATGCAAATCATCATTCGTCAGCATGTTGCACCCTTCATGTGCCTTTCAACTTCCTTTTGGTTCATTTGCAAATATGATTCCTCAGAGCTCATAGTATTCCACAATTTTCAGGCTTAGGACTAGAGTAACACTGGAAGAATATTTATGTTAAAAATAAAATGCACTTTTGCATCATGGGAAAGCTTTAAATTATTCAAATCACTGAACAATTATGCTTTTTCCTCTAACTTATTGCTAGTCCCCACTCATATGCGTCATCATTGACTGACCAAGATCTACATACTCCAAAACAATTGGTTGCTAACATAATGTAACATAATGGCGTGACATAATCTGGATAACAGTAATTCTTCATCCACTTTGTTTTTATTATATAGATAATCTGTCTGATCTCTTTTATATGACAATGCAATTGACTAAAGAGGGCCAATAGTGTTCTCAAGTTATTTGTTCTCATTATTATTGACAGTGGAAATAAGTCTGTATGATCTCCACTTCCTTAGTACTAGATATGTTTTGTGAGAAAGTGGAAATGCACTTAAAACAATTAAGCCACAAAGAATGGCTAGCCCTGATTAAAAGCAAAGGTAGAAAATCTATGATCAAGGTAACACAGTTTTAAATAAAATGTTAGACATCATAAAGACTTAAAGATTCCATCAAAGTTCAATGGATAATGGATGATTTTAATAAAAAAAATGTCAATGGAAAATACATTAATATCTACTGGCTGATTATGTTTTCATTTTTGTAAAAAACTTTGTGAATAAATGGTCTGTATACACACAAAAGATGTCCTTGATGAAAACATCAGTAGGAGTGAAGTTAGGAATGATAGAGTTGGTTTAAACTTTGTCCTTAACATTCTTTGTGATTTCTCCTCAATGTCAGTGATGGTCTGCTCAACTTGATCAGCAGAATGCTAGTTATTACATGAAATAACTACTTAATAATTCATTCTGATTTAATAAAAATTAAGAATTTATAATCTTTAAAGCCACTTTAATCCAGTCTTCTCTAATTCTTAATTTTAATAACTTGGACATAACTTGGCAGGGATGGAAAAAGATTACTTTTATTCTATCTAAAAACAAATGCTAACCAGTTCTCATCTACTTTTATAAGTAGGTCTTGTGCTTGGCAACATTTTCTTAGATTAATTTGTTACTGTAAGATTCTGTAAAATAACGAGATTGCATTTCCTAAAATAAGATGTGGTAATTTAGCCTTTTAAAAATGCTTGTTGTCTAGTCCTCTCACCCATAAATCTGAATTAGTGAGATTTTACTAGATAGATATCAGGCCAATTTACTCAGTCTCTGCTTTTCATTTTCATTTTGAAGAGACCTTTGGAAACGCTGAGCCAAATTTAACTGAATTTATTCTGAAGCATTCAACTCCCAAAGTGCTATAGGAATTTCTATATCCTTGTATTATTTTCAAACAACCAAGGGAAGATAGATGGGAGTTGCTTCTGTGGATGAGCTCTGTAGACTGTTTGCCCAAAAGGAAGATGACTAGATTTTTGAAAGACAAATTTTAAAGCAAAATAATCCATACTTCAGAACTGTATTGTCTCTGACTCTGTTGTTTTATTACATGAATATTGGAGTCATTTTTCTATGCCTTTTCTTGTATGGACTGTATAGGTTCAGGCTAGGCCATTTGATATCTGCATGATCAAATATTTTATGACATTTAATCTTAAACGACAAGCTTTTCCAATGAACTGCAGTTCAATGTTTTCATAAGACAACTAATAATTCTGCTGCCTTAATAGTTGTGAAGAGCAAATGATATCTCATAAAAAATCTGGAGATGTGATTTTTCAGCATAAGAGCACATGGCTAAAAGCATGCTTTTGTTCCCATAAATAGACCCATTTTTTTCTTCAGCTATCATGAAGGAAAGTTGGTAAAATAAAGCTTCTTTGTCTCGTGACTACATCTGTTGCATATTTTCTCTCTCCTGTCCTAGTTTTTCCACTTCTGGCACAGCTACCAAGGAGGCAGGTTCCAGGGGATTGTGACACACAGATGCAGAGGCTGAGGATGAAGCAGCTGACCCCTGAATTCCACTTTCTACAAATGCTTTGAGTTTTAAATTGAGAAAAGGTGTTGGATTTTTCTCTTCTTTTTTTTCCTTTTTCACTTTAAGTGTTTTTCACATTTATGGGTTCCACAGGATATCAGAATATGCAATTATTCTATCACCTCCCCTGCTTCCTCCCATCTCAGTAATAGCTATAGAAACTAGTGCTAGTCATAGAATCGGGAGAACAGTGGCCTCTGACACTAAATTGCAATGTGACTCTGGGACAGTCACTTAATCCTTGGGAAAGTCATTTCATTAGGTCTTCATTTTCTCATCTTTGAGATGGCAGGTTTGGATTGTATGATAGGTAAGTTCTCTAAGTCTATAATTCATTTATTTTGTGATCTCTGTGTCCCTCAGACACCAACCTCAAGCATTTATGTCCAAAATCATAGATGTATAACTTTTATGAAAAGTCAGTAAATAAATGGTTGGTCATGCTTAGTGCATCAATGGAGGGAATTTCCCCACTAGAAGTCTCCTTATACTGATGAAATCACAAATCAATCTCCAATACACAGAAATTCTTCCCTAGAAGTAAAGTCTAGGCTTCCCTCAAGGGTAGAGGAGGACTGAGGAAAATAATACTGTACATCATCTTTCCCTGTAATTTATGAGAGACATTATCTGAAAAGAGAGGCAGTGAAAATTTGCATCGCATCAGATATCTATATACACATGCATAGACATTGGATAAGGAGTAAAATGAGAAGGATTGCTTAAAACAGGGAAGTTCATTGAAATATGACTCAAGACTGAAATACAGCAGTAGAAGGTCATACATGATTTCACAAGGAACACATAAGACAGTGGATGTGGAACCTAGTACATGAAGAATAGATATTCCTATGAAGAAATGTAGGAACTAGAGGGTGTAACCATAGATCATAGATTAGGAATTGAAAACTGAAAGACCATTAAGTTCAATGCCTTCATTTTACAAATGAGTTAACAGAGGACTATGGAGGTGAAGTGACTTTCCTAAGATAACACATATAGTGAATATCTAAGGTGGAAATTGAACCCAGGTCTTCCTGACTCTTAGTTTAATATTATAGCCACTTCACCACACTATTTTTATAAAACTGGTAAGAAAGAATTTGAATGAAGATCAGTAAGAGGGAGATATTGTGGTACCTATCACTGGAGTTCTTTGCTCAAAAGCTAAATGACTAGTTTCTAGGGATGATATAGAAAGGGGATTCTTCTTGGGTATGGGTTAGAATAGATAAACTTTTATGTTCTTCCAGTGCCGAATTAGTATGGTAGAAAGGACAGTACTGGGTTTGGAGTCAGGAATCCTTCTACATCAGACACCTACTAGTTGTTCAAGAGAAGTTGTATAACCTATCTGAGCCTCAGTTTCCTCATCTGTAATATGGGGATAATGGCACCTAAGGTCACTAAGTAGTTTGGAAGCTTAAATTAGGATAGTATACATCAAATGTTTTGTTGTTTTGAATTGTGTATGATTCTTTGTGACCCCACTTAAGGTTTTCTTGGTAAATATACTGGGGTGGTTTGCCATTTTCTTCTCCAGCTCAATTACCAGATTAGGAAACTGAGGCAAACAGAGTTAAATGGTTTGCCCAGAATCACTCAGCTAGTGTCTTGATACCAGATTTGAACTCAGGAAGATGAGTTTTCCTCACTCCAGGCCTGACACTCTTTCCATTGCACCATCTAAATTTTAAAATGCTATATAAATGACAATTTATATTTAAGACTAAGTCATACACATAGCTGATATGGAAATATGTTTTGCATGATTTCATATGTATAATTGACATCATCTTGACTGCTTCTCAATGGCCAGGGGAGGGAATGGAGGGAAGGAAGGAATTTGTGATTCAATTTTTTTTAAAATTAAAAATGAATAAATAAACAAGAGAACTAAGTTGCAGAGATGGTGTCAGATGGCATTGAAAGAAGTTTCCTTTTCCCAGGAATTCTCTAAACCAATGAAATCCCAGATCCAGTCCCTCTCCACATTCCATGTTATTCCATGTTTTAGGAGTGGGTTTTGCAATCAAAACTACTTTAATCAGCAAGCTGGTATGCCCGCCAAAAGGAGTGAATGACAGGCTCATGACAATGAGATTGCCACTCACAGGAAAATGCCATGCCACCATCATCAGTGCCTATACTCCCATCTTGACAAACCCTGATGAAGTCAAAGAAAAATTTAATGAAGACCTAGAGACCCTTATCATCGATGTGCCAAAAGAGGACAAGCTTATAATACTGAATGACTTTAATGCTAGAGTAGGCTCAGACTACCAGACTTGGCAGGGAGTCCTAGGGAGGAATGGAATTGGAAACAGCAAAAGCAATAGTCATTTACTGCTGAAGACTTGTGCATCATGTGAGCATCTCATCACCAACACTGTCTTCCGCTTACGTAAATGCAATAAAATTTGAAGACAAAGGACAACAACAAACCAAGCTTTAGTATTCTGGAATGTTATTAGCTAAAGCAGACTTTGTTTGAAATTTTGGTCAAAGGCACATGCACTTTGTATGTTTTTTACAGATTTTCTGGATGGGTCTCCAATCATGTGGTTCTATTGCTTGACAGTCCCGACATGTTTCATGTGATGAGTGATTTCTATGACTCTGAATCTTACGCTATCTTAGCTGAAACAGCCTTCTCTGGTCCTTTTATCTTCTCCTAGTTACTCATCAATCCCAACTCCATCTCTCCAATGTCCTTATCATAGTCTAACTTACACATTTGATGTACCTTTTGGCAGTCCGCATCCTATTAACAAATGGTATTTCTTATTAATCTTGTATCCTCCCTTCAGAAATTACTTTGCATATTTTTGTGTTACATTTTCTACTTATGTTTCAATTTTGCTTGTAGAATTTAAGCTTCCTGAGGACAAGAATAGTTTTATTTTTGTCTTAATATCTCTACCACTTAGCATAGTAGCTGACACATACATCCTAGATCCTGAATTCTTGATGAATTGAATTCAGTGATGCCATTGAGATTTAGACTGACAAATGGATTAGGCTATGCTAGCTAGACCCACTCACCCTTAGGAGCAGACATTATGATATGCCAGACCTTTGATTACTTCCTTAGCTTTCTCTTTCCCATATCTTGTCTACTTGTGTCCTTCTCTTTGATTTTTCCTAACTGAATTAAACATGGGAGGCTGCAGAAGGATTATGGAAGAAGAGGACATTGGGGGTAGGAGTAAAATTCCAACTTACTAATTTTCCATTTTAGCAGCTTTTTGGTAGGCAAGCTTCATGCTACTCTAGTTAAGGGCCTGCCCAATTCAGTGCCATCAATGTCATGGCCCAGTGTCCCAACAGCAAATCACATTTGATGGCATTTATCAATGCACCTCCTCAGCCATGGAATCAGCAATCCCTATTTCTTCTGTAATGTAGAAAGAGACAGATTATGGCATAGAAAGTCAATTTAGAAGCCAGAAAAACCTGTCTGTCTGTCTCTCTCCACATACTCATGCATAAATACATATATACACACATATATGTATGTCTCATATATGTGTGTCTACATGTGTATATCTTTGTATATATCTATATTCTAATGTGTCACATTTGCCAATGTTTCATTCATTATTAAAAAGTATGCATTGTTTATATACTATCAAGTCAAGGCATTCTATGTATTCTAAGGCCCTGCTATATAAAGAGTACTGAGTTGTGCCCAGGGAGTCTCTATAACTCTACAATATGAAAATATTATAAAATCTACCCTTAGAAAAACCAATGGCATCATTATAGCAGGAGACTCGATTATTAATGTAGCATAAAAAATTTTATTCTTTTCTTGAGGCTACAGCTAGCTGGGTTTATTCTGTTTGATGTCCTCAGGCCCTCATGATGAAAGTTAAGAACCTCAGAACCCTGAAGTTAGGAAATTTCACAAATGTCTATACCTCTGGCATTAAAATATGATGGTTTTACTTTTCTGAAATAGCAGACAATATGACCCATATGGAGACTTAAAATGTTTAAGTCATCTTTTGCATGAAACCTTTCCTGATTCTTCCAGCTGTTTATTTCTTTCCTCCCCAAATTACTTGTTTTTAAATACTTTTTGTTTTGTGAATGTACATTCACAGACATGTATGCATAGATATCTACACACATGTGCCTATGCACATAGACATATGCATGTGTATATGTTCATTCACTTTACATTTATACTGTACATGTGTATTATATACACACACAATTCATATATGTTATTTATCCATTAAAAAATAGCGATATAATTTGGCAGAGATTTTTGAGAGGATACCTCAGTCACATCTTCAATTTCACAGTATAATTTAAATCCATAGATTAAATTAAATTACCAAGACAGGAAATGACTTCCTTGCAAGGAAAATAAAATTTGTTGCCTGTGAAGGAGAACCCTTTTCAGATTAGTGTCTTCACAAAGACTTCTTATTGGAGGAAGGTGTTTTTTAGTCTTTATAAACATGTAACAGTACTATATAAACATTTTTTCAGTAGCTAAAGTCAATTATTGGGGTGCCTTGTCAGTTATTGGGGTGTTTTTGTCAATAGAATATAACAGGATATAGGTTATAGATAAACCTCAAATATGTGGCTTTTAATGAGTCAAGGTGTGAAAGTTTGTTTCACATTGACCTGTGGAACAAACATATCAAACAAAAACCCTAGAGGAGGAGGGAAAAAAATTACATATGGTGATTTTCATTTATTTAAATTATCAATTAATTAATTAATTTGCATTATTTATTTAAATTATTTAAAGCTGGAAAGAACCTTAAAGATTAGTCCAATTTCCCTCATTTTCTAGATGAATTGTAGTGAGACCTAGAGAAGTGCCCAAAGTCATCCAGTAAATTAGTGTCCAGTAGTAAATAGAAGTACAGCTAGGTGGCACCGTAGTGGATAGAGCACCAGGTTAGTAGTGTTCTTCCTGAGTTCAAATCTGGCTTGGACACTTACTAGTTGTGTGACGCTAGACAAGTCAGTTAACACTGTTTCCCTCAGTTTCCTCATCTGTAAAATGAGCTGGAGAAAGAAATGAAAACCACTCCAGTATTTTTACCAAGAAAACCTCAAATGGGGTTATGAAGGGCTAAGCACTATTGAAATGATTGAACAACTTCCTGACTTATAGTAGGTATATAGTGCTTTTATTTTCATTTTTTTCATTTCAACTGTGTTCTCTCTTCAATACTGTGTAGAGATATTCATATTCTTAATTTTGGGGGCCTATCATATTGTTTAGTAATCCTTAATTGGATGATTTTTAGCATTTTGCAAAAAAAAAAAAAAGAAAGCAATCTGAAGGTACATATGATCCACTGGGGAGTTTAATATGAGGAGTCTTAAGTAATACAGTTAAAAGGTAATTCTGTAGATTAGAAGAAGGAAAACCATTTTTTCCATGAATACAGTACTTGACAATAATTTACACTACTCAGCAGAGACAGTACTAAGCAGAAAAATATTAGAAAAAAACTATTAAAAACTGAAACCAGACCACATTATTTTCAAGTTGTATGCTGATCACCAGTAAGGCTAGTCTAAAATTGTATAGCGCTTCTAAAGAAGAGAGAAAATGACAATGAAGTCATAGAATGTCAACACAAATATTTCCATGGAGTCTCCTGGTTTAGTAAATGGAAATTGTTGTTCAGTTGTTTCCATTGTGTCCAGCTCTTAGTGACCCCATTTGGGGTTTTCTTGTCAAAGATACTGGAGTAGTTTACCATTTCTTTCTCCAGTTCATTTTACAGTTGAGGAAACTGAAGCAAATGGGGTTAAGTGACTTGCCCAGGGTCATCCATCTAGTAAATGTCTGAGGCCAGATTTAAACTCAGGTCTTCCTAACTCCCGCCCTGGTGATCTATTCACTGTGCCACCTAATTACCTAGTAAAGGGAAATTCATATAATAAAGAGATGGAATGTATATGTTGTCTGAAGCATGAAATAAGTGGCTCTGAGTTCTTCTTAGCTTTGTCCTAGAGCTAGCTGCTGACCAGTGGTATGTGATAAGCCATATTCTTACCATTATCAAAAGTGGTATTCTCCCATTTAACTGATATGTCTAAATTACAAAAGACAGGCAGGATAAAATTTCAGGTCTCTGACAAAGGTTGGATGTTATAAATTTTGGACAAAGTGATTGGTACTTTGGTTTCTTGGGGCTGGAGATTTTGTGATGAGCTATGCATGGATTTTGGTGTCTGCTGTTCTCTCTTTGAACTTCTGCTGAGGGCATTTTTCTTCTTTGGGGTAGCTTTTTTAAAAAAAATTATTTTTTTATTTTAGTTTTCAACATTCATTTCTACAAAATTTTGAATACCAAATTTTCTCCCCGTCTCTCCCCTTGCCCCACCCCAAAACATTGTGCATTTTGATTACTCCTTCCCTCAATCTGCCCTCCCTTCTATCACCCTTCCCTTCCCTTATCCTCATCTTCTCTCTTTTCTTGTAGGGCAAGATAGATTTCTATACGCCATTACCTGTATTTCTTATTTCTCAGTTGCATGCAAGTACAATTCTCAACATTCACTCCTGAAACTTTGAGTTCCAACTTCTCTCCTTTCCTCCTCCCCCACCCATCCCCACTGAGAAGGCAAGAAATTCAATATAGGCTATGTATGTATAGCTTTGCAAAAGATTTTCATAATGGTCATGTTGTATAAGATTAAATATATTTCCCTACATCCTATCCTGCCCCCCATTAATTCTATTCTCTCTTTTGATCTTGTCCTTCCCCAAAAGTGTTTACTTCTAATTTCTGCCTTCTCCCATTTGCTCTCCCTTATAGTATCCCCCTACCTCCCTTATCTTCTTCTCCCCTCTTTTCCTGTAGTGTAAGATAGATTTTCATACCAAAATGAGTGTGTGTGTGTGTGTGTGTGCATGTGTGTGTGTGTTATTCCCTCCTTAAGCCAAATCTAAAGAGAGCATACTCATTTTTCCCCTCTCACTTCCCCCCTCTCCTCCTCCATTGGGAAAGCATTTTCTTGCCTCTTTTATGAGAGATAATTTACCCCACTTCTCCCTTTCTCCTCCCAATATATTCCTTTCTTACCCCTTAATATGATCTTTTTTAGATATCTCTTCCTATTCAATTCACCCTGTGCCCTCTGTCCATATTTTTGTGTATAATCCCTCCAACTACCCAAATACAGAGAAAAGTTTCAAGAGTTAAAAATATTATCTTTCTATTTAGGACTATAAACAGTTCAACTTTAATAAATCCCTTAAAATTTCTATTTTCTGTTTACCTTTATAGGCTTCTCTTGATTCTTGTGTTTTGAAAGTCAAATTTTCTATTGAACTCTGGTATTTACATCGAGAATGCTTGAAAGTCCTCTATTTCATTCAATGACCATTTTTTCCCCTGAAGTATTATACTCAGTTTTTCTGTGTAGGTGATTGTTGGTTTTAGTCCTAGTTCCTTTGACTTCTGGAATATCGTATTCCAAGCCCTTCAATCCCTTAATGTAGAAGCTGCAAGGTCTTGTGTTACCCTGATAGTGTTTCCACAATATTCACATTGTTTCTTTCTGGCTGCTTGCAATATTTTCTTCTTGATCTGGGAACTCTGAAATTCGGCTACAATATTCCTAGGAGTTTTTGTTTTTGGATCTCTTTCAGGAAGTGATTTGTGGATTCTTTCAATATTTATTTTACCCTCTGGTTCCAGAATATTAGGGCACTTTTCCTTGATAATTTCATGAAAGATGATGTCTAGGCTCTTTTTTTTTGATCATGGCTTTTAGGTAGCCCCATAATTTTTAAATTGTTTCTTCTGGATCTATTTTCCAGGTCAGTTGTTTTTCCAATGAGATATTTCACATTATCTTCTATTTTTCATTCTTTTGATTTTGCTTTGTTTCTTAGGTTTTCTTAGGTTCTCATAAAGTCACTAGCTTCCATATGTTCCATTCTAGTTTTTTAAGAACTATTTTCTTCAGTGAGCTTCTGGTCCTCCTTTTCCATTTGGTGAATTCTGCTTTTTAAAGCACTCTTCTCCTCATTGACTTTTTGGACCTCTTTTGCCATTTGATTTAGTCTGTTTTTAAAAGTGTTATTTTCTTCCGCATTTTTGGGGTCTCCTTTAGCAAGCTGTTGACTTGCTTTTCATGATTTTCTTGCATTGCTCTCATTTCTTTTCCCAATTTTTCCTCCACCTCTCTTACTTGATTTTCAAAATCCTTTTTGAGCTCGTCCATAGCCTGAGACTGTTGCATATTTATTTTGGAGATTTTGGATGCAAAAGTCTTGACTTTTAGGTCTTCCTCTGATGGTATGCATTGTTCTTCCTCATGCAAAAGGATGGAAGAAAATACCTGTTCAACAAGAAAGTAACATTCTATAGTCTTATTTTTTTTCCATTTTTTTGAGCATTTTCCCAACTAGTTGCTTGTCTTTTGAGTTCTTTCTCAAGTGGAGGGTGTACTCTAGGAACATGTAAGTTCTCATTTCCTCCAAGATGGCACAATCAAGGGAGAGGAGTTTACTCCTCTCCTAGTCTGTGCTCTAACCTGGGAGCAACTGTGAGTTTTTCTTCCCAAGGTCTGTGAGTAGGATTCCCTCTCCAGAACCTCCACCAGCTCCTCCAGCCAGTGTTCCTCCTCACCCCAGGGCTACCACTCAGGGCTGAGATTCAGATCAGTGGCTCAATTCCCCCAAGGTCTTTAGCCTGAGTGCTCCAACAATGGATGCTGCTGAGACTGGGGTCAAACTGCATTTCTCACAGTGAGAAAGAGCTTTCTCACTGACCTCTGAAGTTGTCTTTGGTGTTTGTGGGTTGAGGAATCTGGGAACTGCAACTGCTGCTGGTGGTACCCTGAAGCCTGCTCTGGTCCTGTCTGTGCTGCTTGCCCAAGGCTGGGCTGCATTCCACGGGCTGCACTCCACTTTGTGCCTGGTGTGGTGGACCTTTTTTGTCAGCCTTCCAGGCTGTCTTGGGCTGGATATCTCTTTTACTCTGTCCTTTTGTGGCTTCTGTTGCTCTAGAATTTGTTTAGAGTCATTTTTAATAGGTATTTTATGGGATATTGGCAGGGAGCTTCTACAGGTACATCCTTCTACTCTGCCATCTTGGCTCTGCCCCCCAGGGTAGCTTTTTGGAAAAGCAGACAGCAATAGACCTGTGGCTATGGTCATCCCTCCAATACAAAATAAAAGGACTCCTGATAGTTAACAGAGGTCTAGTGCTCCATTAATGTCAATGACCTGGGAAACCATCATTATAAAATCTCCCTCTCCAAAGACATTGATTTTGGGGAACACAGGAAAGCCCACTCTCAAAAGTTGCCTATAAGATCAAAAAGACTGTGCCAGAGATGAGTGTAACCTTCCAGAGAATGGAGCTCCACCTATCAGGGGATCTCAGGATCTGAAAATAATCCCCATGCTCCAAAAATAAAGCTATTCAGTTCCCATAAAACTGATGCAAGTAGGATCTGTCTTGATGGTGCTGATATCCTTCATCAGGCTTTTTCTGTATATGTTTGGCCCCATAGATTTTGGAACAAGAACTCATTCTTCTTGGCTTTGATATTTTCCTTATCTTCTCTGCATCAGTCCTTTGGACTTTCTGTTTTTTTAAAAAAAAATTTAACTAATTTATTTGTTTTCAGTTTTAAACAATCATTTCCATATGTCTTATATTTTCTTCCCCTCCCTCCCCAAGACAGCTTGCAGTCTCATATGGGTTTTACACATACATTCTTATTAAACACCTTTTCACTTAGTCATGCTGCAGAGAAGAATTAAAATGAATGGGAGAAACCTGAGAAACACCAAACTAAACCAAAACACAACACAAGAGAAAATATTCAGCTTCATTCTGTGTTCCAATTCCATAGTACTTTCTCTGGATGTGGATGGTATTTTGCCTTGAGTCCTTTGAGAATGTTTTAGGTTCTTGCATTACTGTGAAGGGCTCAGTCTATTAGAAATAGTCCTCGCACACTGTGGCCACTACTATATATAATATTCTCCTGGTTCTGCTCATTTCATTCAGCATCAGCTCATATAAGTCTTTCCAGGTTTTTCTGAAGTCAGACTGTTCATCATTTCTTATAGCACAATAGTATTCCATTACATTCACATACCACCGATTGTTCAGCCATTCCCCAATTGAAGGACATTCCCTTTATTTCCAGTTCTTGACCATCACAAAAATAACTGCTATAAATATTTTTCTCCATGTGAAATCTTTTCCCATTTTCATGATCTCTTTAGGATACAGCCGTAGAAGTGATATTGCTGGGTCAAAAGGTATGTGCATTTTTGTAGCCCTTTGGGCATAATTCCAAATTACTCTCCAGAATGGTTAGATCAGGTCACAGCTCCATTAACAGTGAATTAGTGTTCCAACTCTTCTACATCTTCTCCAACATTTATCATCTTCCTGTTTTGTCATGTTAGCCAATCTGATAGGTGTGATGTCGTACCTCAGAGTTGTTTTGATTTGCATCTCTCTAATCAATAATGATTTAGATCATTTTTTCCTATGACTACAGATAGCTTTAATTTCTTCCTCTGAAAACTGCCTGTTCATATCCTTTGACAATTTATCAGTTGGGGAATGACTTGCATTCTTGTAAATTTGACTCAGGTTTTTTATATATTGTAGCAATGAGGCCTTTATCACAGACACTAATTGTAACATTCCCCCCCCCCCCCCCCCCAGTTTTCTGCTTCCCTCCTGGACTTTCTCTTTCTAAGAGCTCATCCTTCCAAATATGTTTTCTCAGACCCCCCCAAATTAACAGAACAAGCACAACTGGAAGGTAGTCACAAATCTCTTTCTGAGGTCTCATCACCATGACCACTGTTCTTGCTCCCTATAAAAGCAAGCACATTGACACATCCAGAATGGCCTGTTATCAGGTTCTTTGATGTGCTTTTCTGAAAGGAAAGCAACTTTGGAGGGGTCAACAATCATATTAATCAAGCACATATATCATTCACATAGTTCAGAGAGAAAAGTCAGCACCCTGGACTTCAGAGAAAATGAAGAGACATAACTAATGATCAACAGACAGGGCTTCCACTTATCTGATCATAAGCAATAGATACATAGTTACCAGAGAGAGAAGCACCAACATCTGGGTTTTCAAAGCCAGGGGTCTCCTTAGTGGCTTCCCAGAGTCTCATATGGCCAAATAAACCCTTCCAGTGTGTAAACTCCAAAACACAACCTTACCTCAGAGTATATATATGCTTTTCAGAATCATAGGGCAGGACCCTCTGACCCAGTGTCTCATTAGAAATTAAGAAAAGGTGTTGGGGCTTATATAACGGGTGGGGAAGATCTTTAACTCTTTTCCCAACCCACCATTAACTTTAAATTACCATTGCACCCCCCCGTCTAATTGTATATTTTTTTATATTACTTATTGACTCCATCATTAGATGTTAAGCTCCTTGAAAGTAAGCATAGCTTAATTCTTTGTGCTTGAATCCCCAGTGCCAGAACAGTACATGACACATACTTGGTACTAGGGAACAAATACTTGTTGATTAACAAAACTGATTATTGAAGACACAGAAGCACTGTAGGACTTTTGGAGAGAAAGAGTGAAATCATCCTTATCCATTCTTAATGAAATTCCTCATTGGAAACATGAACTGGCATTGTTGCAAGGCTTTCATGTAGACTGAAATAACTCACTATACGTATGCTCCAATTCAATTTCAGTTCAGTTCAGCAAGTATTTATTAAACGTAATTAAACAACTATGTGCATGCTACTGTTAGAACGGGGAGATACAAAACCAAAAGTGAAGGAGTTTTTGTCTGTCCTCAAGAAGATTTTACTCTGCTAGCAGAAACTGAAACAGAGAAGTCAAGACAAAACATACCAGTAATTTGGGGAAAGGAGGGAAGCAGATTAGTAACAACTGGGCAAATCAGGAAAGGCTTCCTCATATAAGAGGCTGCACTTTAATTGAGCCTCGAAGGGAACCAGGAATTCCAAAAGGCAGAGGTGAAGAAGGCCAATTCAGGAAGAGGTACAGGCATATCAGACACAAGGAGAGGGCTGGAATGTCACATACAGAGAGCAGCATATAAGACAGTTTGACTGCAACATGGAGATAACATTAATAGCTAACATTTTTACACTTTATATTCTTTAAAACATGCACAATGCTTTACAAATATTATCTCATTTTATCCTTACAACAGCCCATGGGAGGGAAGTGCTATTAATTCCCCCATTTTACAGATGAGGAAACTGAGGCACAGAATGGTTAAATGATTTGCCCATAGTGATACAGTTAGCAAGTATCTGAGGCCAGATGTGAACTTAGAACTTCCTAAGTTCAAGTTCAACATTCTATGCACTGCACTACCAAGCTACCATGAGAGTTTAATGGTGAGTAAGGTGAAATATGTCTGGAAAGGTAAACCGCAGCTAGACTGTGGAGGACTTTCTACCTTAGGAAAAGCTAATATTTCAAAACTTGAATTTATAAAACACAAAAATTAGGGGATGATATAATATAATATGCATAGATTTCTCTGTATTAGCTAAGAGATAATAAAATCCTAGAGATTAATATTAATAGTAGTCAGAATAATAAAATAGAAAATTTAATTGTAATGATAATGATAGCAGTAGTAGTAGCTAATAGTATAACAAACATTTTGTACAAAACTTTAAAGTTTGCACAGTACTTTACCTCACTATGGCCTTTGAGGCAGATATTGTAGGAATGACTTCCTCTGTTTTGTAGATGAGAAAACTGAAACAGAGAAGTTAAGTGCTTGCTCAGTACATGTATCAGAAATACTCAGATCCCTCTGTTTTAGATTTCAAACCTCTGTCCATTACATGCATGAAAGGGTTTGTTTAGTAGGTATTAACTGCTTGTAAGAGATCTGGGGTTAAGAAAAAAAGTAAAGCTCATGTGTGAAAGGAAACTTTTTGTTTTGAAAACAATCAGAAGAGAAACGAAGGGGACCCTAGAATGATGTGATACCATTAGATCTTGTTCATTGATTCATTGTCAAAAGTCCTTGCCTTCCATTAAATGGGTCCTGGTTACATATACAAACCCTCTACTCCACTTGGACTGCTACCTCACTATACTATAAGCACTCTGTGTTTGTTCTCATTCCTGGGTCTTTGCTTATGTTACTTATTTCCCTTTGCTCTCCCATCTCTCCGAATTTGACCCATGTTTCAAGGCTTAACTCAAATCCTACCTTGTCCATGAAGCTTTCACTGAATGTTCCACTCACCCATTTTATCTAATTATTTTTATTTATTTCATTAGATATTTTCCAATTACATGTAAAAAAATTTAACAATCTTTTAAAAAATTAAATCCCAAATTATCTCCTTCCTTCTGATCTCCACCCCACTTAAGAAGGCAAGCAATTTGTTTTGATTATACATGTGAGGTCAAAGAAAACATTTCCATATTAGCCATGTTGCAAAAGAAAGCAAAGACAAAATAAAAGAATAAAAATAGAGTTAAAAAAAAGTATGCTTCAGTCTGCTTTTGGGGTCCATTAATTCCCTTTCGGGAGGTGGATAGCATTTTATCAGGGTTCTCAGGAATTCTCAGATCATTATCTTGATCAGAGTAGCCAAATCTTTCACAGTGGATCATCCTAATAATCTATCATTTATTGGGTACAATGTTCTCCTCATTTCTCCTTACTCTTCTCTGCCATTATCTGAAATTCTTTAGATTTTCATAGATAGAAATTCTTGAGGTCTTGAACTAAATCATCATTCTTCTGACCCCTTCCCCCCCATTACATCTACAACCGTGTTGAATGATTCATTCATTTCACTTATTCTGAAAACACAAGATCATAGATCAAGAGCTGCAAAGTACCTCTGAGGCCATCTAATCCAACATTGTTGTTTTATAGCTGAACAAAGTTAGCCTATCAAGGGCAAATGGCTGTTTGGTGGCCCACAAGTAGCAAGCATCAGGCACAAGACACAAGTCCATTTAACAAACACCTATGAAGTACCCTCTCTGCAGTACACTTTATTGAGCATTCACACAAATATCCTCCACACAGCTGAAAAAATTATTTTCTTAAACATTGACCTGTCAATGCTCTACTAAAAAATCTCTTCTTAAACTGTCTTACTAACTGTTCCCCATACACAACATTTAATATCTGAAATTTACTCTCTTCTCACTTCCACTGCTTTAAAATTGTTTTTAAAATAACATTTTATTATTTTTTATAGCTCCTCTAGTTCTCAGAGAGAGAGCCAGCCCTTACAATAAAGAAGGAAAAAAAGGTCATTAAAAGTGACCAATATACTGAAAAACAACCAGACACCCTTTGCAATGTTCCAGTCAAGTCAATAAACATTTTTATAAATGCTTACTATGTACCAGGTACAGTGCTAAGTACTTGGAATACAGACATAAGCAGATGAAAAGCCCCTTCCCTCAAGGAACTTCCATTGTAATTGGGGAATACAACATATAAAAGAGAACTTAAAAAGGGTTGGGTTTTGGGCATTGAAGGTTCCCATCAGGGAGAATGGTGGAGACAGTCCTTAGGAAGTAAGTCTTCAGTGCATCCTAGAGAGGAATGAAGACATGGTTGATCTGGACCTCCTTAAAATGGAGGTTCTGGGAACCTCTAGGAACCTCCCAATCAGAGGGAGAGACAACAGAGAGAAAAGTTACTTGCAATGTACAAAGTAGCCTAGGAATAGACTCAGTTTCCAGGGTGAAGAGGTCTCTGTGGCATGGTCAAGAAAGTCCTGTGAGGACTATTCACTACCCATAGACCCCTTCCTCTACAAAGAAGGGGGTGATGTGACAACTTTTCTCTATTTAAAATTCTTATCTTCATTGCAGTAATATTTCAGGAGTCACCTCCTACTTGAGATGTTTCTTCATTCCTTAATGTTCTTATTCCAACTTGAAATTACTTTTTATTGCTTGCCATATTTTTACCAAATCACAGAAACACATTTTGCACTTTCTTATTTGTGTACAGGTTGATCAGAAACTTGTTGAGGGCAGGGCTAATTCTTTTATTTTCACCTCCCAGTGCCTCATATACCTATGTGCCTAATAGAGATTTGTCATTGAATTGAAAGAAAAATACAATTCAGACTACAGTAGCACATATAACCTTTGGATAACTTCATTGCAGCTTTCATTCCCACTCCCACTCCCACTCCCACTGATAGGGCAGGTCCTCAGAGCCTGGCTATATCTCCTTCTCTGGATGCTAGGAATAACTGGAAAATGATGAGTGATAAGTCTCTAAAGCTATTGGCTTGAGCCTTCACCAATGTGCTTCCTGTCAAGGTTATCAGTTGAGAATTAATTTAGTCAACCATCCTGAAGCAACTTTTTAGAAAGGGATATTTACAAGAGTGGTACAGTAAACACAGCTGATAAAAAATATTCCTCTACAAGAATATGAAATTAAGAGTAATGTGCAGTAACGTGCAGAGATGCTTAGGGGCACTTAACTTCCATGATCCTGAATCTAAAATGCAGCAATTATGAGTAATTTAAATAATCTCCTCCAGTTAGTCTGAGGGAAGTTGGCTGGACGACGTTGATGGAAGGGAATTGGCATGCTTTTTCAAGCTCTTAGAGTTGTTGGAAATGCTGGCATACACACAACACACAAATATCATCTGTTGCCAGGGGGACAAAAGGAGATAGTTTGGCAATTCACTCAACCAAACTTGATCTCAGTGACAGAAGACTATTCAAATATGAGAGAAGTATACTCATGTTCTTGACTTCTTTATAAATTCTTAGGACAGAGGACATCTGGAGAGACAGCTAGTCCACAAGCATTTATTAAGCACCTATTAGATACCAGACACTGTGATAATCTCTAAAGAGACAGAGAGAGTGGGGGAAAAAGATCAGTCCCTGCTCTCAAGCTCATTATCTAATGGGAGAGGTAACCTGCCAATGACTACATACAAACAGGCTATATACAGGATAAATTGCAGATAATCAGAAGAGGGAAGGTATTAGCATTGAGAAAGATTGGGAAGGACCTCTCGCAGAAAGTATAATTTTAGCTGGGTCATGAAGAAAGTCAGAAAATGCAGGAGGTAGACATTAGGAAGGAGAGAATTCTAGGGGTGAGAGAAGGGCAGGGAAAATGCACAAATCAAAAGCAACAGCATGGAGGTATCGCTGAATCACAGAGTACTTGGTGGGGCATAAGGTGTAAATAGACCAAAGAGGTAGGGAAACCAATAGTCACCAAACGATGGATTTTATGTTTGGAGGTAATAGGGAGCAAATAGAGCAGGGGTGGGAAACCTGAGTCCAAGTTTTACAGAACAAATCCTTTTATTAAGGGGATTTGTTCTGTGAAGTGTAGATTCAGGCAAAGGGCTGCACTTGAGGACTTAGAGGGCCAAGTCATATGGTCCCTATTCCTGAAATGGAAGGTCAGAGTGGTCACATTCATCCAACCTGGCATATTAGCTGGCACCTTGTTATGACAATGCCATCCAAAAAGCCCACTCACAGCATACCAAGATGGTAACTGACAGAGAGGTTTTTCCTCTGTGAAAAGGAGTGACTCTCCATAGCTCTCAGCCCTTTGCAGCTTAGGAGAAATGTGGGAATGGTGAGAGCAGCCTAAGGAATGAAGGTTAGCACTGTGAGATGCAGAGCTAGAAGAGGTGTTATGGCAGGTACAGCCTGTGAGAAGCAGCAGAGGGACCCTAGGTGCTAACTGTTGTGGAACCATAAGGAATAATGCTTCCATTGGCTCCCCTTAGTGACCTTGAATAAATATCATTATGACAGTTTTTGGAGAAGGGTTGCTTATTGGCAGCTGACAAAATCACCATACATCTTCAGCTGGAAAGGACATCTGGTCCAACCTTCTCATTTTATAGAGGAGAATAACTGAGCCCAGGGAGTTTTAGTGACTTGCCCAATGTCACAAAAGTAGCAAGAAGGAGGAATTAGGATTTGTAATGAAAGCATGGGGAGAGGGATGGTTTTCCACAGTGGGATTGAGATATAACCTGGCCCAGGTTTTACTCATTGAGCCCTCCCCTAAATAAAAGTCTTCCCCTAAAGCCCAGATTTATTTGGTCTGCCAATGGATTGCGTCAGTGGAGGACCAGATTAGGAAAGGGGAGAGCCTGAAATGGGCTAGACTAGGGGTTAGGGATGGGTGCAGAGGACAGCAGGCTTCTAGCAGTGTGAATGCATATTTTTCTCATAATAGAAGAAACACGGGCACCTTCTCATCCATGACCTGCTGTAGGGGTGGTTTTGGAAGCAGCATTTCTCCCAGGTACACAGGCTTTGCCTAAAACTGGCTGACATTATCGCCTTCCTCAAGGATTGTCCTTGTCTGAAATGTGTTATTTATTAAGTATATTGGTTTCTGGCTAAGATATTGAGGGCACTGGAATTTTCTGACTGCTTAATCACAGCAGAAGACAAGAAGTGAAACAGGAAGTTGCTACCAGATTTCTAGCACTAGGAGTCCCAGAACATGGCACGGAGAATTAGGATTCCTTCGTTACAACTAAAACCCAGCAAAAAAATGTAGTTGTAAGTTGTACCAACATTAGCAAAAAGCATAAAACACCAGGATGACTTATCCTTGGGGCAATTTTGAACAATCAATTATTGTCGTTTTTCTATATGAGCATAATATGTCCTATAATAACATCCTGAGAAATACGGTATGAAATAAAAAAATGTATCTATGGTTTGAACCAGCTTTGTCATTGCGCTATTGTTTCCAAAATGAATTATCAGACTCAAAACTTTTCAGAGTTTAAAGGGACCTTAGCAATCAACCAGTCCAATGTTCTTATTTTATAGATGAGGGAACCAAATCCTCAAAAGGGAGCTCACTTTGCCAAGGTCATACAACTGAAACTCAAGCCAGATATTCTGACTGTAATGCTGGCACATAATAGACACTTAATAAATATTTATAAGTTGAATTATAAAGCCAGGTCTCTTTTTTTATTATTCAAGCAAATCTGTTATTTCAAATGTCATTGACATCACTAAGCATGTTGTGCTATAAAATTAATTGTTCAGTCATTTCAGTTGTATCCAACTCTTCACTGTACCATTTAGAGTTTTCTTAGCAAAGATACTGGAGTGGTTTGCTGTTTCCTTCTCCAGCTCATTTTATAGATGAGGAAACTGAGGCAAGCAAGGTTACGTGACTTGTCCAGAGTCACACAGCTAATAAGTGTCTGAGGCGAGATCTCAGCCTTGCACTCTATGCACTGAGTCTCCTAGTTGTCCCATGATATAAAGCTGTCTCACTGTTGTCAAAGTGTGGTCCAGGGACCCTGGAGGCCTCAAGGCCCTTTCATGGGTCTGTAAGGTCAAAAGTATTTTCATAATAATACTAAGATGTTTTAATTTCTAATAAGTTAAACATAGTTAGATATTACCCACAAAATAGAAGATCTGCAGGAGGGCTTCTATAATTTTTAAGAGTGCAAAGGAGTCCTAAGACTAGAAAGTTTAAGAAAAAGATGTTTTGTAGTATTGACAAGATTATCTGTATCTTTTCCTTATTTCCCATGTAACGGGGGTTGATTAGAAGACTTGCCTAAGTTAATTGTTAGATTATGACCCTTTATCAGAAGAGAGCATCTCCCATGGAATTGGATATCCTTGCTAAACCTGCTTTGATACAGGGAACTTTTGATCGCTCCCTGTGTCAGCAGCTACATCTAAAGATGATTAATAATTCAGGAGAAATGTATTTTTGTTAGAGAACTTCCCCACTCTGCTGTCTATGAGGGTATATCCCATTCCTTGGATCTGAAGTGGAAGTCTTTTATCTCCCTTGGACTCCTAAGCTGGAGTTCCAGTGGTGAGGGGGCCGAGGAGAAGGGGAGAACAGACCATCCCTCACTGGACAGTTACCCCAGGTTCAAATTACTTTGTGAGTCCATAGCCCTAAAAGTCCCACCAACATATTTCCCTTTAATATTTATCCAGAAGACAGGATTAACTAAGCAGGGGAACTTAATGAAAAATCATGGTAAGAAACAGCAATAAAGTATTTACCCATAAAACCCAGGGGTTATGGCCCATAATAAACTGTACATCAGTGGGGAGAGTGTAAACACAGATTTTACAACTGTAGATGCACACACTTAGGAAATATGTGTGGCCAAGCAAAGTGAAGGAGTGGTAACTAACTCCTCTCAGGCGCCTGCACTGCCATTTTTCTCTAGGTCTTTAAAGGATGGGCCTGCTCCCTGCTGGCTCTGAGAGCCTGACAGATGCTTCTTTACTGGACGCTGCTGGACGGGGGCTCCCATGGGTACCAGAGGGCACTATTCTGCCCTGCTGGACTTTGTGCTGGGCATTACCTATCTGTGGTCTCCTTCTGTAGCTTCTGGCTTAGCAAAAATCTAATTATGCTCTTTTAGCCAGCTGTGAGAAAAGGCAGAGATTCTCAAGGACATCAAGAGCCTTTCCCTTAAGAGGGTGGGATCTGAGGTCTTCCCTTCAAAATGCAGAAATGGAATGGCCTATTTAGGTTTTTCAGCTACCAAACCCAGACCCAAAGTACTCAAAGGTGTGGCAAAACAAGAGTAGAACTCATAATTAGACACTCAGGTTTCTCATTGTATTCCTCCTGGAGGCTGGAGACTCTTTTGCAGGGTTATTGAACACATAGTTTACATTTACCTTGGATTGCATTGGTGAACAACTCCCACGATCCACATCTACCGACCAGCCAGACTGAGGCTTTCTTTGGCCTTTCAGGTATAGACTGATCTTGGTGGTAGGCCTGTTCTCTTCCAAGAAGCATTCTGCTAGTGTAGTCTTATTGTTGGATGAGCTGATGACTGAATCCCAAGACCTAGGGACCCTCACCTGAGTTGTCAAGGCTGGGAACGTGTATTTTCAGGTTTGCTAGTTAGCAGCCTGTGCTCCTAAAAAGAAACTCAAAAGATGAAGGTAGCCAATGATGAGTTCTATAGTATCAGGCTTAATTAGGATAGCCATATATTTCTGCCTCACTGCTGCCATATATTTCTGCCTCACATCGACATAGTTGCCGGAGGGAGGGTGAGATGGGAAGCCTTCATTTCACACCTTTACTGAAAATTAAGGCAAAGAAGCCCTGAACAATAAAACCCAAGGCAGGGAGCAACATGGCCCAGTTGATCAGGAGCCATCTTTGAAATTGAGAAGAACTCACCTCTGACACATACTGGCTGTGTGACCCTTTGCAGTGCTCTAAGATTTGTGGTCTGAGATCTCCTTCAGACCTTAAGTTTCAGAGAAGGTGCCAGCCTGTACTGGGAGAAGGGATTTCTTTACCTGGAGTTGTCTGAAGCAATGAAATCATTGGACTAGTTTCCATCTTCGCAAATATATCTCTGGGGAACCTAGGTAGCACAATACAGTGGATCATTAGACTTAGAGTCAGAAGATCTGAGTTCAGAGCCTGTCTCAGATACTATTTGTGTGTTCCTGAGCATGACACATACTCAGGCTAAATCTTCTCATTTGTACAATGAGAAAGTAGGTGTCAATGACCCTTAAGGGTCTTTCTAACTCTAAATATTTGATTCTATAAGATCCAAAGGAGAGTGGCAACTCTTACGGGCTATAGTTGGGGGAGTTTTCCTCAACAATCTTCTTTGAGTCAGGCCCCAGTCATTGTGGACCAGTCAAGAGCCTCTGTGATATTCCCATAGGGCCTAGGGCATATGTTGTTCTGCAAGGCTAGTGTACATGTCTACCTCTAGGAGAGGTAACCCTCTCTGGCAAAGTGGTTTGGGGCAGATCAAATTGAGCAGGGACATGCCTGCTTATCCCTGCTATAATATACTATAATTTGCATGATGACAGGATCAATTCAGGTTTGAACTTTGTATTTCCCTTGGAACCTAATACAATATTTTTGACAAAATATATACTTCATAGTTGTTTTTTATTTCATTTTAAATGATTTGCCTAGGATCATGCAATGAATATCTGATCCAAGACAGGATATCCAAGCCTCAATATCAAGTCCAGTAATTTTGCCCTGATGTCCCCCATTGATCAGAATGGTTCAAATCACTTATATGCCCTGTGATTCCCTATCAATAAAGAGGAAGTGAAAGAAACAGATACCTATGTTTTGCTTGTCCAGATTTCTCACCTCTGGTAAGGAACCCATAAGGGAGATACCTTAACTTTTGCTGGTTACTTGCTTCATACAGGGACAGGAGCTGTAACCTTAGAAACAGTGCCCACATTGGAATTTTGTGAAACCTACATCCAAATCCTGTCCCTGGCACATTTTAGTTTTGTAACCATAGGCAATTCACTTAAACTCAGTTTCCCTTAGAAAATGGAAAATAATTGAAGTATGTACCTCGCAGAACTGTTGTGAGAATCAAATGAGAATATGTTTGCAAATTCCTTTGTGAACCTAAAGTACATATTGATGTTTGTTACTAAGCATCCTTTAATTTTTGGTATATTGTGAGATGTAGCACAAGAGAGATCTTTGTTTTTTAATCTACAGACCCAACTTCAAGCTCTCAACTCCAAAGCACATTGGAAATTGACAATCAGATTTTCACCTCCCACTAGACTGTTATGATAACTTCCTAACGAGTGTCCTTGTCTTTCGGCCCTCTCTCTCCTCTCCTTAATCTGCCTTTCATATAGTTGTCAAATGGATTAAACTGATGCACAGGGATGAGCCTGATCAAGAAACTTCAGTGGTCCTCTGGTATCTCTAGGATACCCTCTGCCCTGAGCCTCTTCCTTTGATTGGCTGGCTGCTCCCCAAAACTTCATTTAAAGGAGGCCCAGTCTAGCCATGTCTTCATTATACTCCATGCTCCTCTCTTGATTCTACAGGGCTTTTTCTACAATGTCCCAGAAACTTCTTCACCTTGGTCACATGAGTGTGCTGGAATGAATTCCAATTGGCTTGAGAGAGCCTATTGTTAAATTTTTCCAGTGTGAACATTTACTCAGAAATCTGCAAACACAGTAAGTCAGGATGTGATTTGTTGTTTGGTTAATGGTCTAGACTTTAAAATATGATGAGGAAATCTTAAATTTCAAAGCATGTCTTGTATGTTGCTGTTCAGTTGTTTCAGTCATATCCAACCCTTCATGTCCCCATTTGGGATTTTCTTGACAAAAATACTGGAGAGGTTTTCCAGATGAGGAAATCGAGGCAAACAGTTAAATAACTTGCCCAGAGTCAAACAGTTAATAAGTGTCAGAGGCCAGATTTGAACTCAAGAAGATGAATCTTCCTGACTCTAGGACAGGCACTCTAACCATTGTACCATCTAGCTGCCCAGTATGTCTTACATCCATGTTTATCCTTTCCTTTCTGAAGCTCTAGTTAAATATTTAGCAGTATTTCCTGTACTTCATGCATTCAGAATGACTTCTGCCCCTTTGAACTCTCCCTCTGATTGGCCAGTTCCTAGCAGAACCTCCATTTTCAGGAGAAGCTACAGGCCAGACTTGTCTTCATTCCTCTCCAATCTGCTTTCCTGACTTTGTTGGTCTTTGTCTACAATGCTTTGCTTCATCTGTGCTTCTCCCCATCATTCCTCCCCAATCCATTTCTTTTTGTATGAATTTCCTTGAGGCTGGGAACTGTCTTCCTGCTTATCCTGCACTTGTATTCTCAGCGGAGTGCCTGATGCATAGTAAGCACTCAGTTAAGTAAGGGCTTGTTAACTTGATTCATCAAGTTAGCTACCCCAAGATCATAATTACAAGTGTCAGTTATGATTAGAACTCAGAGCCTCTGTTCCCACTATACCATAGATGGCTCCCATTTATTTGGGAAGATTTTTTTGGGGGGGCACTATAATGAATAGATTCTTTGAGGAATTTTTAGAGATCTTATAAATGAAGAAACTGACACAAAGAGATAAGATAACCTACCCCAAATTGCATACTGTGTTAATGGACCTTGGAGGGGCTGAAACCCAGCCATGATGTGTTCCAGCCCCAGTACTCTTTACATTTGCAAAGTTGCTGTTGCGGAGAACTCTCCTCATAAAAAATGTATTTACTGAGGTCCAAAATGCTCTGATCATGAGTCTATCTTTATAGACATTAAAGATGAAATAAACTCTTGGAATCTTTTCAGGTTATTCATTTTTTATATGGTGTAGAGACACAGTCTGGTGTAATAGAGACAGTACGAGACCAGGGTCAGGGGAGACTGGTTTGAAATCCTTCCCTGAGCATCAGAATGAAACCTCCAAAAGTCACGGAGACTTTCCTGGTCTTGGTTTCATCTGCACTTAAAATCTCTGAGCCTCAGTTTCATTATCTGTAAAATAGACATAGTAATTTCTCTAACTCAAATTAGAATTTAAAGGTTGTTGTGAAGAGCAGGGGAGATTATAAAATCATGTTGAGCTCTTTGTAAATATTAAAGCTTGAAATATAAATATATATGTATACTTATTATATGTATAATGTATATATATGTGAGTATATATACATATATAGTTATAAATGTGCTCTATGATGTCATCACTGCAAGGAATTCCCTCCAGTGATGGAGATATATCAGTCATTCAGTATGTATTTATTAAGTGTCTACTAAGTGCTGGGCACTATGCTAAGTGCTGGGGATAGAAAAAATACAAAAGACAGTCCCTACCCTCCAGTAGCTCCCAGTCTGATGAGGAATACAGCAAAAAAGCTATAAACAAAATAAATTGGAGAAAATCAATGGAGGTATCTACTCTGCAATTTATAGTCTTAGAGAGTTATTGACTGGGTTTGGGGCGGGGGAGGGAAGGCAGTGTGCTAAGTGCTTTAGAAATGTTATGTCATGTGATCTTCACAGCTAAACTGGAAGGAGCTATTATTATTATCCTTATTTTATAGTTGAGGAAACTGAGGCAGAGGAAAGTTAAGTGACTTGCCCAACCTGTCCCCCTCACCCCTCTCCTCCCAGTTAGGAAGTCTCTGAGGCTGCATTTGCACTCTAATCTTCCTGATTCCAGGTGGGGCACTCTATCAGCACTACACCAACTAAATGCCTATAAGAGATTCAGTGGCTTCCCCAGATTCACACAGATAGTATTTGTCAGAAACAAGATTAGAACTCATGTCTTTTCAAATTTGAGACCTCTTCTCTATCTGCTATGCTAGGGCTACCTCTCACTTGGATACATAGCAGGTATTACTGTTGCCTAGTTAACAACCACTGTAATTCCTCTTCAAGGACAAAGAGTTGATGTTTCAGAGCTTGGCTCTGATCAAGAAGTCAGCTGAGGAAAGAGGGAAAAATCGGGATTACTCTTGTTCTTTTTCACTATTAAAAAAAAAAGAAAATAACAAAAGGCAAAAAAAAAAAATTCTCAATGCTTATAGGAACAGCCAGTGAAGTAGAATTCTTCTGAATTGTGGGTGGGGAGAGCTAACATTCACATACTTTAAATAGACTAATTTCAGAAAATACTATTCTAATTGGCTATGGAATCACAAGAGGATTTCTTTTCTTTCCTGCTGAAAGGCAGAAGGGAATGATGAATTAAATACATGAATAAAACCCTAGGACTTAAGAGAGTCACCCTAATGAGAGACAGATTTTGGGAGTCTGGTGATTTATCGAAAGCGACTTGTTTCTCAGGACGTGCTCAAAAACAAACAATAATGCAATATCCACCAAGCACGGCTTTGATGAAACATCAATAATGATTTTACACTATTTTATAAATTGTTCATAAAATTTTATTAATTATGAAAAGTCTGACCATGCCATTCTCCTGCTCAAAAAGCTTATTGACGCCTTATGGAATTCTTCTTTAAGAAACTGCTTAGAGAAACTTCTTTCCTGATCCCTTCAACTTCTAGTACTGACTCTGTTGCCTTGTAGGTAACTACTTTGTTACTACTTGCATTTATTCTAGTTATAAATATTTGGTATATATTTTTGCATGGACTTATTTCCCCTTTTGGAATGTAAGGTCTCTGAGAGTAGAGATAATATCCTTCTCTGCATGTGTATTCTTAGCCGTTAGGACAGTGTCTGGTGATCAGTAGAGATTTAATAGATGTTGATTGATTAATTGTTCCCAATACCATCTTCATGTCTTTTCCTAGTGTTCTCCATGCTTGAAATGCTCTCCCTTCCCATCTCTGCCTCTTATATGTCCTAACTCCCTTTAAAGCTCCACTGATGCCTCTACTTGTAGTTTTTCTCACACCCTGAAATTGCTTCATATTTTTGTTGTGTGTATTTTGTATTTGCTTTTCTGTTTAAATCTTATTTTTCCATTAGAAGGTAAGCTCCTTGACAGTAGGGACTGTTTAATTTTTAACTTTGTATCCACTATGGTTAATATAGTGCCTGGCGTATAGTAAACAATGAGTGATTGTTGAATTGAACTCAATCTAACCATTAGTCTACTAAGTATAAGGCATTGCTGGTAAAATAATGAAAAAATGGCAGTCCCTACCTTCAATAAGTCTAGGAACTAATGAGATAGGAGATGCAGCATGAATACAAGTCAAAGCATATGGCCCACTGTATTGTGTACAAAAACATAGATTGATGAAGTTCATATCATATTAGCTTTGGGAAATGATGGAAGCTGGATTGTCTTTCAGAGGTGTCCATCTGTTGGGCACTCCTGAGGGATCCATTTTTTCTAATGTTCCCTAGATAACCTTGAAGAAGAAGTGTCCAATGATACTTGGCTTTGCACTTCGGAAATTCTTTATCTTGGAGATAGAAAAAGAAAAACCCTTGTCAAAAATATTGGTAGTTCACAAAAAATATTCTCACTTTGACCCCATCCAGCAATGTATGCCTGACTCTGCATTTTAAGGCTGTCTTCTCTCCAGCATTAACTTCAACCACATGTTCCAATAGAGCTTCTGTAGAAACCTCAGGTGTTTGAAGTATTCACGGAAGATATACGATCTTGGTTGTCTGGTCAGAATGGTAGCTTGGGTCCCCTAGGGTTTGACTTTGAGACCTACAAAGGCATAGAAGAGAAGCTAAGTGGTGGCAGTAGATAGAGTGCTGGATGTGGGTCAGGAAAACTTCATTCAAATCCTCCCACAAGACCTTCCTTGGCATGACACTGAATTTCTCTTAGCCTCAGTTTCTTCATCTGTAAGAAGGGAATAATAAAAGCACCTATCTCACAGGGGCATTGTAAGGATCCAGTGAGAAAACTGCAAATGTGTTTCATAAATTACAAAGAACTATATAAATGCTACCTGATATTATTGTTATTTTTCTGTATTCAAACAGAAGGAATCCTAGGAAGATTCTTCAAATATTATTTGCTTCTGACATAACATACTTGGAAAAGCAATCCCATTTTCCTCTCTTTCTCAATGTCTTTGAATTCTTCTGATAATACCTCTCAGGTATCCTCTAGCTTTATATCTATCATCTGATGAACTTCACAATGCTGCTCTGAATCAATGATTTTATCACTGTGATTCCACTCACCGTGGGCGTAACTCACTGCTCAGTTACACTTCATCATCCGTAACTCTTACCTGTGGCATTGTGGTTAGAAAACTGGTCCTGAATTCAGTACCAGCCTCTTGTACTAACTGAGGGGTGTGGAGAAGTCACTTAAACTCTTTCAGTCTTAGATCCCTCATCTGTAAAATGGGGATCATAGTAGATCTGGTATCCAGAATTGTTGGATGCTCAAAGGAGATAAACTCTATAGTGTTTTGCAAGTTTGAAAGATTATATCAACGTCAGAAATGATGCGAGAGGGAGGTAATGGATAGAAGGCTGGTCTTGGAGTCAGAAAGATGTGCATTCAGATTCCTACTTCTGCCTATGTGGCTGTGGACGATTTGCTTAATCTCCTGGTGCCCCAAGGTGGTGGAGTAGAAAGACACACATACACTAGCGCTTCTCCCACAGCCCATAAAATACCTGTAAAAAATGTCTACCGGGGGTAGAGCCAAGATGGCAGAGTAGAAAGACTCACGTATGCTAGCTCCGAACCCACAGCCCATATATTTCCTGCAAGAAGAACTCCCACGAATTCTGGAGCACTGCAAGGCGAGCAGAAACACAGTGGAAAAGATTTCCATTCCAGAGAGCCCTGGAGAGTGGTCCCCAGGGGTCCGTTGCAACCCAGAAAGCAGAGCCCACCCCTGAGCTGCCCTGGCCATGGCCCCAGAGGAGCAGATCCGAGCAGGCTTCAGGGATGGCATCTCTGGCGGCCGGGAAGGTGCCTCCACCCACAGGTGCTACAGGTCAGTGAGAGAGACTTCTGGGCTGGCTGAGAAGGGAGCGGAGTGTCTCCGTGGCTCGGGCCCCCTCAGGAGGCAGAGGCAGTGGTGGTGGCCCGGGAGTCCCCAAGCAGGCAGAAGTTCAGGGTCATTACCAAAGGTCTCTGCATAAACCCCTGAGGGAACTGAGCCTGGGAGGTAGCCCTGCCCCCACCCAAGCACCAGAACTTAAGCTAACATTGAATAGCAGCCGCACCTGCCAAGGAAAGCCCATTTGAATCTCAGACCCCAAGCACTAGCTGGGTGGATCTAGGCGGGGGTGGACAGGAATCTCAGAACTCAGGTAACTGGCTGGGAAAATGCTCAGAAAAGGGAAGAAAAATAAGACTATAGAGAGCTACTTTGAGGGGGTACAGATGTTCCCGCCTTTCAATTCTGATGACGAGGAACTGTTCTTACCATCAGCGAAAGACGTGGAGGGCGGGGCCTCTGTATCCCAGACATCCCAGGTGGATGGCCGGTGGGCTCAGGCCATGGAAGAGCTCAAAAAGGATTTTGAAAATCAAGTTAGACAGGTGGAGGAAAAACTGGGAAGAGAAATGAGAGAGATGCAAGAAAAGTATGAAAAATGGGTCAATACCTTGCTAAAGGAGACCCAAAAAATGCTGAAGAAAATAACACCTTGAAAAATAGGCTAACTCAATTGGCAAAAGAGGTTCAAAAAGCCAATGAGGAGAAGAACGCTTTCAAAAGCAGAATTAGCCAAATGGAAAAAGAGGTTCAAAAGCTCATTGAAGAAAATAGTTCTCTCAAAATGAGAATGGAACAGATGGAGTCTAATGACTTTCTGAGAAACCAAGAAATCACAAAACAAAACCAAAAGAATGAAAAAATGGAAGAGAATGTGAAACATCTCATAGGAAAAACAACTGACCTGGAAAATAGATCCAGGAGAGACACTTTAAAAATTATGGGACTATCTGAAAGTCATGATCAAAGAAAGAGCCTAGACATCATCTTCCATGAAATTATCGAGGAAAACTGCCCTGATATTCTACAACCAGAGGGCAAAATAAATATTGAAAGAATCCATCAATCACTGCCTGAAAGAGATCCAAAAAGAGAAACTCCTAGGAACATTGTGGCCAAATTCCAGAATTCCCTGGTCAAGGAGAAAATCTTGCAAGCAGCTAGAAAGAAACAATTCCAGTATTGTGGAAATACAGTCAGGGTAACTCAAGATCTAGCAGCTTCTACATTAAGGGATCGAAGGGTGTGGAATAGGATATTCCAGAAGTCAAAGGAACTAGGACTCAAACCAAGAATCACCTACCCAGCAAAACTGAGTATAATACTTCAGGGGAAAAAATGGTCATTCGATGACATAGAGGATTTTCAAGCATTCTTGATAAAAAGACCAGAACTGAATAGAAAATTTGACTTTCAAACACAAGAATAAAGAGAAGCATGGAAAGGTAAACAGGAAAGAGAAATCATGAAGGACTTTCTAAAGTTGAACTGTTTACATTCCTACATGTAAAGATAATTTCTGTAACTCTTGAGACTGTTCTCAGTATTTGGGTAATTGGAGGGATTATGTGTGTATTTATCCTTCATTGCTGAAGAAGACCATGCCATCAGAGAAATGATGACATGACTTGCACTTGACTTTGTTTTCAGTGAGGGAGGGCTGTGCCGGTCACCAGCCTCCAGAGACATCTGAATCCAGTGACCAGATATTCATCAGGATAACTGAAGATGACCTAGGATGAGGCAATTGGGGTTAAGGGACTTGCCCAAGGTCACACAGCTAGTGAGGGTTAAGGGTCTGAGGTGAGATTTGAACTCAGATCCTCTTGACTCTTCTTGCACTGGTGCTCTATCCACTGCACCACCTAGCTGACTTGGGGGGATTATACACACACATACACGCACACACACACTCACACACACACATGGACAGACAGCACAGATTGAGTTGAATAATAAGGGATGGTATCTAAAAAGATAAAATTAAGGGGTGAGACAGGAATGCCTAGGGAGGAGAATAGGAGAAATGGAATGCAGCAAATTATCAGTCATAAAAGATTGATAATCTCAATGGAGGAGAAAAGGCAGGAAGTGAGAGGGAAAAAGTGAAACTTACTCTCTTCACATTTGGCTTAAGGAAAGAATAACATGCTCACTCAATTTGATATGAAAATCCATCTTACACTACAGGAAAGTAGGGGAGAAGAGGACAAGGGGGTGAGGGGGATGATAGAAGGGAGGGCAAATGGGAGAAGGGAATAATCCAAAGTAAACACTTTGAGGGAGGGACAAGGTCAAATGAGAGAATAGAATAAATGGGAGGCAGGATAGGATGGAGGGAAATATAGTTAGTCTTATCAATATGCCTATTATGGAAATCTTTTGGAAAACTACCCATATGTGGCCTATATTGAATTCCTTGCCTTCTCAGTGGGGATGGGTGGGGAGGGAGGAAAGGAGAGAAATTGGAATTCAAAGTATTACAAACAAATGTTGAGAATTCTTTTTGCATACAACTGAGAAATAAGAAATACTGGTAATGGAGTACAGAAATCTATCTTGCCCTACAAGAAAAGAGAGATGGGAATGAGGGAAGGGGGGGTGTGATAGAAGGGAGGGCATATTGAGGGGAGGGGTAATGAGAATCGAAGGCATTATGGGGGTGTGGGGAGGTGAGAGATGGGAAGAAAATTTGAAACTCAAAATTGTGTGGAAATGAATGTCTTAAACTAAAAATAAATAGATAAACATAAAAAAAAGGAAATTCTAGACTGGAACTGCACAAAAATCAAACACCCCCCCAAAAATTCTCTCAGTGCCCCATGTGACTCTAAGACTATGTTGTAGCTAAATTACCAGTCTATATGGGTACCAGGAGTTTCTAAATTGGGAGCTCACCACCCTGATGCAATAATGACTCCAGATCAATGATGTATACATAAATGCCAGTTACTTTTATTTTTTGTGGTCCACTGATTCATGAGTGTTCCAAAAGCTACCCCAAGTTATAAGAACATTGTGAGCCAGGATCCTTTACAAACTATAACTGAGGAGTCCTCACCAATGTCTTTTACTAGTCAGCTAGTGAGTTCAAAGCAAAGGTAAATAGTGAGATAATAAAGTAGCATATTTAGAGCTGGAAGAGACTTTGTGGGCCATTATTTTACAGAAGGGGAAACTGAGGCCCAGCAAGATTAAATGGGCCTGTCTAAGATCACCCAGTGAATAAAGGAGAAATGATAGGATTGTAACCCAGATCCTTTTAATCTAAATTCAGTGCTCTTCCCATTGTATCATACGGTCTTTCAATGGGTTAATAAAACACCAATATGCTATTCCCTTCTCCTTTCTACCTTGGGCTTCATCATGCTTGAATTCACACAAAAATAAAGCCCCAGCAGAAAGAATAGGTCAAAATGAGGCACAGACCAAATGATGGCTTTGATCAATCACCCATTGAACATCCACCCAAATGGCTGGAAAATACCCTCAGGTTTTCTCATCTCATCAGGATCAATGCAGTGCTTGGCTGTCCATCCATTCTTTCTTATTCTTGCCAAATGACCTATTTTGGGGGGCATTCAGTGATGTCTTCTAGGTGGAGCTTTGTGTCCAAGTCACCATGGGTAACATGCTGCAACCTGTTTCTGCCCACCATGCAGCTGCCCTATTTACCCTAGAGTTACAAGCAGTTTTGAGTCTTCTGAGATCATGGTGTTTTCACAAGTTCACAGCATCACTGGGGGAACACTGGTGTTCAAATGACAAGCTTTTTCATCAGTAAGTAATTTTGTAGCCTTAAAATATCCATATGGTTTCCCAAATGTGATCCTGGATGGCTTGGTGTAATGGAAAGAAGACTTATTTTGGAGTAGGAGGATAGGGATCACTTCTGGTTTATGATGGTTATTCTATGCAACCTTTGAGGTTGCAGAGAGAGCACTGGGTCTGCAGTCAGGAAGACATGAGTTCAAATCCAGCATCAGACACTTAGTAAATGTTTGGTCCTGAACAAGTCAATTACCCTGTGTCTACCTCAGTGTCTTCAACTGTAAGATGCAGATCATAATACCTCCCTCCCATGGTTGCTATGGGGATCAAATATGATGATATTTATGAAAAGTGTTTAGCACAGTGCCTGGGACAGAGTAGATGGTTAACAAAAGCTTGTTTCTTTCATTGAGAAAGTCCCTTAATCTCCCTGGTACACAGTTCTATTCTATTATGTTCTGTTACATTGTTAGGTTGCATTGCATTATCTTTCATTACATTATATTATGTTATATTACATTATATCATGCGATGTTATGCTATGTTATAGCATTAGACTATAACATGGATTGTCTTGTGCCTCTGTGTGCCTAGTGCTCAGCACAGTGCCTAACACATAGTAGGAGCTTAATAAATGTTTATTGAATTGAATTATGTATAAATCAAAAGATTCAGACTAGATGACCTCAGAAGTACCTTCTGTCTCTAGCTCTTTGATCCTACCATGCCCAGTTTCTTCCTTCTCTTCAATCTTGTACCCAGTACAAATATCATTCTGATCAATTTTATAAAAAGGAGAAAACAAGATGCCAATGTCTTCTTGGTTGCTTCTTTTTTGTGGATACTCTTTGAATGAAATAGCCAATTGATTCCTCATAAGTAGTTAATAAATCAGTCAACACACATGTGCAAGGCACTTGGGAAAAAGGAAGGAAGGAAGGAAGGAAGGAAGGAAGGAAGGAAGGAAGGAAGGAAGGAAGGAAGGAAGGAAAGAAGGAAGGAAGGAATGGAGGGATGGAGGAAGGAAAGAACCATGCCCTCATGGAACTTACATGAATTCTATATTACATTTTATCCTTTCATCAGTCTGGAAGCCAAATACCATACATTCTGTATTCCTACTTCTGACCCTCTCCTGACCCTCTGGAGATGAGACATAGCCTTCTTCAATCTTACTTTTTAGTTCCCCAGCTCTTTGTAGCCACTTTCGTAGATGCCCCATGCAAGGCCAAGCAAGGGAAAATGCATTTTGAGTCAGTGATCAAACCCAAAGCCCAGAATCACAGGCTCAGGTATATTTCCTCATTTTTTGTGAAGTAGCCTCAGTGAAAAAATACCAACAGCATTAGTACTTTTCCATCTGGCTTCCAAAGGCTATAAAACCTTTTCTGCCCCAGGGATCTTCAGATTGCTCAGCATCAGGGAAATCTCTACTTGCTGCCATACACCTTTGATGAGCTAGGTCTGCAGTACACCTCAGAGTACAGGAAGCTGAGGCATAGGGTCAACTGTGCTGAATGTCGAGGTGGTGGTGTGCCACTTAAGAGCTAATGGGAATGGGCCATAGGGCTGCTGATTTCCATTTGGTACAGCGCATTCTTTAATAATGATATCTTGCCTTGCAACTCTATTTCTTTTATGTAGATATTTCTAGTACCTTGTGATTCAAATAGAAGCACTAATCAGCTTGACTGTAAGGCCAAGAAAAGCACAGTCCGTGATCTTTTTCCATTCTTTTGGAATCTTTCCTTCAGAAATATTTTGAACATTGACCCTGAATGCCTTAAAAATTCTCACCTTTCACATAGATTTCTTCTGTCTCTATTTGGTCAGTTCTGGCCCTGCTGTCTGCCTTCATTCTTTTAAGTGTCCCTGACATTCTCTCACATGGTACACTTTGGTATAAATGCAGCAATGTTACCGGCTTTGCCAAGGAACTAGAACATGCTGGCCTGATTGGTTCCATTTCAATTCCATCTGTTGGGCTTTTAACTGCATTTGCAATGCCCTTGGGATTATCCAGATCTTGTGCCATCCGCTGTTCTCATTTTCTTGGCTGGTCTGCATTATGTGATGATGCTGAAGCCTCATCTTCCATTTATTGTCCATTGCAATATTTTGCAAATGAACTTTTACTCTTAACTGATGTTAGCCTTGTGAGCCATAACTCTTAGCCTCAGGAGAGTTTTTGGTCTCTCCCATTTTCCAAGTTGTGGGACTCCTCATTTCCAAAGATGGGGTTGGAGATAAGGGAGAGAAAGTCTGGGATGCTCAGAGAAATTTAGTGACTTGCCCAGGGTCATATAGCCTGAATGTGTCCATCAGAATGTGTCCATAAACCCAGGATTTCTAGACTACTGGGCTAGCTATCCACCATTCCATTCTGACTCTTTAATAATAATAAAGAATCATACATTTGTATGATTCTTTCCTCATAGCCATTTAATAATAGCTACTATTTTTAATGAGTATTCGGATTTGCCAGGCCCTTTCTGTATTTATGTCATTTATCCCTCAAAACAACCTGTGAGTTTACTACATGTATCCTAGTCTCCATTTTACAGGTGAAGGAAATTTAAGGGATTTGCTTATGAAAGCACAGCTATTAAGTATCTGAGAAGAGATTTTTATCAGCCAATAAACTTTTGTCAGTGCCTACCATGTATCAAGGCAGCTAGTAGCAAAGTGAATAGGGTGGTAGGCTTGGAATCAGGAAGATCTGAGTTGGAATCAGGCCTCAGTGTCCTCATCTGTAAAATGAGCTGGAGAAGGAAATAGCAAACCACTCCAGTATTTTTTCCCTACCTCAAATGGGCTCCTGATGAGTCAGACACAACTGAAACAACTGAACAAGAATATGTATCAGTTACTGTGCGAAGACTAAAGATACAAAAAGAGACCAAAGCACCTCAAGGTGCTCAAGATGTCATGAATCTGAATACAGGCTTGTCCATTTCAAGTGCTGGGTTCCATCCACTCAATCACACTCTCCCTGGCTAGGATCTTCTGCTTTTCGGTTGCGTGTGATATTAAAGGGAGTTTCCCAATTGAAAATGCCCTGTGGAGACTTGGGCCAAAGGAGCCATGGTGATGAATTCTTCCTGATAGACCCTAGTTACTTTTGTTCTCTTTTAGCGTTCCGTATTATACCCTAAACCTGGCATTAGTTATCACACAGGTTAATGATGCTACTGATCTTAGCAGGGACTTAGGAAAAGAGGTTGCAGAGATCAGTATAAATCTGTCACCTCTATCAGAAATTCGGTGCAAATACATGTTTTATCCATGGTGTGTGAGAAGCATCAACTTTACAAATGAATTCCAGCACACTTGTGAATTTGTCATTGGTTGACAGGAATGCCATTAAGAAAAGAGCTCAGGATTTGGAGAGAAGGGACTTGGAATGAACTCTTGTCCCTGATGCAACCTTAGAAACACATAGTGAGATCACAAATTTAGATCTGGAAAGTATATCAGAGTGCAACTTATGTATAAAGAAACTGAGATTGGAAGAGATTGGAAATTTTTTTTAAGATCATACAGATAGTAATTACTACAGACTAGATTCCAGTCTGAGGACCAGATGGATGGTAATTACTACAGACCCTGGTCCTCAGAGTCCAGAGTGACTATAGAAGCAAGTTACTTAATCTCTCCCAGCCTATTTCGCCACATGTAATTTGGAGTTAATGATAATTATACTACCTCTCTTGTAGGGTTACTAGAAGGAAAACACCTTATAGATATTCTAAAATGCTATGTAAATGTGAGTTATTTATATAGAGATGATCTTAAATTGCCCATTTGATTGATGTATTCCTGCAGAATAAGATTGCTCAGATTCCTTCACACTTTTACTGTAAGCTTTAGATGTTAGAAAATCGACCTTCCCAGTACTCAGCTTAGTGCATGTGTTTTCTTCTGAAATATTCGTCATTTTAAAGTGCTTGAGTGTTTGTAGCTAGGAGAGAGAACTATTGATTTCAATATTCTCATTGTCACAGGCAGAGGGAAAGGTGAAAGGGCTGGAACATATGGAGGTGGAGTCGTGGTTAAGGACTCACTGCAAATACTGATCAGCTGGAGACCAGAGGCAATCCAAGCATTCGCTGACTTTGGGAAACTTCCCATCCTCCTCCCTGAATTGTGAGTATGCTATATGTTTGATACCGGCTGGCACGTTCATGTATAAATAGTCATATGGCTGATTCATCCTTACTCTTAGCTAGGCAATAGCTGAGGTTCAGGGAAGGTAATAGCATTTTCGCACACTTTTGGGGGGTAACAAGAAAAGAAGTCTTTTTTTTAACTTTTAGTTTAAAGATGAGTTTGGATGCTTGTAACTTCATATGTAGGGGTCCAGGATGGCCACTGTGCCCCACAATTATATCTTGGAGATGAAAGGGATCACAACAATATAAACTCTGGTTGACCAATGGGTATATTAAGTGGGAAACTAGGTAGAAGCATATTTCTTGAAGTTGATGAGTTCCCCCCTCCCACTTTGGTTTGGGTGCTCCTCTCCAATATCTTGTATCTTCTGAGTTGAGTAAAGCTTTAAAAAAGGATGGATACACAACAGCAACAACAAAGCTTTAATGACATGGTGTCACATGGCAGAGATGAAAAGGAGCTGAAATTCCTTCTTAATTCATGATAATAATAATAGCAGTAACTAACATTTATTTAGTGCTTCTGATTTTCAGAGGCAGCTAGGTGGCCCAGTGGATAGAGTGCAGAGCCTGGACTCAGGAAGACTCATCTTCAAATTGGGTCTCAGACACTTAGTTTCCATGTTACCCTGGACAAGTCACTTAACTCTGGCCTCAGTTTCCTTATCTGTAAAATGACCTGGAGAGGGAATGGCAAAATATTTCAGTATCTTTGCCAAGAAAATCCTAAATGGGGTCACCAAGAGTCAGACATAGCTGTAACTGAACAAAGTTGGGATTTCAAAGGGCTACACACGTTACTTTATTCAGTCTTTACAATAGCCCTTTCTGTTAGATGCTAATCCTTTTACAGATGAAGAAACTGAGTCTGAGAGAGGTTAAGTGACCTGTCCAAGTCACAATTAATAGGTATCTAAAGCAGGATTTGAATTAAGGCAAGGATGAGTCACTTGGAGTCTATTTAAAACCATATGTGATATATTTCAACATAATCATTTTTTTTGTAATCCTAGTTATTTTATTTTTTCATTTAAAAATATTGTTCTGAGGAGGTCAGAGTCTTCACTAGACTGCCAAGGGAGTCCATGACAAAATAAAATAACATGGGGCATGACACAGACAAGATTAAGGGCCCTTGAACTGAGGTATTTCTGACTCCAAGGCCAGTACTCTGTCCTCTATACCATGTGGCTGTTTTCAACGTTTAACTTCTAAGAATAGGGAAAA
Source organism: Bettongia penicillata ogilbyi (assembly GCA_023548195.1). NCBI lineage: Eukaryota > Metazoa > Chordata > Mammalia > Diprotodontia > Potoroidae > Bettongia > Bettongia penicillata. The sequence goes on from JAJHZJ010000250.1 coordinate 3,382,746, forward strand.
AGCCTAAGCCATGGACATCTGTAGCTCCCTTATGCCCACCCCTTAGGCAGAGGTATCATATACCACCATATGAATCTCAGTACCTACAAAACTCCCAAGTGTGACTTGTACAAGATTGAATTATAATTGGGAAATTTTTAACAAAATAAACAAAAACACAGTGCAACATAGATAATGTTGATTTGTGGTTTTCTAACTCAATAGACACCTACTGGAATCAGTTTCTGTTTGTGTTTGAAACCATTGTCTTAGAAGATCTTCACCCAGTATATCATCAGGATAAATCCAGAGGTCATGATTGAGTGAATGAAGTGGAAGGACAGCATAGTATAAAAAGAGAAGAAATAAGCTCCTCAAATTACAGTGATGAATAAATGAATGAATGAATGAATGAAAGAATGAGCACTTACTGTATGCCAAACACTGTGTAAAGAACTGGGAATTTAATACTTAGGAGGTAAATGTTTACCAGGTTAAAAATAAACACTGTTCTTTCCCTTAAGGAGCTTATCTTCTAATAGGAGGAGACAGAATTATAGGAAACTGGAGGCAGGGGCAGGGCTGGGCGTAGGGGGTGTATTTTGATTAGGAAAGTTTTAGGGATGGCAAGTAAATCTATAGGGGAGCAGGTTGGATATACTGTTTCCAGGAACAAACAGTGGTATTGATTTTATTATGGTTCAGAACTGGAAATGGGGAATGTGGCTGGGAGGGGTGGGCATATGCCAGGCAGGAGACAAGGGGTGGCTTAGATATAATAAACCATTCAGGAATGGGCATGGGGCAGAGTAGGAGCTCTACACTTCAAAGGGTTAAGTCTTCCAGGGCATAATTTCTGGTCAGAGGTTGTAGAGGCAGGATAGCTTTCCATAATAAAACACATAATAAAATCAATATTGCCATTTGCTACTGGAAGGGGATGTCAATTTACCTCCCTGTAATTCCACTTACACTAGTCACTCTCTCCAATGACCTGATCATTAATGGGATGAGTTCATCCTTTACCATCCCTGTAACTCTAAATCAAACAGAAGATGAGGTAAAAAGATGGCTACACATAAAAAAATGATGGGAAAAAAAGAAGATGGAGAGAGATGAGCGTACCTAAAGACTATTTGTGGTGTAATAGATGAGGAGTAAGACAGAGAATGGGTAAGACAGATCTATAGAATAGGAATCAAAGACAGAGAGCAGTATATAGAGATTGAAAGCCACATAGGAAAAGAATGATGGAGATGGGAAGAAAATAAGGAGACAGATATTAGGAAAGCTTCATTACCTCCATACTGAGTGAATACAGCAACCAGGGAAAATATTTAAAGGTGTCGCCCAGGGCCTAGGATTTGGAAACCATATGCTCAGGCTAATCTGGCCTCACCCTATTACTAAACAAGAGCTCGGAGACTAGATGTCTAGAAAATTAGAGAAGTTCAAATGTGTTTTCTAAATGCACCATTCTTGCCTAGTGGAAGATAGGTATTAAACAGAACTACACAAAATTGCTTTCTGCACTTACCCCATTTTTAGCACTTATGCTGTTGACTATAGAAAAAAATACAAACTTCCTGGTCTGGCATTTAAAGTCCTCTACAATCTAGTGTAGTCCTTATGTGATATATAAGGGTACTAGAAAGACTAGGGAGGACTTATTTTTTCTGGCTTGTTGCCACCACTAAGTTTCAGTAGGGCATGCCCTCATCAGAGAAGGGACTGTGCTCTATGACCAAAGCAGAATTGACTTAGCTCAAAAGAAACACAAGATACCCAGATTTAGAGAATCTACCCCAAATTTTCATGTGAACTATTTGTGCCTAACCTGTAGTAGAGCGCTCTGAGCTCTTATTGGTCCGATCAGTTGTAGCCAGGCACACCGTAACTTGACTCTGACACAGTGATGCCATTTTGGTCCTCTTTGAGAATGAAGGACACCAGCTAGGTCAGCAGTAAGGTGATTTGGTATTACATACCATTCCCTGGGACTAGTCACCAGCACACAGGCTCGTAAAGATCAAAATATAACTAATTTTGCTTAAAGTATAATGAAAATAATAAAAAGGCAATACATCCAGATTATAGATTATCAGAGCCCTTAGAAAATGATGACGCTAGGTAGCACAATGGTTAGTACTGGTCTTGGAATAGGTCATAATTCAAATCCTGCATCAGACGTTTTCTAGCTCTGTGACTCTGGACAAGTCACTTCTGTCTGTTTCAGTTTCCTCATTTGTAAAATGGGTATAATAATGGCATCACCCTCCCGCGGTTATCGTAAGGATCAACTGAGATTATAATCGCAAAAGCACTGCATGTGTTATTCATCCTCCTCCTCATCAATGATTCCTCTTTGCGCTCTGTAGACTAGTTTTTCTCTCCAATTCTGTCTAGGCTAAAGGTTGTTTATTGTATTTTATTATTTCTCTTACCCAGTATCTGAGCATGATGCCCCCTAATCAGGTTAAAACTCTTTATTGAGTCAAATGGGGAAATAGCAATTCTCTTTGTTATCGTTCACCAGGAATCTTGATAGGGTTATTCTAATGATCTGTGACTTCTCCCCAACAAAGGAGGAGAAAGGAACCATCTACTTTCTCCAGCTCCGTCCAGGTCATTGGGAGAGAGATTTGTAGTCCCAGGCACACTGCCTTGGACCTGCCTTTCTAGCCTTATTTCAGATTGATTCTATGCATTCATGCTGCCTTCCCACAAGACATCCTGACTGGTGCTCAGCTGTCCTAAGACTCTGTGCACTCACTCAGGCAATCGTCTATACCTGGAATGTACTCACTGCTCATCTGCACCTGCTGAAATGCTTTTCAAATCAAATGCCACCTCCTGCCTGAATTCTTCTCTAATCATCCCTCTGCTCTCTCTTCTCTCCCTTCTCAATTTTTTCTGGCTCTCCTCTTTGTTCTTTTCATACTTATTTGTGTGGCTGAATATACTGATTCTCCCTGTCCCTCTTCCTAGTAGATTATAGTATGTTCTTGTAAAAGCTTAGACTATGCCATTAAAAAAAAATCCTTGTAGGTCAGGGTTAATTAGAATACCCTTGTGCATAGTAGGTACTCAATCAGTCCATCTATCAATAAACACTTAGTAAATGACTATTATGTGCCAGATGCTGCTTATCGAATTTTAATGGAAACCCATTTTCTTACAATAGAGATAATTGCTTGGGATTTCTCTCTTGGCCCTGTTTCTCATATAGAGCCAAGAGTTGGAGCTGGTAGAGACCTCAGATTCCATCTCATCTAACCTTTATTTTATAGAGCAGGAAACAGAGACCCAGAGAAGTAAAGTGACTTGTGGAAGGTCACATAAATGGTAAGCATCCTTGATGAAATTTGAAATCAGGTCTTGTGGATTCGAAGTTTCATAAACCAGGTGTTCTGATTATGGTGTCATTGATTCTACTGTCAATGGTAGAATACTGGTGCTGGCACTCAACTCTCACTTGTGCCTCCAAGAAGGTGCAGCACACGAAGGGGCCACATCTCATTTTGGCAGATGGGCCAAACCAGGTTGAGGGTAACCAAAGGGTCTCAAACACATTGGTGAGTTAGGGAGGTGTCTACCCCAAGCATGAGAAGGCCTCCTCCGGTGGAATGGGCAGATGAGAACAACTTATTCCAATGACCATGAAGGTGGCTGTGGAGTACTTAGAGCCTGGTTAGACATCAAAGATGCCTAAGCCATCACTGGTCTTGATTCTGTCCTGCCGCTGGACTGTGTGACTCTGGAAGAGAGAGTGAGGCTGATGATTTCATGCAGCTCTGCCTCACTTAAATCCAATGTACATGTGAATCAAAAGACATCACCCCCCCAAAAAAGGAGTTATTGAATAGATGACTTTTTGTAACAAGAAAAAGCTTGGGCCCATTGAAAGCTCCATGTCATTTCCCAAGTGAAATCTGATAGCCTTTTTTTTCTCTCTCTTCTCCATAATTCTGAGGTCAGTTCATTGATCATCTTCAATGCTTGTTAAGCACAGAGGTAATGATGAACTGATTCAACAGACTGTCCACCAAACTGACATAACTGGTTAATAAGGGGAAGGGAAAGGAATAAGCATTTATTAAGTACTTACTATGTGCCAGAAACTCTGCTAAGCACTTTGAAATTGTCTTATTTAATTGATAAGACAATAACCCTGTGAGGTAGGTGCTATTATTAACCCTATTTTATGGCTGAGGAAACTGAGGCAGGCAGTTGTCAAGTGACTTGGCCTGAGTTACACAATCAGTAAGTATCTGGGGAATTATTTAATTTTTTTTTCTTGTGTTCATACATATGTACACAAATGAACATATAAAACTATGTCCACATATACATATGTGCATGCAGTGTTATGCAATGCATATTGCATTGTATATGTATAAATAATTATCATATATGTGTGTATAAGTATGCATATGATATAATACATACACACATGCACACACATATATAAATAAAATAACTGTTAAAAAGGCTATTTGATCAGAACACCAGCCACAAAGAATGTATTATGAAAACCAGAATATTTGATTTCCCTTCACCTAAAGCAGGTTAAACTTGAACCCTCACCTGTTCCCAGTCTGTAATAAACAACAAGTCTATAATTAAAATAATTCTTTCGTCTCTGTACTGGAAAGAGGCAATAGAAGCCGATGATACAATATGAGCCACTTTATGTATGCCATTCAAATGTTTTCCTCTGAGAAGAATACAAAATAGTCTATCTATCCTCAATGGATTGAAGTCTTTAAATATATTCAGTCAGGGAAAGAACTCACTCCAGTAGTTTCTTTTCATTTCATTAATGTTTTCTGAAAGCTGGGAGTTCTTGAACAATATTACTAATCCAATAATTTATGCCAATTTTCATCTGGAGGCAGGAGGCAGGGTATTTGACATCAGTGAGTTCTTTCTCCACCATTTCATGTTATCAAGGTTATACAGCCAGTCAGCCAGGCATTGAAAAAGAGGCGGGGGGAAAAGCCCTACATGCCTGTCATCCACACTCTAGCTCCACTATTTTAAAAACCACGAAGGAAAGCTGATGAACTGGAAGAATAAAAGATGTATATGTTGAACAGAAAACAATCACATTTGAAGTGACTAATGAATATTAATCGTTTCAGCTAGAGTGATTTCAGATTTTGTCACCTGCTACATGGGAGACGGCAATTGTGCAGTCAAGAGAGCAAAAAGAAGGCTGAATCCATTAATGGATTTTAAAAGAATTTGTGTCAGAAGCATCGCTATCACAAGATGTTATTTTTAACCACTGCCTCTCACATTTATAAACCATTCAGATTTTGAGTCAACTATTTTTCATTAAAAATCTTGATTACAACATGGAAGAATCTAGGTGAGCCTATTCAAACTAATGCATTTTAAAGCAGTTTTGGAAATTAGAAAAGTGAGGAAGAAAAATTATGAATGACACAAAATGGCAAATATATATATATATATGTAATTATTCTACCCCATCCATTGTGTATGTGTGAAGGCTCACAAGAGATTTGCTAATTATAGTGAATGGCTGGAATAATTAAAATAGATGTTGACATAAATACCAATCTATGCAAATATTATTTTGCTTACATTTTCTCTTTAAAGGAGAATCATCTTTGAATGATGATGATGACGATGATGATGATAAGCATGTATATACTGCTTAAAGTTTTGCAAAATAAACTAGAATTAGTGAAAGCCAGGATGACTTTAGTCAAGGACAAGTTATACGAGATTAATATCATTTCATTTGTTAAAAGAGTAGACTTGTTGACCATAGAGATGAGGAAGACACAATATACTTCAGTCATAGTGAAACATTTGAACAAATTCTTGTGGATCAGATGGGAGAGAATTATGTTATATGGTATAGTTATATTGATAAAGATCTATTAAGAATAGCCATAAAATGTTCATTGATGGCTCTATATCAATTTGAAGGGACTTTTCCAGTTGAGGGTTCCAGGAGTCTTTTTGATGTTCAACAGTTTTAATAATGATTTTGATGAAATTCCTAAAGGTTAAATTTTCAGATGACAAGAAGACAAAAAGGGATTGCTAATGGTTATATTACACATATTAAAAAAAAATCTGCCTTTTTAGAATTATTCATGTGAATGTTGGATACTTACTTTGTTAGCTTTGTTGTAGAAACAATTCCAAGTATGGATGGCCACAGGAGAACCTTCCAAATCCGAGACTCTAGGATTTTGCTTTTCCTCTATTTTTACAATTTTTGTACAGAAATAACATTTACTATTTCTGATTGATAATCTGAAGATTGAATCCATACCATATCTGTTACATTCTAAACTCAACTCAACTTGTAGATCACTTCCCCAAGATTCTTCCTCACATTGTCCCCAAGAAGGGAAAGAAGAGTAAGGAGAAAGAGAGGAAGAGAAAGAAGGAAGAGAAAATGTAGTCATTATTATATTAAACATGATATTAAACATGGTACATCAAAAATGATTTAAATGCAAGCAGGGGAAGATGCTTTGCACAAATCAGACTGATCAGTTTCCTAAGATGAATATCTAATAAGTAGAATTGAGAGTTTATCAGCAGGTCACTGCTACTGTATCTTCTCTACTCCCAGATTTGAATACTATATGCACACACACATACACACACACACACACACACACACACACCACATACAAAGCTATGTATGACTGCCCACATTCTGAGTTCCAGGAGTCAAGCTTTTCTTGCCTTTATCAGTGTCTCCTTTGCTTAAAAGAATAAATTCCAGTATGAAATTGGCATGTAAAGTCTTTCATATTCTGCCCTTAGCCTATTGATTTGCTATTCTCACCAACTTAGAACTTCATCTCCATATCTTTGTAAAGGATACACTATTTCAGCAGTGCATTCTCTCCTACTCTTGGACTCTGGGATAGGACTCCTCTCTACCAAGGTTCTACCTTCAACTCCCCAAAACATGAATTAAGCCAATTTTCCCCTGAAAGGCAACAAGTCTCTTTGGGGACTTCTTTGTTCCAAATGGCCAGTGCTCAAGCTGCTGTTTCTTGGAAACCTCTGGTCATATTAACCAGACTTTTTGGTTACTTACAGGCATAAAGACTCCACGTGGAGTCAGAGCTCTTCAAACTTGGCAAATGTCCCAAGACTGTGTGAGTCACCACACCCTGCCTTGCTGACCAGATGATTTTCCATATGGAGGCTAAAGGAGCCAAGTTAAATGATATACTATCTCTATTTGAATACCCTTTCTATGCTATGACTAGGTAAACCTCCTTTATTAGCTCTCTAGAATAATTGACAAATGCCTTCTTTGGTTCTAACACTGGAATGAAAGTACCAAATTACTGTCCTGCATCAGGCTCACCCCTAATGACCTCTTATCATCCCTAACTTCCTTCAAAATTCACCTTTCTTGGATCTCCTACAATAAGGTTTTCCTTATGCCCTTCCTTATAACTACTTGTTCTTTCCTCCAATCTTCGTATTTCTACTTAGCTGATTACATGGTGTATTCCCCTAGTAATATGTAAGCTCTCTGAGGGCAGGGATTATGTTTTGTTTGTTTCATCTCTGTATCCCAATTCCCTAGCATGGTGCCTTGAACATATTGGATACTTGAATGATTATTGGATTGGATTTGATCCCAAGAAAAACAGTAAAAAAAAATTATAAAAATATTTCCTGTTTTCCTTTTATCACTTTAGATTGTCAGAAAACAACAGCAGAAATAGACATAGATAAGAGAAAAGAAGATATTCCAGTAGTTTTCCATTGCCACTCATAATTTTGAGCAGCATGGACCCATTGACGTGCCCTGCTGCTTCCCTCTAAGGACCTCAAGATCTTTCCATCTACTCTGCAGCCAAACCCTCTTGAATGCGTAGTCTCCTCTTAGGAGGTGAGAGCAGAAGATGTCCTGCTCTTCCTTTGGTAAAACCAGCACCTAGCCCAGTGATCGGCACATAGTAAGCACTCAACAAATGTGTATTTGTTGCACTTCTTTTCATTCATTTTTTCAGTATGACATTCACTTGTTATATTTAGGTGGACAAATAGATAATAATGAAAATAATGAAATAAAAATAAACCCCTATATTCATATTGGTTTAAAGTTACAAAATTCTGTGGGTGTAGATCACAGACGAGGTGTTGAAATAGGATCGCTACAAGTCTTGGATAAAGAAGGAAATACTGTATTTCTAATTAGGGCAGTGGTGATCTGGACCCTCCTACTTCGTACCTGAGGCCTTAACAAGTCATTCAAACCGTCTGGGCACTAAATCTCAATGTTTACTTTAAAGTTATGATCCTAAGGCAACTAAACCAACTCCTTCATTTACAGATGCATAAATTGAGGACCACAGACTTTAAATGCTATGCCCAAATGTAACAGAGATGCTTATTTGCAGTAGAGATCATACTAGAACCCTAGTCTCCCCTGCCATTTTCTTCTCCTTCCATTAGACCACACAGGGGATCTTAGAAGGGGAATCAGTGGCTATTTTTCAGCAGAATGAAAATCAGATTTAAATGCAAGATAGGAGAAAAGGGATCTATTTTGATATTCTTAAGCAAAGGGTGGGAGGGAGCAGGGGAGGAAACAAGACTTAAGATGAAACAAACAGTATCATGTTTGTAAATATGACTTTAGGTCCCTTAGAGAACAGTAATTTCAAGTATGAGTTTCTTTCAGTCTTTCTGAAATGTTCATTTTAGGAAAGAGGCTGTATTCATTAAATACTCATATTTTAATAGCAAACATTCATATTAATGCATCTGAAATTTATTTAAGCCAAGTTGTTTGTTTTCATAGTCCCTTTAGAGAGATTCCCAGGTTTTAAAAGTGGATAAAAAGATTTTTCCCCATCAAAGCAGTTAGTGTGTCTTTCCTTTCTCCCTCCTTCTCTTTCTTCTCTTTTCCTACCTCCTTTCCTCCTCTTTTTCTTCCTCCTTCTTTTCTCCCTTCTTTTTTCTTCCTCCTTTTCTTCTTCCATTTCTATTTCCTTTCCCCTTAACCCTTTTTACCTTCTTCAAAAAAGAGCAAATTTTTGCAGTAAGCAGAAATAGTCAGTTCAGAAATAACAGTACAGTCTGAACTTGCTACCCAAATTCTGGTGTATGTCTGCTTTGAGTGACGAATGATCTTCAGTGTGGAATAATAAATAGAAGATTGCACCTAGAACCAGAAGTATTGAATTCAAATCCTGGTTCTGACAATTTCTATTCAATTACTTTATCTCTCTGAGCTTCAAGTGCTTTATCAGATAGGAATAAATAATGCTTTTGATAGCTACACCACAGAGCAGTGTGTGACACTGGTGGATGTCACTATAGAAGGCGGAATTGCCTAGCTAGGATTCAATCCTTTCTGTTCAGTTATTACTACTGAATAGTGGCATAGCTGAAGCCTTCCCAGATCTTTCCCATATTTCATATTTTCTGTGGTGTGTGTGTGTGTGTAGGATAGGATGTAATCTTTTCTTTAGTGATTTACTCGCCTCCTGACCACTCATTTTTCCTCCCTTTGGATATGTAGACAGACACACTCGTTATAACAAATAGCTTGCTTTTTAGTCTAGAGTCAGCATAACAGTGCACAAGTTCGTGCGGTGCCTTTTCCTATTTTATGGAGTTTAATATCAGGCACAAAGATATTATACAATCCTAATAAAGCAGAGCTCCTGATTAGGAAAACTTTTTAACATTCAGGCAGTGACTTGGCTCCCTGACTTATTCAAATTATCTTTACAAAAAATCTCTCGCTAGTCCCTGACCTCTTTATTGTTTGAGGCAAAAATCAGAATACAGAAAATGTTTAAGCAAAAGCAATGAACAAAGTCTTTGCCTGGGCAGGAAATGGTTGGGGAAATGGGAGGGGGCAGGGAAGAAAAGCTTTTTTTTAAAACTCCATGAAGAGATAGATAAAATGGAAAGCTTCAGTCTGAATCTTTTGGGTTCTTTTTGCAGTCTTTCCATTTGATTTCTCCTCTTTTGCTGATGATGCTTTCTCATTCAGCTTCTTATGATATGATCTGGGGATGCTGTCTCCCCCACTGCTGATGTTGTTTTGTTCTAGCAGGACCTCCCCTCTCAGTTCATGTCTTGTAGACTAAGTGCCTTTAGGAACTCCCACAGTTGATTCAGGTCTGCCTTCCATTTCAAAGTTCTAAATCACTCTCTGTCTCAGGTCAGAGAGGAAATATGGGACCTTGTGAATTACAATCCTATAATCCCATTCAGTTCCCTTTTTAAAAAAAATTATTCATTTTAAACAAATACAAAACAAGAAAAAATGTCCATGTACATGGTAGAAGATAAGAAAGGATTCAATATGAAATAAATTTCCATTTCATGAAAACCTAGGAACAAAATCCTACACATTGTTTTCAAAGCAATGGGGCTTCTCCCATTAAATTTTCAAACATTTATCTGATTCAGAAAGTGCATTATTCTGAATGTTCTCCAGAAATATTATTATGATAGGTAATAAAAATGATGTAGTTTCTTTCCAATATCACATTTACAAGTACCTGTTGTATAACACATTCTATCTCGCAATCAAAATTTTGCAGAACCTGTGTCCTAAGCCTAGAATACCCTCCATCTTTATCTCCACTACTTAGAATTCTTAACTTCATTCAAGATGTTGTTCAAATTATGTGAATTTATAAGTATAGATGTTGTATTCCTTCCAGAAAAGTAGAAGCCCTTAGAGGGCAGGGACAATTTTAAAACTTTTTTTCTTTATCTTAGAAGTCTGACACTTCATATATATTTACTAGGTGATCATTGGATTAAATTATGCTATAGCAATGCAACAAGACAAGAGAGGTACAATATTGCTTTGCTTTTGTAAATGGCAGATGCCCTCATTCCTTGCTACCAGTATTTTTATGAACCAACCTCCCCAAAGACAAATATCTTGTAGCAAGTTAAGACTGTACTGTTATTTCTGAACTATTTCAACTCACTGCAAAAATTTACTCTTTTGTAAAAAAGGAAAAGAGGGTTAGAAGGAAAGAGAAATAGAAGAAGAAAAGAAGACAAAAATAAAAGACAAATATCTTATAAGACTGGAAATCAGAAACAAGCCCCTGTGCCAGTGGATGGCTACTTAGAAAAGGATGAAGCCAGAGGCAAACAAAAATAATATTTCATGTTTCATAAACTTTCCATGATATTGAGTGTGGTACACAGTAAGGACACATTCATTTGTAGCCTGCTGATTTAAAATTCACGATGATTTGTGACTCCAGGAGGTGGCTTGTCTTTGTTCTCTCCTAGGGGGAAAAAGTATATTAAGTGAATAGTAAAAACACGGATTTTGGAAGGAATGTTTAACCCCCTCAGGGAAGCAAACATTTCATGCATTTTAACATCACTACTTGCATTGGACAATGTGTTCTTTAGAAGAGCAGGTAAAAACCTTTTGAAAATTAGCTTAGAAGGAACACTCTTCTGGGGACAACAAATAGTTAGCCTTATTGAATCTGTAAAATATGATTAAAATGAGGCTACATATCTTTAGGAATTCTTTAAATCAGACATTTCATTATTATGATACACACACACACACAACTAGTTTGCCTATTTTGTTCACATTTTTGTAGTTGTCTCATTCTCCCCACACACAAGGCCACCAATCAACTAGGGGATATAGCAGTTAGAATACTAGATCCTGAGTCAAGTAGAGTTGAGTTCATATCTAGCCTTTGACACTTACTATGTGGCCCTGGAGTACTTAATTCTGTTTGCCTCAGTTTTCTCATCTATAAAATGGAGATAATAATATACCATCTACTTCCCAGAGTTGTGGTGAGGGTAAAGTGAAATAATATTTTAAGCACTTTGCAAACCTTAAAGTGTTAAGTAAATGCTAATTATCATTATTATTTATCATCATCTTCATCATCACCATCATCCTCATTCCAGGTTCTGAGCCTCGTCATCTCTTCCATAGACTGTTGCAATAGACTCCTAATTAATCAGCTTACTTCCTGTCTCTCCCCATATGAACTATCCTACTCACAAATGAACTTCATTTTTGTCATTCATGCTTTTAAAATATAGTTGTTACTCTTCTACTTCCTAACCCAAAAATATTCAATGGCTCCCTATTGCCTCTGGATAAAATGCAGCATCCTCAGCTTGGCATTTAAACCTTTTCAATATGGCTCCCACTTATGCTTCTAGATATTTTCTATTGCTCTGCTTTCTGTATCTGCATACAAGTTAAAGTAGCCTGCCTGATCTTCCCTGAATTATTCAATCATTCAATCTTTTTGTGGGCCCACAATGGCTAGACTGCATACCTAGAATATATTTCTTTTCTTTTACCTTTTAGGATCTCTACCTTTCCGCTAGGTCCAGCTTAGCTAGGTTCATCTATTTCTGGATACTTATTCTGATCTCCCCATTTGTTAGTCTCTTAAATTACTTTGTACTTGTCTATCTGTGCATGCTGTCTCTTCCTCCACCCCTTCCTACTGCTCTCCTTGTCTCAAATATAATGCAAGTTCCTTAAAGTCCAGGGCTGTGCTGTTTTTTCTTTTGCTGTTTCTTGTCTCTAGCATAGTGCCTAGAGAGTACTTAACAAAGGTTTGTTGCATTTAATTGACCTAACTAACCCATTAAGCATTTTTTTAAGAGCCAAATTGAATTAGACAGTACCGTTCAGCTTCAGGAGATGATTTATGAGTCAGAATTTTCTAAAAGTCAAGTCAATCAAAATACCCAAAGTGGTTTATGTGTATAGACACACTCTATGCTACTCCAATGAGTCTGACTTATTGGGGACTAAAATAGGGGAACAGAGAATCAGAACTGAGCCTATATGAATTTTTTTTCCATCTGGCACTCAGGAAAGACCAGTGATGGTATCTGAACTCTCATAATTCTTCAGGGAAGTGAAGATGTTTTCATCTGTTATGTCCAATCAATCCAAACTACTAATTTCATACTTTCAAAGCAGCTTGTTATGCTTCTAAAGGCAGAGAAGATAGTCTAGTGAGAATTAGTGGCTGTTGGCTTTAAACTTTGATTGTTTTATTTATGGGACTGGTTACCTACTTCTTTGCAAGCCACATAAAATCATTTGATCCCAGTGAAATTAGATAATCTGCTGATTTATCTTTGGCTTGAGTTTTGCTCCCTTTTATGAAGTGGGAACATGGGCACGGGGGAATAAGCTGACTGTCCTCCTTCAAAGAGGCTGCTCCATGCTGACCTGTTTTAATATACCATTTCAAAAACTGGAAAAATGTAGTGAAAGTAACAGTAGGGCATGTTATCAGAAGAGATAATTGTCAAGAACGTTTTTTTCCCCAACAATAAGAACCAGGGAAACATGACCTGGCTGCTTTAATTCTGAAATCCACTTCTAAGGGGAGTTTATATAAATGTTCATGAAACTTACCAACCTGTTCTTTTCAAAAGAACCTCTTTGGACTCCAGGGATAATTCTTGCTCTCAAAGAAAGCACTTTTGCTAATGGAAACTGAAAACTGTGTTCTGCCGATTGTTGTACTGAAGGCTGCAAAACCTCAAACTTGGAGGTCCCCTTGACCTTTTGGATAATTTCAGATAATCTTCATTTCAGACATAACGGTTGATAAGATTTTTAAAATTCTATATAAAATTCGTTTATATTGAAAAGAAAAAAAAATGTTCAGTAGGAGGGAATAATTGAGAATAGGTTAGTCATGTCTTCTGCCCCTCCCTCACCAAATAACAAAGTATAGGGTTATAATAGCACAGATATACAACTGGAAAGGAACTTGGATGGAGAAAAGCAAGTACAACTGTTTTACAGATGAAAGCCTGAGACCTAGAAGGTTAAGTCACGTGCCAAAAGTCTCTCACAGGTAAGTGACTAACTTGGGATTTGAACTTGGGTCTTCTATTTCCAAATCAAATTTCCTCTTTATATCATGCCATTTCTATATTTTTATACTTTAATATTCACATCTGATGATGCCTATTGACAGTAGTCAAGACTCTCAACTGTTGTTCTTGTTCAGTAATTTAATGGTGTCAGATTCTTCATGACTCCATTTGGAGTTTTCTTTGCAAAGATACTAGAGTGCTTTTACCATTTCCTTCTCTAACTCATTTTACAGATGAATTACTGAGACAAACAGGATTAAGGGACTTGCCAAAAGTCATGCACCTAATAAGTGTCTGAGGTCAGATTTGAACTCAGGAAAATAAGTCTTGACCCTAGGTCTGGGGTTCCATCCACTGCATCACCTAGTTGCTCCAAGACTCTCAGGAGCAAACATTAAATTGAATTTCAAAGATTTTTCATTTTCCATAGGCAATGTTTGTCTATAAATAGACAGTGTATTAAGTATGCATACTTATAGTCTAGATATTTGTTTCCTCATTTTCCAGAACACTGCCTGGTAGTGAGTCAGCTGGTTGACTGATTGTAATGAACAAAGCACTTGACCTAGAGCAAGACCTGAAATAAAATACTGAGTCTGACCCCTATTTGCCAGGTGACAATTGGCAAACTGTTGAATCTCTACATGTAACTTTCTAGATATGAAGCCTTCTGTGTTTCTTCAGGACAAAATGGCAACATTTGTTTATATTTCTGAAATAAAATATTTTCAAGAGTTTTTTAAATTTACCTTCATTTTCAGTGTTGATGTTGAACATGAGATCCTTAAGGCAAAGGGTCATTTTGGTTTTTCTTTGTGTTCCTAGAATTTAGTGCAGGACTTGGTACATACTAAGTGCTTAATGGATGTTTATCGATTGAATGTCATGAACCCTCCATGTATAAATATCCACACATTCTGTGTATTTGTATATCTACACTCTTTGAGGGTTCACACATTTTATATTGACTGAATATCCTATTTAAAACAAGCTTTCAGTGAAATCCTTGATGAAAGGAATCGTCAAGGAGACATTTGCAACCTCTTCTTTGGAGAAGCAATGTGAAAGCAAGGAACGGAAATTTAAACCTTGGCTCTGCTGCCTACCATTTTTATGACTTTGGGGAAAGTAATTTAATAATAACTCATATTTGTATCACTTTAACGTTTGTGAAGGACTTTATTTGCAATGTTCCATTTGATTTCCATAATAATCCTGTGTGGCAATTGTTATTTTTATCTCCATTCTATAATTGACCAAAGTGAATCTCAAAGAATTTCCCAGAGTCAACAGAGTCAGGAAGCAACTGCAACAAAAATTGAACCAAAATCTATGAATCCAAGTTCAGTAGTCCATACACTATTCCACTGTGCCTCTCATAAACTCTCTGGACCTCAGTTTCCCTATCCACAAAATGAAGAGATTGTACCAGATGGAGTCTCATCCAGCCTTAAATCTATGCTCATGTTGCCCAATGGTCCCGAATAGGACTGGGTTTGATACCA
This sequence comes from Bettongia penicillata ogilbyi, assembly GCA_023548195.1. Lineage (NCBI taxonomy): Eukaryota > Metazoa > Chordata > Mammalia > Diprotodontia > Potoroidae > Bettongia > Bettongia penicillata. The sequence goes on from JAJHZJ010000250.1 coordinate 3,398,123, forward strand.
TAGACTGTGTAGGAAATCTACTTCCAAAGCTATTTTATATATGACACTCTATTTTAACTTGGGAAACAGAGGCATTTGTTAGATGGAGGAATTAAAACAATCACTAAGCACTCATTAAGACTCTCTCCTATACCAGACATTGTGGTAGGTACCAGAGGTAGAAAGACAAAAATGAAATTGTCCTTACCTTTAAGAGTCTTCTGTTCTGCTGGGGGTAATGATATTTAAGCATAAGTATACTTAAGTACATGAAAAATAAATACAGAATACTACAAAGGGAATTTCTGGTGTGGGAGCTGTACTAACTGCTGGGGAGGTCAGGATGGAATTCTTATAGGAGGTGAGGCTTGAGCTGATTTTGGAAGTTAGCTAAGAAATCTTAGAGCCTACTGGTCACTTCATTGAAAGCAACATCACTTCAGCAAAATAAAATTGTAAGAATAATAAAATTGTAAGAATAATAAAATTGTATAAAAGTGTTTTATCATTGTTGTTTTGCAAGGTGAATTAACCCTTCACAGCAATGCAAGGACCTAAAACATTCCCAAAGGACTTTTGAGGCAAATGCCATCCACATCCAGAGAAAGAATTATGGCATCGGAACACAGAATGAAGCAGAATATTCTATCTTATGTTATGTTTTGTTTTGTTTTTTCTCATTGTTTCTCCCATTAATTTTAATTCTTCTATGCAACATGACTAATGTGAAAATGTGGTTAATAAGAATGTATGGGTAGAACCCATATGAGATTGCATGCTGACTCAGGGAGGGAGGGGGGAGGAGGGAGAGAAAACCTAAGACTTATGGAAGTAACTGTAGAAAATTGAAAAGAAATAAATTAATTTTTTTTTAAAGTATACTTTTCGACTTTTCCTTCCGTGAACTTCTTCCACTTCCTCTCTTCCCTTCTCTAACCTTTTCCCAGGGGTAAAGCTTTTCCTTACAGTCCTTTGATCAAACATGACACTTCACCATTCTAAGCCAGGCCTAAGTCAGGCCAGTCCATTGATGCGGGTTCAGGGCTTAGAAAACAATGAAGTTTTTGTTCATAATAATACAACTTTACTAGTAACAAAAGATTAAAAGACTGTAATACCTAAGGTTAAAAAGGATATTGACTTGGTTAAAACTCTACTAGCTATTGCCTCCATAGTCATTGTGGTAAATAACCATGCTAAGTCAGGAAGGCATTATCTGCAGGGCAAGAGGAAATTTGAGATCCCCTGGTTCATAGGCTGGACCTTTTATGATTCCAATAGCAAAGGAGAAAAACAGTTTCCTTGGGTCTTTAAAGGACTAATCTCACCTACATAAAATAAGTGTCTCTCCCTCCACACACAGTGAGAAAAGAGGGCATTTTAGTCCTGGAGGACAGCCTGTACAAAGGCACAAATAGAATATTTTGTAAGAGGAACAGAAAGAAGGGAGTTTGACTGGACTGAAGGGTGAATGAAGAGGAATGATATATAATAAGCCAAGAAATGGAGGTGGATGCTGTAAAGGGTTTTAATGGCCAAACAGAGGAGTTTGTATGTGATTCTGGCATTAATAGGGAAGCCCTGGACTTTCCTGAGTGGAGGAGGAACTTAGTCATCCCTAGCTCTGGAGGACGTATCAGAAAGGGGAGAGAATCAAAGTTGAGATGTTAGGATGCCATTATGGTATTCCAGGCAAGACCGGATGGGGGTCTGCACTAGGGTGGTGGTTGTATAAGTGGAGAAAATGGGGCAAATTGGAGGGGTATTGGATAAAGAGAATTAATACAACCTGGCAACTAGCTGAATGAGATGTGGGAAGAAGAATTAGCTATGACTTTGATGTTTTAAACTTGGGTGACTGGATGGATGGTGGGGTCCTCAGCAGAAAAGAGATATTTGGAAAACAGTGGATTTTGAGATAAAAGTAATGGGTTCTCTTTTAAATTTGAGAAGCATACATGATATGTAGATCTAAATATTTAACAGGTAGTTTGTTGATGTGGAACCAGAGATCTGGGGAGAGACTACGGCAAGATACATAAACCTGGAAATCATCTACAAGGAGATGATAATTGGAATGGATGAAATCGCTTATAGAAGAGAGAAAAGAAAAGAGTCCAGGACGAAATCCTGGGGTACACTCATACAGAGCTGGTTTGACCAACAAATGAGACTAATAAGACAAGTAGGAATGGGGGATAGCAGAGACAGAGAGAGACAGAGAGACAGAGAGAGACAGAGACAGAGAGCGACAGAGACAGAGAGAGAGAGACAGAGTGACAGAGACAGAGAGAGACACAGAGAGAGAGAGACAGAGAGAAAGAAAGAGAGAGAGTCTTAAAGACCCTAAGAAGAGAAAGTTTCCAGAAGAGGGGATGATTATCAGTGTCAGATCAGATGAAAGAGGGAAGTCAAGGAGTGAGGGAATTATTAAAGGTCATTGGATTTGGAAATTGAGAGCTTACTGATAACTTTGTGGAGATCAGTTTCACTTTAGAAAAAGTAAAACCATAAAGTAGAAAGATGTTTTGTTATTATTGCTGTTGCCTTTTGGGGAGGGACAAGGTACACTCTTCTACCTTCTTGTTTTTGACCTTCTTTTGCTCCCTCTACCCTCTGCTCTAACCTTTTACCATGGGCAGAATTTCTCCTTTCTGTCTTTTGATCAGACCTGGCAATTCAACACCCTTACGGGTCTGTCTTCTCCAAAAATGTGCTGTTTCAAGAAGATTCCTTCCCTTACCCTTTCCATCTTTGCCATCCTGAGTCAAGCCCAAACTTCCTTCACTGATACTTGACTCAACAAGGGGCTAAGAGGAAAATAACTTACTCAGACTAATTCACAATAGAGTGTGGATAATCAGTAGTATATTTAAGTCTCTCAAGGAATGTTTGAATTTTTTTTAAGTGGAACTTGTCAACCCAAATGAACCTTTGAGTGTTGTAAATCTCAGTCAGTGGGATACAATGAGAAGAAAGAAACTCATGCTTTCTGAAGGCAATTTCTTTGTTTGAATACTTCATAGTCATTTTATAGAAGGGACCTTGGATTTTAGATTGGTGGCACAGTGAATAGAGAGTTCTGGACTTGAAATCAGGAAGACTCGAGTTTAAATCCTTCCTCAGACATCTACCAGATGTGTAACTCTGTTCAAATCACTCAATCTTCATTTCGTCAGCTGTATGGTGGGGACAAGAATAGAACATACACACAGAGTTGTTGTGAGGATCAATTAAGATAGGATGTAGTATGGTTTGTAAAGCTTGAAGTGCTATAGAAATGCTGGTTATGATAATAATACTAATTATTATTATTCCAAATAGCAAAAGTTCTGTCAGGTGCTCCCAAACCTGAAAAGTTCTACATACAAATTCGAGAAAACATGGTGGGCTTGTCAAATGAGGATTGATTGAATAGACATTTTGAAGATTGATGAAGGACAGCTTATTTCCTGAGGAGCAAGCCAGTAGCAAAGGTTGGAGAAATGTTTGAATAATTTAGTCGCCAGGTAATCAACGTTTCTGTGGACAATCTACTGATGAATTTGAACTAACAAGGTGGGAGGGGTTAGCATTTGTGTTGGTGGAGAGATAAGTCTGAACCACAAATTGAACATCTCTTTTAGACTTTAGGGGGACAGTTTTGGGATGGGTGATCCTTAAATTCTTTTGAAAGTTTACCTGGTCAGAAAGGTCAAGAATATCAAGGAGATCAACTGAACAAAATATGAATGAACGTGGCTTAACCATATAAGATCTCAATTTGTATTAAAAAGCAGTTATCATCAAAACAATCTGGTACTAGATAAGACAGACTGGAATATCAGTAGGATAGATTAAGTATACAATATACAGTAGTAAATTATCATAGAGATCTAGTGTTTACACTTGACACTCACTAGCTATGTGACCTTGGGCAAATCACTTAACCCCAATTGCCTCATCCTGGGTCATCTCCAGTCATCTTGATGAATATCTGGTCACTGGATTCAGATAACTCTGGAGGAGAAGTGAGGCAGGTGATCTGCACAGCCCTCCCTTCTCAAAACAAAGTCAAGTGCAAGTCATGTCATCATTTCTATGATGGCATGGTCTTCTTCCACAACGAAGGACAAACACACACACAATAGGACTAAAGATTCAAATATTTGGAACTTAATTATTTTTGGAACTCAAGAACTCACTATTTGACATAAACTGCTGGGAAAACTGGAAAGCAGTTTGATAGAAACTAGATATAGACCAGTATCTCATGCCAGTTCCAAGAGAAAGTCAAAATTGGTAGGTACATGGTTCATGCATAAAGGTTACTGCCATAGGCAAATTAGGGAAATATTGAATAGTTTACATATCATATCTATGAATAAGGGAATAATTTATGTCCAAATAAGAGAGAGTGCATTATGGAGTGTAAAATGGATAACTTTCATTACACTAATATTTTTAATGCACAAACAAAACCAATACAGCACAAATTAAAACAAAATCAGAAAACTGGGGAAAAATTACAGCAAGTTTCTCTTATAAAGACCTCATTTCTTAAATATATAGAGAACAAAATCAAATTTATAAGAATACCAGTCACTCCCCAACTGATAAATGATCAAGGGATATGAATAGGTAGTTTTCAGATGAAGAAATCAAGGCTATCAATAGTCATATAAAAATACTCTAAATCACTATTGATTAGAAAAATGCAAATCAAAACAACTCTGAGGAACCACTTCACACCCATCAGATTGGCTAATATGACAGAAAAGGAAAATGACAAATGTTGGTGAGGATACGGGAAAATTGGGATACTAATGCAGTGTTGGTGGAGTTGTAGACTGTCCCAAACATTGCAGAGAGTAATTTGAAACTATGCCAACATTGCTATAAAACTGTGCATATCATTTGACCCAGATTTATATCCTAAAGAGATTAAAAAATAAAAGGGACCTATATTTGCAATAATATTTGTAGCAGCTCTTTTAGCAATTGCAAAGCATTGGAAATTTAAGGGATGCTCCCTAATTGAGGAATGGCTGAATGAGTTGTGGTATATGTTTGTGAAGGAATTCTATCGTGCTGTAAGAAATGAACAAGGAGATTTTGAAAAAAAAAAAGCTGGAAAGACTTGTTTGAACTGATGCAAATTGAAATAAGAGAAGAACCAGGGAAACATTTTACACAATATCAGCAACGTCATATGGATGATAAGCTATGAATGACCTAGCTCTTCCCAGCAACACAATGATCCAAAACAAATACAAAGGACTCATGAAAGAAAATGCTATTTGTAGCCAGATAAAGAACTTATTGACTCAGAATGCAGATTGAGGCACATTTTTTACTTACTTTATTATTTTTCCTGCTTTTACTTCCTTTTGATCTATTTCTTCTTCCACAATGTGATGAATATGGAAATACGTTTTACATGGGAGCACAGGTGTAACCTGCATAAAACTGCCTGCAATTTTCAGGAGAGGAGAGGGAGAAATATTTGGAACTTGAGATCTTATGAAAATTAATGCTAAATTTTTCTTAATGTGTAATTGGATAAAAATAAAGTACTGTTAATTTTTTAAAATTAAAATTAATTTTAAAAATAAAAAAAAATGACAAGCAGGATTCTCTTAGAAAACCCTGGAAAGTTTTCCATGAACTGATGCAAAGTGAAGTTAACAGAATAAGGAAAAGATTGTACACATTAACAGCAATATTGTGTGATGATTCACTGTGAACAACTTAGTGATTCCCAGTAATGTAATGAAGGATTCATGATGAAAAATGATATCCACCTCCAGAGAAAGAACTGATGGGCTCTGAATGCATATTGAAGCATCTTTTTGAACCACATTTTTCTTGAGTTTTTTTTTTTGTTGTAGTTGGGGGGGAGGTCATTTTTGTGTGTGGAGGAATCATGTTTTGGAAATATGTTTTGCCTGACTGCACATGTATAACCTATATCAAATTGCATGACTTCTCAATGAGAGGGGAGGGAAGGCAGAGAGTGAGAGAACCTGTAACTCATTTTTTCAAAAATAATATGAAAAAATTTTACATGTAATTGGAAAAAAACTAAAATATTTTTGAAAAGAAAAAAAGAAAAGATTTTTTAAAATCTTAACTACTTAACTACTATAGAAAAACTACAGTTATTCTGAGGGCCAGGTCACTTGGCCTTGTCTCCTGGGGTAAATTCCAAAAATACAGTGGGTTCTCATTTCAAGAATATTAATTAAGCACAGCTTCAGAGATTACCTGGAAATTATTAATTAAAAGAATTAAATGGAGTTCTGTACAGGGTTCAGCAAGGAATGGGCAAATTGCCTCACTTCTAATCTTTTCACCTGCTGTGCCTATAAATCTGAAAAATCAATCTGCATTGATACAACCCCTTTGTATCCATGATTTAGAACATTTTAGTCAGTGGAACCAATTCTCTGCAAAGAAATTAAGATAACTTTAGAAAAGTTTCTCATTAGGATTTTGGATCATCATGTCTTCAGTACTTGCTATTACCAGATTCCATTCTAAGTGGAGGAGAAACAGAAAAGAAATGATTCAATCTCTACTCTCAAGGAGCTTATATCTAGCATAGGTGGCAGCTCTATTTAAACCTCTTTTGTGGGGAAAGTCATGAAGAGGGTAAAAGAAGTCAGGTTGCTTTACTGTATCTGAAATTTGATCAGTACAGATGCCTTTGCATTATAGAGTGAAATGCATTGCTTTGGGAGTCAGGAAAGATAATTTCTAGTCTTGACTTTGCCATTGCTTAGCGTGGCCTTGGTCACTCACTTACTCTTTGTGAGTCTTAGCTTCCATATGGTGAGGGGAAAGGAACAAGTATTTATTAGCACCTACTATATGCCAGACATCGGGTTAAACATTCTTCACAAATGCCATCTCACTTGATCATCATTAATAAGATAGGATTGGTAGATTTTTTCAAAAGTCCCTTACATTCCCATAATTCAATGATTCTTTTTTTCTCCGTGTCCCTCTTTTCAAAGAGGACAAAATATCTTTTGTCTTTAAGAGAACAGATAATGCATTTAATTAATTTATGCTAAAGGCATTTGTCTTTACCAGATGTGGACAGAAAGTAAAAATAGAATGGATCTGAAAGTAGTGAAATTTACACTGAAAGGGAGAAGTGTAATTAAAGGATGTTTGCAATATACTTTGGGTTAGTACTGTGTATAAAAAAAGATTATTTTTTCTAATTTCCTTCAAATCAAAGCTCATCTCAAGTACCACGCACAATATGAAACCTTTCTTTATTCACCCAACTGCTACTTCCTACACTATAAAAATTATCCTAAGAGACACAATGGGTAGAAAACCAGTCTCACAGCCTGGAACGTGCAATGCCTCTAACATATATTGACTGTGTGAGTCTGAACAAATCACATATCATCTCTCTGCTCTAGACAACTGCTTTAGGTAAAAAGGATCAGCCTATATTGGTAGAAGGATTTTCCTCACACAGGGGTTCCCTATAATAGTAAAATCACAGATCCTATCCCCATTTTTTTCTATTTCATGAATACTTATATATGTAAATGCTATCTTCTCTGATGAAATATAATGTCATTATGGGAAGAGATTATTTCATTTTTAAAAATCCATCTTTAATGGTAGAATGACTATTGGAAAAGTTGGTATCCAGATATAATCCAGCCATGGAAAACTGAATGATGGACCTGAGAGAGAATGCATTGCAATTTTTCTTTTTATTCAATTCAGTGAACATTTTTAAACTCCTATTTTGTGTGAGGTGCTGTCCTAGGTACTGGAGATACAAGGAAGGACAAAAATGAAACAATCTGGAAGTGGGGTGGATATAATATGTAGAAGTGAGTAAATACAAAGGATTTATAAAACATAGCCTATACAGAGGACTAAAAGTGAATTGAGCCTCTCTAGAATTTGGCTAACTACTCTCAGTTCCTGTATAAAGAAGATCTGATCAGTTTGCATTTGCACTTTTTATCTAAGGATTGAACAGGCATATCCCATGAAATATCAGGAAGAAATGATATAAGAGAACCTAGGAAGGGATGTTAGAGATAGGATTAGCTCCAAGTCAATGACTGGAAACTAAAGCCAGAAAGAACAATGACCTGAAGAACTGGTAGATAGTTTCCCATCTATCAATTTTTCACTAGGCATAATAAAATATAATGGCTCTAAGATTTCCAGTGACTACATGGTACTCTAATCTTCTTATGAAATATTAATATTAAGTGGCTTGAAGCTCAAGAAGGAAACGGGTTTCATGTGCTTCCAGACCACTTGGAAAAAGTCCAAAAAGACCAATTTGAAATCAACTGACAATATTTCAAAGCCATCCATTGGAGAGCTCAAAAATGAAATGAAGTGATCTTTACGTTACTCTAAGCAAATTTTTTAAAAGGGTTTGGTAATTTAAGATTTTTTTTCTCATTCTGTTATAAGTCAAAATATAATGAGGACAGTTAAGACGATGTTATAAGAAATCGACAATTTCATTTTAGTGAAATTCTTATGTAGTCGTTCTGCAATTGGAGCCATTATTATTTGATGAAAATGAGTAAGCCTGGAGTGTCTGTCAGAATTGGTTGTGGGCCAAATAGCAAGCTGTATTGTTAGCTTTAGGCATATATCTCCAGAACACAGCTCAGTTTCCAATGTCCATGATTCCATCTGAAATGAATGGATACTGGAGATCAATCTTTCAAAAAGAAACTTCTTTCTATGTATCAGACGGAGTTAGAATTTGGAATTTCTCTATCGCAGGAAAAATCAGGTCAGAGAACAAAGAAAGGCAGAAGATGGTCCAATCAGAGTAATAGTCACAACTGGAGAGGAGGAGGGAGGTTCATTTCCTTCCTTATGTTCATCATCTATAAAATGTAGGAGCTGAACTAGAAGATTTTGAAAATTCCTTTCAGCTCTAAATCTATTATTCTATGATCATGTGATCCATCGTCTTGAAATTATGACCCTATGGATAGGCAGTAGGAAAGTAGATCTTGGAATGGAGGCATTACAATGATGGAAACATAGGCATAGCACTTGAGGTTTGTGGTAGTGAAGATGTGAGGCTGTTCAGAATCCTGATATCAGCATTTTGGAGCAAAGTTCTCTTTGCCCTATGCTAAGCAGAACTATGGTCTTAGATCATTTCCATCAAAACATTTTTTTAATCTGAAATGGATTTTAGGGAATGTAGGCCAAGTCCCTCAGTTTACCGTTGTGGAAACTGATGCCCAGAGAGATTAAGGAACTTACTGGAGTTCATCCAGCTATGTAGTAACAGAGTCAGGGTTACAATCTGAGTCTCCTAATATTGTACCTCCATCATGCCACACTGTCATCCTAGAACTCATTATACTTTCTTACTTCCCTAGTCTGGTTCTTTGACTTTTCTAGAAAGCTACCCCTTCTTGTCCTCCACATCCAGGCAAACATTAAACCTATGTTTATATGTGACAAAGAGACTGTGCGTGGAGTATATATTTGCCCCTAGTAGCATTAGCCACTAGGTCAAAATATTTTTCTAGATCAATTTTTAACCTTTTTATGTCATAAAACTCTTTGATAGTCTGATGAAGCCAATGGATCCCTTCTCAAAATAATATTTTAATGCATAAAATAAGACATTTAGGATTACAAAGGAATCCAATTATACTGAAATACAGTTGTTATAGATATATATGTGATCTATGATGCATATCACAATACGTAAAATTCGTAATATAATAGTATGTGTATGTGTGTATGTATATTTATATATAAAGTTCATAGATGATACTTTGTTATTGTATTACTTTCCTCTTTTCAAAATACCACACAAAATTTTATTCTTCTAAGAAGCTCTCTTTGATTGCTTTTTCTGATTGACTGCTTGCTTGCTAAGATCCTCTTTCAACTCTCTAAACCCTATGAGCCATCTCTACCTCACCCTCCTCTCTGTTTCCATTTCTGTCTTCATATATCTGTCTGTCCATCTTTCTCTGTCACACTCACACATTCACACCTGATTGCATTAATTCCTTCATTGCTTTTTGAATCTATATACTACATTTGTTTGCCTTTCTCTTGCTTTCTTGTTTGCTGTTTGTCTTTCAAATCTTGCTTTGTATGGTGCTTTGTAAATGGCATAAGACTTTGTCATTTACATTGCATACTACATAGCCCTAGGTCTTTGAAAGTTTGTATTTATGTATACTTTTCCTTTACCATCCTTCCAACAGCACAGAGTACATAGATCAACATGTCATGAATGAAAGATAAGGAAAAAAAAGGAATCAAGTGGTAAGGGAAAAAAAAAAAAAACAAAAACATTTTAGATCAGGGTAGAACTCAGCCTGAAGAGCCAGAAGTGCTGGCTTTGTCAGTGCTGAGAATTGATTTTCTCCTCTGCCCCCCTGTTCTGGCTCCTTGTATATTTCCATACCAATCTTCCTTTCTCTCTTTTTTTTGCCTTGATCAGTGTGGCTAACCTTTATATATTTGCTGCTTCAGCTGAACTGGAATGCTGACTACTGCCCTACTTCAACAAACCATCTCTCCTATTTCTGTGCACCCATGCAAGCCCTTCTCCTTTCTTAGAATGTACTCTACTCAGCACCTCTTCCTTCAAGGCTCATTCCAGGAGCCACCCTCCATCCCCCATTTTTAAGTCTTCCCTGATTCTCTTCACCTGAAGGTATTCTCTCCTTCCACAAAATAGGGTTCATTTCTGGGATCTCTCCTTTTCTCCAGTTATGTTCCACTGTGGACAACACTTACCTGCATATGCCATATCCTCCTCATTGGATGCAGGCATCATGAGAGAAGGGGATATAGCACTTTTCATTCTTGAATTCCTAGAATTTATCGCAGTGACTCTTACATAATAAACCTTGACCCAGAGGGATCATAAGAGCATAGATAGAGAAATGAAAAGAATCTCATATGCTGTCTGCTCCATTTTGAGACAAGGCAAACCTAACATGCAGGTGGGTGAAATACTGACTCAAAATCAGACAGTTATTATCTATATATTAGAGATGGAATTTGAACTCCGGTCTTTTGTCTCCAGAGTTAATGCTCTTTCCATACCCGACACTATCTCCCAAATTTAATAACTACATTGGTTTCTCAGAAGCCTTCCTATCACAGTTTGGTATTTCCCAGACACAGCATAACCTTTTTCTTATAAGAGGTTCTGACAAATAAGCAAGCCCAAGCAACTTAGAATCTTCGAGCTGTTGAGGAGGTGATCAGAGGTGCACTAGTATTAAAATGCTTTGTGAGTCTTTCTGAACATTCCAGCACTTTCAGGATTTTGAGTTCATCTTTAATGAGAATTTGGCATGTACTTTCTAGATGTCAGACACTGTGCCTGACCACCAGGCACCAGATATATGAAGAGAAGAAAAAATTATCCCTGCTCCCTATGAGATCACAATCTAATGGGGGAGACAGCCTGAAAACAACTGTGTGTATATTATAGAGATAGGATTAATAGAAAATAACCTCAGGGAGAAAGTGTCTACTATCTATAGAGCTGGGAAAGACTTTTTTGCGGAACATGGGATTTGAGTTCAATCTTGAAGGAAGCCAGTTGATGGAGGTGAGAAGTCAAGAAAACAAGTAGATGAGAAAAGGAAAATGAATGTTCAAGATATGGAGAACAGCCAGTGAGAAGGCATCATGTCTGGGTGTGGTATTCTAGTATTAGAAACAGTAATAGAGTAATATATGTGATAGGGAGTAAAATTTAAGAAATCCAGGAAGATAATAAGGGACCATGTTATGAAGAGCTTTAAATGTCAAACTGAGAATTTTATATTTGATCCTTGAGGTAATAGGGAGCTACTGGGGTTATTGAATATGTGTGTATGTGTATATGTGTATATGTGACATATTAGACCTATGTTTTAGGTTGATCACTTTGGTAACGATGGAGAATTGCTTGAAGGGTAAAGAGACTTGAGGAAGGGGTACTAACTATTGCTATTGCAATAGTCCAGAAGTGAAATAGATGATGAGATATCTCCTCTTTTCTATTGTCATGCCCATTCTTCCCTTGCTATAGGCATTTCTCGTAGGGAAGCTGGAAGAGATCTTCAAGATCATCTAATGACAATAACAATATGAACTCATGTTTCTATAATGCTTTAAGGTTTGTAGGGTACTTTGGTTTGAGATATGTTATCTCATCTGAACCTCATCATAACCTTATAAGGTAGCTGCTATTATCATCTCCCACTTAACCCATGAGGAAACTGAGGAAATCAGAGGTTAAATGACTCAGGATCACACAGTTAGTAACTCCTGGAGGGAAAGTTCAAACCCAGCTAGCCTATCCTGACCCCAAGGCTAACATACTCCATCAGCCAGATTATGCCACCTTTAGATAAACATCTTTGTATCATCATCATCTTCATTTTAATATTAATATATTTAGATTTTATATATAATAATATATATTAATATAATATATTAATATAATTGTTTTTATAATTATATTTTTATAATTATAATTATATTGTATATAATATATAATATATAAAATATATAATTTTTATAATTATATATAATTATATATAATTAATTATATAATATATAATATAATAATATATAAAATATAATAATTAAATAATATATGATAATAATTAATATTCATATAAATTATTTTAATATGTTTCATTTTTCAAACCATTGAAAAAAGTTATACCCTTGGTTAGATGAGGTTAATCTTCATATTAAAAGAGTATTGGCCCTTCTTACATGCATTTTTCTCAATGGATCCCAAGGCATCCATTTTCAGTGAGCAGGCTGTTTTAAGGCAGTAGGTGCCTTTTCGAATTGCTGGTATATATCTTGATTTTTTTCACATTTGCACCATGTAGATTGATTTCTTTTATGTTTGTTCAGCTCAAACTTGCAAGCTTGAGAGAGGCTGAAATGCAATGCCATTTGTCATTTTACCTGGTCATGTCTTTAAGTGACCTCCCTTTTATTGAATATTTGTAACATCATTTATTTATAGAATATATATGAAAACAGCCTCTCACCACATTAAAATATCTTTCATTCACTAACCTTATACCACATCTCTCCCAATTTTATTCTTCAGGAGCTGATTCTTAAGGGGATTCCTGGTTCTCCTATTCCTGTTCATGTCATCACCTCCATCAATGCTTTCTTTAGGTCCATAGTTGAGAAAGAGAAAAAAAAAAGTAGTTCAACTTTCAATCTTGTCTTCTCTTTGAAATTGTAGGGCCAGATTGGAAGCGTACAGTGTGGCAGGCCGAAATAACATTGGCCCTGTCTACTTTGCTCAAGTCAGTCATTTGTTGTACTGCATTCAGGGATATGTTGGTGTGGGCTTTCCTCAGCATCTCTGAAAATACAATAATTGGTATATTTGAAATTGTCCTGGCCATTCCTGACTCCACAGCGAGATTGTTTAGCTACTAGGAGCTAGGGTCTCAAAGGTACCTACCTCAGCTCAGATTGAGTGGGAATTTTGTTTTTCTAATGCATAGAAACTTCCTTAAGTGCTAGAAGCCAATGACTTGCATGGTTAGAGGTTAGGTATGGGATCAGGGCAGAGATATCGTACTTAGTGGAATGGGAGAGGAAGCTTTATTTCTCTGATACTTTCCTAATTAGCTGATCACTCTGAGTTGCTTACTTGCCAGTAAAATGTAGCAGACAAGATGATTCTTCTTTATTGGAGTTGTGAGGATCCTCTGCAGATCACTGGCACCCAGTGTTCTCAGGATTCCTCTATGGCTTTGTGTCATTCATATGAAGCTGCTCAGTTATTTCTCAGTCATGTCCGATGCTTGTGACTCTGTTTGGGGTTTTCTTGGTAAAGATACAGGAATGGTTTGTCATTTCCTTCTTCAATCATTCCTATACTTGCAAATATAAACCTAAAGTGCTTATTATCACTACTTTCATTTTTTTCTCACAATGGTGATACAGTGATATAATTCTGGCCTGTTGGGTGCTGTTCAAAAGTGAGACTTTAGGCTAATTAACACAGAACTGGAAGAATTTAGATGAATACTCCTTTCTGCATTCTCATTCCTGTGGTACCTGAAAAACTCTGGGTCCAGGTTTCTTTTTTAACATCAAAATATAGAAACCTAGGGAAATATGAATATTTCAACTGTTGCTATTTTAGAAGCCTGTAGAATCATGGGTCACAAGGTTAGTTTTGAAAAGTTTCTTCCAGATCCTCTAATTTGATTTCTTTGTTTTCTAGCTAAGGAAATAGAACCCCAGTTAGGAACAGCTACTTGAGATTTTTGTCCTCAGGGTTCTTGTGATTATCTTTGGGATATAGGAAAGGACTAAGGAAATGTCAGCTCAATGACAAAACTTGTTTTATTGTGTGATGTGCTGTTGCTCTGGTGGAAGCAAAAATGGGGCTAAGGGAGGCTGAAGAGGAATTATAATGTAGAGGAAGGAGCTAAAACATAAAAGGGCATCACTTCAGGAGTATCCAGGGATGCTGTGATTTTTCACCCATTCACATTCATTTTTTGTAATATGTGGCTATTGTCCCTTGCAAAGCATGTGATATCTCTTGGATTCTGAAATATTAAACATAATCTCCTTTTCCATCCAGGAACCAGAAAACTGCCTGCAGAAAGACTTGGATTTAAAGGGCAATGGGCACATCACAAAACAAATCTCAATTAGTATTATATTTCAACAGAATTAAGTCATTGTCTGAGCTGAATTCAACATTGCTTTCAAGGAAGTCACGTAGAACTAAATGGGGGCTGCAACTTTTAAGTCTAGACCTTGTATCCAGGACACAAAAATCTGATGTATGTGGTGGGAGGTGATTTTAAATCCAAACTAAAGATGGACATGGGGGTTGTAAAAAAGATTGCAATGCACCAGAGGTGAGTGTAAATGGGTAGCACAATTAATTGGAAACCATTCAGTCAGTCAGTGAATATTTATTAAGTCTCTACTATGTGCTGGGTACTAAGCTGAGAACTGAGGATAGAACGGAAGGTAAAAAAATGGTCCTTACTCTCAATAAACTCATAGTCTAATGGGACAGGGAACATGCAAACAACTACATACCAAAAAAACCCCGGCAACAACAAAAAACCAAACTATATACAGCATTAATTAGAAGCTGGTAGAAGCTGGGACTTGAAGGAAGCCAGAGAAACCAAGAGGTAATCATGAAGAGGCAGAGCATTCGAGGCATGAAAGGAGATGCCAAGAGTCGGGTGACAGAGTGTTTTGTGCAAGGAGGCCAGGGTCATTGGATCTCTGATGAGCGTTGACTGATTTCACCTCTCACTTTCAGTTTTCTCATTTGTAATGAGATAATGTGTATGAAGAGACTGGGGGAAGTATTATTTCACATTTGAGCTGTTTATTTATTTGGCTAATGTCTGTCAAAAGGAGGGAGTTAGTGAATACATGAATAACATCTAGAGTCACAGGGTCATAGATTTAGAGTTGAAAGGGACCTCAGAGATCAGGTCTAAACCCATCACCATTTCCTTCCTTCCTTCCTTCCTTCCTTCCTTCCTTCCTTCCTTCCTTCCTTCCTTCCTTCCTTCCTTCCTTCCTTCCTTCCTTCCTTCCTTTCTTCCTTTCCTCCTTTTTCCCCAATTTCAAATTGTTTTTCTCCAACAAACATACCTTCTGTTTTCATAGAATTTTACTTTTCTTCCTTAAGGAGTGGAGAGAACTCAGCAAATGTTATCCTATTTTTTGAACTAATAATAATCTTTTTACCTATCAATATTTGAGTATTTGAATCTCAGGGTGGTTATGGAAATGAAAAATGAGAAAAATGATGGAAAAGGGAAAAAATTCCATGAAATCTTATGGCAGAGGCCCAAGTGTTTTGAATCTTCATGAATTTTCCTCTTTTCACTCACTCCCTTGTTCCCATGGCTTCAAGGCAATATCTTCTTTCAGGCCTGAAGGTTGAGTGAATTATATCTTTTTTTCTCCTCTGACCTGTCAAGCAGTAAAGCCCCTTCCCAGGATGACCAAAGCCTCAGAGCAGTGATGGCCTCCTCTGTTAATCCCACTCCATTTTCCTGTTGTAGCAATGAGGCTTTAGGAGTCATCTCTTTCATACTAGGCTCTGGTAGGTCACAGGTACAAATCAATCAGCATTCTCCCCATAAATCTAAACTGGACCATCCATCCCCATAGGTGTCTGCTTTCTCATTTGTTTAAGCAAAGTCCATGCAGCAGATATTTTATGAAGAAGTTTGAGTCTACGTATTCTATGAGGAAAGTCCTGGGGAGGAGTTCTAGAAGAGAAGGAGCCTCAGATTCTGGGTCAAGTTCTGCCATTGACTAGCTATGTGTCCTTGAACAAATCACTTCCCTGATTAAGAGTTCAGTTTCCTGATTTCATAGCTTTAGAGCTCAGAGGCCACTCAGAGATCATCTAATGCCATCCTTTCATTTTACAGATAAGAAAACAAGTCAGAGATGGCAAGCCTTAATGAGACTGAGACCATACAGCAAGTAAGAGGTAAAGCTACAATTTGAATCCAGGTCCTCTGGCTCTAAACCAGCAACCTTTTTTCAATATGTTACGTTACTTCTCAATAAGTTGGATTTGCTATCTTGGACATTTCATTCTTCCAGTATTCTGTGGAATCTATGGTCTGATGGTTCTGGAGGAGAAGTGAGGCTGGTGACTTTGCATAGCCCTCCCTCACTCAAAACAAAGTCAAGTGCAAGTCATGTCATCATTTCTCTGATGTCTTGGTCCTCTTCGAAAATAAAGGACAGATACAAATGAAGGAATCTACGGTCTAGAAAACTATACTTTGGAGCTAGATTTCCTTAAGGTTTCCTGGTTAATGATGGTTTTCTATCATTGGCTTTGCCCCGTGTGTTGGTGGCTAAACTGGAGGAGGATGACATCAGCTCTGCTGAGACATCATTTGGTCTCTTTTTTCTACCTGTGCCCTATACCAACTTATGAGTACCTTAATCCCACTCATATCCAGATTTCTTCATTATCATCCTTACCTAATGTGAGGAAACTCTTAAGAAGTACTCTATCTCCAAGGGGCCAGACTGTGTGCCCTACATTACTACCAGCTTTTTAGCCAAGCGTCCATTGACAATACATAATTTTCTGACAATTTAAGCCATGTGAATTCCAAGGACATAGGTTGATTAATCCTAATCAAATCAATCACATCCCTGGATAAAGTCATGAACCCATGATGTTTGGGTCTACTAAAAATTTATGTTATAATCTAAATCTCAACTTTGGGGCTCATTGTTCAGTTCACTCTTCTCCTCACCACAATGACAATTCCAAATCTGTTCATCCTTTTTTCATTCCTTTCATACTACCCCCTACCCTAGCTGAGGACCTTGCTTCATTCTTTGCTGAAAAGACATCCAGTGAGAACTTCTTTTCCTTCTGATTCATCTAAGATCACTCAGACATCTTCCTCCACTATTTTTTCCATTAACTCTGATTCTCATGAAGAGATGATCCTTCTCCTGGCCAAGGAAAATATCTCTATATGCCCTCCTGATCTCATCCCATCCTGTCTTTTTCAACAGGTTTTCTCCTCTAACATCTCCTTTCTCTAATCTTTATTCTCTCCCTATGGATTGACTCCCTTTATGCCTGTAAACGAAAATTTTCTGTCTATAAACTCACCTCTATACCCTTATTCTTAAAAACTCTGTTAATCCCACTGTTTCAGCTAGCTTTTGGACTACATCTCAACTCCCATTCACAGCTAAACTCCTGCAATTCAATGCCTCACTTATCCTCTAATTTGACTTTTGAGTCTCCTCCAGTCTGGCTTTCACCTTCCTCCTTTAAATGAAACTTCTCTTTCCAAAGTCATGAACAATCACTTAATTGACAAATCCAATCTAATGATTTTTTCTTCAGTCCTCATTCTTCTTAGCCTCCATTCAACCTTTGGGATTACTGATTATCCTCTCCTCTTCAATTCTCTCATCTCTAGGTTCTCATGACAAGTTCTCTCCATTTTCATAGTTGTCTGACCCCTCCATTCCTAGCTGCCTTTGCTGTTTCTTTATCCACGTCATGCTCACTAACAATGGTTGTCCCTCGAGGATCTATCATGGGACTTCTTGCATTTTTCTCTATACTGTCTAACTTTGTGGTCTTATCATCTACCGTGAAATCAATTGTTGTCCCTATGCAGATGATTCACAGATCTATATATCCAGCCCTAGTCTCTTTCTGGGGCTCTCTAGTCTTGTATCACCAAATGACTTTTGGAACTCTTGAACTAGAAGTCCTACAGGCAAATCAAGCATAATATATCCAAAATATAACTTATTATCTTTCATCCAAACCTTCACCTTTTCTGAATTTCCCTATTACCATCAAGGACAATACCACTTTCTCAATCACCTGGGCTTGCATCCAATCTTGGCAATCTAGTTGCCAACTCCCATATTTTCTACTTTCCTGACATCTCTCATATAAGTCCTCTTTACTCCCATAGTAACCACCCTATTGTACGCTCTCATAACTTCACACTTAGATTATTCAAATAACTTTCTGGTTGGTTTACCTCCCTCAAGTCTCTCTCCATTGCAATTGCTTCTTTGCTAAACTGTAGAAGTGATTTTCTTAAAGCTCAGCTTCAACTATGCCACCATTCCTCCCACTCCCACCTTCTTAGACTCAAGAAACTAAAGTAGTCCTGAGGACCAAATATTGCATCCTATTTGGCATTTAAAACTCCTCACCATCTGGCCTCTTCCTACCTGCCCCACTCATATACTGTACTGCCATCCATATTTTTTATGATCCAATGACATTGTTCTCCTTGCCGTTCCTTCCATGTCCATCTCCTGGCTACTCTGCCCTTTTCCTGGCCAAATACCTTTTCATTCCATAATTCTCCATCTCCATCTCTGTCCCCTAGGTTCCCTAGTTCCCTTCAAAACACTGCTTAAATCCCAACTTCTGTAGGAGGATTTATTCCATTTCTCCAATCTTCAATGTTACTGACTTCTCTCTTAGATTATTTTCCATCTATTATGCATATATATCTTGTATGTAAGTGGTTATTTCTAGGTCATCTCCCCCATTAGAATCTTAGCTCTTTGATGGAAGACATCATGCATTTGCCTTCTTTGCCCTAACTACTGTGCCTGACATATACTATGCTCTTAAAAAATGCCTATTCACTGATGTAGACATCTATAATGGCAAGCAAAATAAGATCTTTTCTACCCATTGAACCCCTGGGAAGATTTGTAAGGTTCACACCTTTTGTTAATGAGGCACTGGTTCTCAAGGAATGTGATGCCCTCTGACTCTAAAAAGTGTATAAGACTCTGAAGTGTGGTTGTATTTGGGGGCTTCCTGTCAGGAAGTGTTTGTTTGGCCAGATGAGGACTCTGGGAGTGCCCCCAGCTTTGAGAACCCAGATGTGCTTCCCTCTCTGGCAACTATGGCCAACAGTTGGGGTTCAATTGTCTGTTGAATTCAGGAAGAGGAAGTCATGTCTGCTGACTTTTAATTTCTCTATATTTTCTTTGAAGTTTCGGGAGTTAACTCCTCTGAACTAGGTGAATGATATACATGCTTGACTAAAGGATTGATACATGTGCTTAATTAAAGTGATTGTTAACTCCTCAAAAGTTGCCTTTTCTTTTAGGAACGCAGATGTAGGAACCTGTGATGGCAGGCCCCCTCTGTATGTTGAGGTACTTAACTGAAACAACATCTTAAATTTAACATGTCAAAAACTGAACTTGTTATTGTCCCCCAAATCCTGCACTATTCCTAATTTTTTAATGCTGTTGAGGTTACCTCCATCATCCAGTCACTCAGGCCCAGAATCTAGGTGTCATTTCTCTCTCTCTCTTTCTTTCTCCTCATATCCAATTATTGTCAAGTCCTGTCATTTCTACCTTTGCAATATCTTGCATATACTCTCCCTTCTTTCCTATGACAATGTCATTACCCTGATGCAGACCTTCACCTCCTCATGCCTGAACTCTTTCAATAATCTGATTGGTCTCCCTGCCTCTAGTTTTTCCTCACTCAATCCATCCTTCACTCAACTACCAAATTGATTTTTTTTAATGCAGGCTTGATCAGATAACTGCCATATTTGATAAACACCAGTGTCTCCCTATTACCTCCAGAATCAACTATTAAATCTTAGTTTAGATTTTAAAGCCCTTCCTAATTTGACCCCTTCCTATCTTTCCAGTCTTCTTACACATTATTCTCTCTCCTCCGCTGCATACTGTATGATACAGTGACACTGATCTCTTTGATGTTCCTTGCACACAACACTCTTATCTCCTGACAAGTAACATTTTCTTTGGTTTTCCCCCAAGCCTGGAACTCTCTCCCTCCTCATCTCTACCTCCTGACTTTTTCACTAAAGTCCCATCTTCTGCAACAAACTTTTCCCAATCCTCCTTAATCTTCATATGTATCTTCCTTAGAGATTATCCCCGTATTATCCCATGTATATATTGTTTGTAAGAAGTTATATTCACCACTAACTTGTGAGCTCTTTGGGAGCAGGGACCATTTTTTGCTTTTCTTTGTAACTCAGGCACTAAGCACAATGTTTAGCATGTAGTAAGTACTTAAGAAATACTAATTGAGTGACTGAGTGAATACTTTAAAAATTCATAAATCCAGGAATTCCATCAGAATGGCCTATGTAGTTTAATCCCTCCATTCTGCAGCTGAGGAAATGGAAACCTAGAGAGGTTGTGACTTACCCAAGGTCACACAGGGAGTAAGAGTCAGATCTAAAATTTGTACTCAGGTTCACTTCTCTTTCTAATGCAATAGTCACTCATTTGGAGTGAGCTCTTATCAGAGCAGTTTTGATTTTTGGAAGCATTAGGAATTCCCAGAGCATTAGGCATGCCCATATGCAAATATATATTTAAAAATATTCCAAAGCCAATTATGAATCTTGCATTATTTAGATTTGAATTATTTCCACTGTGTCTCCTCTATATCAGGCATGCACAGTCTATTGTTTGTTCTAAAACATTAACTATGCATTAGCATTCAAATGAAACAAACATTTATTAAGTTACTACTATATGCGTGGTAAATTCTACACACATAAGCACACGTATTTCTCTCTTCTTCTCTTTTCCCCTTCCTCCCTCCATCCTCTCAACCATGAATCTTGGAAAATAGCCATTTGTCTCATTGGAAATCCTGTATTCACCAGAGACTCAAGAGAGATATAAGAGAGGGACACAGTTGGGAACAGGAAACAGTTTCAACAAAAATCACCCTCTAAAGGGAGCTAAATATGAACTGCAGAAAGAACTAGCTTTGGCCATTGAAAATCAAGATATGGAGAAGAGCAGAACTAGGGAATCCCACTAAGTGACCCAGCCGTAGAGATGCTGCATTAGGGAGGAGTGTTGTGAGGATATCAGGAAAGGACAGTAAACGTTAGCATTCTGCATAAATTGGCTTTGCCAAATTTGTTTCCTGCCTGTGTTTCACTATCTACGTAGGACACAATCTTACCATTGATAGTATATATTTGTAGGGTATCATAACCCTGCTCAGTGGGGTTTTTCTTATAGCAACATTTCTTCCTATATTATCTTAGTAAATGGCTTGTTTTGAGCTAATGGTGTCATCTGACTGACCTGTAAAGTGCAAGTACATCAGTTGGGGTATGTGAGCTATAGTTTCAGGGCTGTCACCTGGACATATCTGAGCATGCTCAGTTCACCTAACATGGAGGCTCCCTTGAGGAGTCTTTGGAGCATGCTCAGATTGCCTCACATAGAGGACTTTTCATCCCTAATCCTAACCCTTCTGTAAGTGGCTGCCTGCCTTTTTAAGACTGATGAGACCGAGCTGAAACTCTCTTTTCCTGCTGCTCCTTCTTTGGCCACTCATGTTTGTTATGGCCAGTGAAGATCCCAGTTCATTTACCGTGTGAGCAGTATGAACTGAACTGATGGGAGGAAAAGGGCTTTCCTTCTTTTTGTTCCTTTCTTTTATTCTAGAGGGGTGGAGGGCAGCAGTGCTTTTTCTGTTCTATGTTGTCTATCCTCTTCAGTTTAAGGTGCTGGCGGTGATCCCTAGGAGATCCTGGTGTTTGAATCATGTTGACTTTGGAGTGATGGTGCAACCACCCAGCCTGGTATAGTAGCTCTGGGAAGCCAGGGAGCCTGGAACTCAAACTCCAGGTGGTTTGAGACTTGGAACTGGGACTGTGCTTTATAGGATGTGATCTAAACTATGAATCTAAATCTTCCCCTCCCCAGAGACTTTAGGTGGTACAAGTTGGGGTGGGGAAGGGGGAGAGAAGGAAGGAAGGCTTCTCACTTATTGGAGGAGCAAGTTTCTATATTGGTGGCTGGACTTTTTGAAGTAAATATTTCTATGCAAAAACTAATTTCACTGTTAGTGGGTAATGGAACTGGTGTGTAAGGCACCACAAAGTCTGGAATTATTTGCAGGGAGCCTAGGTACCACCCAATCCCCTAACATGAACTCAAGAACCTACTTGGCCTTCAGGAAGTAGGACCCAGGATAGTCTGTGTTATAGGAGCATGGACCCACTGAATCCTGGTGAACCTGAGAATCTCTCTGTTTTCAAGAAAGCGCCCTTTGAATATTAGATTCCTCATATTCAACTTACAAAGTTGTCAATCCTAAATTGGGGAAGAAGCCCAAAGAGAGTTCTTCACTTATAACTTATCAGACTTTGAGGTTGATTGGCATAGCTAGGGGTCTCCTCGGTCCTCCAAAACAAATCTGTTCTATGAAATTTAGATACAATCAAAGGGCCACACTTGAGGACCTGGAGGGCCTTGAGGCCAAATTTCCCCACCCCTGAAATAACCTTTGCAAATCCAGGGTTATTTGCACATCATACTGAGATATTAGAAAAAAATTTGGTAAAAGATTATGTAGGACAGTGGGAAGAAAAAAATAATGAAAAGAAATTAACTATGCTAATGATTTCAATGAGTTTCTTTTTATATTTTCCATTAAAATGAAAAAAACTGATAGAAAAATGTTCCCACTGCAAAATAATAAATGACATTAGTTATGTATTATTATAAAGCAGTTGCATGTAGTTGAGTCTCTCTGAGAACAGATGGAAGCTATCATCATAGGAAAAGTATCCATTAACCAAACACAACAGAAGTCTTCTTTCTGGGTTGCCCTACAGGTGAATATGTTATCACTTATTATAACTGTGTCCTGTAAGTAATTTTACTATATTAGTATAGTTAAAATATGAGTTATCCAGGGGTTTGTTTTTTTATTAAGAGGATGATATGTTGATAGAATTGGGCTTTTAAAAATATATTGATTGTGCTGAGTGGTAATTATGAGTTAGATTTGGGGGAAGGGAAAGAAGTATATGGATTACAGAAAACTTGAAACAAAAACAATGCCATAGAAAGCTGGAATGTAGGGTGGGATGTTAAGCGATCTGATGGAATGCCAGAAGAAATGGCCAATTGAATTGGCTAGGTGACCATTATACCTAATAAAGCTTTCATTTTCATAGTGACAAATGGACCTTTTGTTTCATAGTTGACTTCAGACAAAGCATAGAAAGCACTTTGAGGCACGAGGGGAGAAAACAATGAAAGAAATGAAGTAAAGAGAAGAAAGTCTAAAACTTTTGATATGTCTTTGGTCATAAGGGTTTATCAACCACTCTAGGTAGCATTTAATAGACCATTTTGAATATGATTTTCTTGCTCATTTTTCCCTTCCTTAATTTAATTTCTGAATCCGTGGAAATGATTCTCATACTGCCTTGACTACCCTGGAGAGGAATTTTCTCCTTTTCTTAATAGAATAAAGATATTGCTGGCCTTATCTGAGTCCATTACTTTCTATATCATCCACCAATTTATCTCTGCCTTAAGGTGTAAGAACTAATCTTAATTCAGGAAATTCACAGCTTCCATCTTTTATCCTGCCCTTAGCTCTTTCTGTGTGCCTTGTGATTTGACTAACATGCATTTTTTAGCAGTTGAGTTCTTGTTTCTTCCTTTCCAGTGAATAACTACTGCCATCATTAAGTTCATATTTATGTGCATAGTAGATAGTTACTGGTATAGGACATCTGGACAATAACGTAGGAGTTGTCTGTCTGTGTTAGTCTTCATTCTGAATTTTATATGTAGCCATGTGAAAAAGCCATTATTAAAGTGGTTTGAAATTATTGATTCAACTTTAAATACCTAAAGTTAAACTAGAAAATGTTGCTAAACTGAATCTTACAATTGACTTCAAGAAACTGAAATTTTTTTGTCTCCTTTTTTTGTCAGTACAATGTCTCATTACCTTTAAAAAGTAGGAACTTCCTAATGAGGGATGGGGGTGGATCTTGCTTCTGGATGGAACAGGAGCATATGGGGACTCTGGAGCAGTTGCTGGCCATCTCTATTCTGAGCATCTCTTTGACTGGCTGTTTTACAGAGCCGCTCTCACGATGACTGTCTTGGGGGTGATAAAAACTTTTAAAGAAGGGAATTATGGAGACCGAATGACCTAGTCATTTCCCCAAGCATTCTTCTGTACAAGAAGAGAAAAATCTATGTTTCTTTTTTGGGATGACAGCCCCAAATATCATATCCTTTGGGTAATAGAGCAAAAGGCTCATCTGACAGTGTTTGGGGGAATCTTCACAGTGAGGGGCTCAGAGACTACCCTGATCATCAATGGATATTTCTTGAGCATCTCATATTCAGGGAAGGTACTGTGCTTAGTGATTTAAATGCTATAAGACATAATCCTTTCTCTTCAGGAGATTAAGTTCTAATTGGGGAGGTAAGACACAACATATCCAACATGCTTTTGCTAAATGTTTTTTGTGTATCTGGCCCCATGTTGAGAAAAATACACATGAAAAATAACTGCAATTAGGGATTACATATGAGAAGTTGCATAGGAGTGGTATAGATAAAAAATAAGCATAAGAGTTCATCGAGAGAAAGCTCATTTCCAGCTATAGCAGTCTGGGCAAACCACAAATAAAATAGAATTTGATCTGAGTCTTGGAGAATTGGGAATAATCAAGGACTTTCTGGAGCCAGCTTATACTGGCTCTCAAGAGCTGATTGTCATATTGTCGATTTAAGTAATTCCACCATAAAAACTGTCAAATGCTGAAAACCAAGGGTTTTTTTTTTTGTTATTTTTGTGGTTGTCTAGACTTAAGAATGTGGTGAAGAAAATAATAATTCAGAGTAAATTTAAAAGTATGTTTTATGTACTTTTTTATTTTTACGAAGATGGTGGCTAAATATTCACAAGTACGCCCCTGGAATAGGACATAGAACTACGATAGCAGGAGAGGGGAAGGAAAATTTTCTAAACCAACTTCAAACTTTCTAAATGGAAAGAGAAGGCAAATATAAAGATGCCAAAGCAGAAAAAAATTAAGTGTATTTTGCTGAATTCAGCTTTCCGTATTCTGTCTACATGGTTTTTCTCTGACTATCCTTCATGCTTAGAAGGCTCTCCTTTCTCATCCTTCAGTCTCTATCTCTTCGTTTAAGGAAGACATAAACCTGGAATGAATCTCTCACAAGACAGATGACAAAAACAGTTAACCCCAAAACGTCGAAATGCTACAATATTGGACCAAATTCAATAAGATGGAATTTAATAGCAAAACATAAATGTAATATCTTAACCCTTCGGTTTAACAAATCAATTTCACAAGTCCAAGATAAAGATGTGTGACTATTTATCTACACATGACCCATCAGCTTTGTGGGGTGAAAGTCACTATAGATCAATAACATGCTATCAGACCCTGACAAAGATAATACATTCTTGGGCTATATTAAGAAGCATAGAAAGCAGGACTGGGAAGGCAACAGTATTCTCTGCACTCAGTTCTGGTCAGAGTACACCTGGAAAATTATGCTTTGTTCTGCATGGAGCATATTAGGAAACACATTGCTAAGCTAAAGAAGATGACTTGAAATGAAAAAAGTCTTGAGAGCGTGCCGTATGAGTGTTGTCTAGACCAGCTAGGAATATTTTGATTATCAACATTCTGCTGGTGTTATATAGCAGTGAAGCAATGAATCCTATCATTGTCAAAGACCTAAGGGTGATTATCACAAAGAGAGAAATGAAATGGTATGTTATGGGTGTGAACAGACTGTACGGTATAATGGGTGATCCCAATAGTACAGTTTTAATCATTAATAGCTATTAAATTTTCTGTCAAATTTAATAGCTAATAAAGTTTAAACCACACTAAGACTTTAGAGACACACTGTATAACTGATGAAGAAATGGAAAGATGAACAGGAGCTAAGATTATCCACAGGATGGCAGAAACTAAGCATAGATCAACATCTCACACTGTATACCAAAATAAGGTCAAAATAGGTACATGATTTAGACATAAAGGAGGATAACATATGCAAATTAGGACAGCAAGGAATAGCTTACCTGTCAGATCTAGAAAGAAGGGAAGACTTTATGATAAAACAAGAGATAAAGAGCATTATGAAATGCAAAACAGATCATTTTGATTACATTAAAATAAAAAATAAAGTTTTACACAAACAAAATCAGTGAAACCAAAATTAGAAGGAAAGCAGAAAGATAGGGAACAATTTTGAAAGCCAGTGTTTCTGATAAAATCTTCATTTCTCAAATAAATTGAGAACTGAGTTAAATTTATAGGAATATAGGACATTCCTTAACTGATAATTGACCAAAGGATATAAGCAGGCAGTTTTCAGATGAAGAAATTAAAGCTATCTACGGCCATTTGAAAAAATGTTCTAAATCAATATTAATTAGAGAAGTACAAATTAAAACAACTCTCAGGTACCACCTCATACCAATCAGATTGTCTAACATGGTAGAAAAGGAAAATGATAAATGTTGGAGAAGATGTGGGAAAATTGGGACACTAATGCATTGCTGGGGGAGCTATGAACTGATCCAATCATTCTGGAGAGCAATTTGGAACTATTCCCAAAGAGAAATTGTGCATACCTTTTCCCTTTGATCCAGCAGTACCACAACTAGTACTGTATCCCAAAGATAATATAAGAAAGGAGAAAGGACCCACATGTGCAAAAATATTTGTAGCAACTCTTTTTGTGTTGACAAAGAATTGGAAATTGAGCAGATGTCCATCAGTTATGACTGAAAAGTTTATGACATGAATGTAATGGAATACTATTGTTTCTTAAAACATGATGGGCAAATGGATTTCAGAAAATCCTTACACAAATTGATACTGAGTGAAGTGAGAAGAATCAGAAAAATACCGTACATAGTCATAGCAACATTATGTAATGATACTATGATTAACTTAGCATTTATCAGCAATCCAATGATCCAAGACAATTCCAAAAGACTCATGGTGGAAAAGGCTATCCACATCTATAAAAAGAACTTTGGAGTTCGAATGCAGATCAAAGCATAATATTTTCATTTGTTTTTTGTTTTTCTTCCTCATGGTTTTTCCCTCTTGATCTGATTCTTGTTTCACATGACTAATATGAAAATGTGTTTAACATGATTGTACATGTATAACTTTTATCAGATTGCTTGCTCTCTTGAAGAGAAGGGAGGGAAAGCAGAAAAATTTGGAGCTCAAAATTTTATAAAAGTGAATGTTGAAAACTATCTCTACATGTAATTGAAAAAATAAAATACTATTAAGTGGTTAAAAAAGATTATCATTAGGGAATGTTTTGTACAAAAGACAAGATAGGACTTGTTCATATGGCGGGAATAAAGGATAACAGATAGGGCTTCATTGATACATGTGGAGACAAAAAGACCCCTCGCACATTTGGTGGATCTCTGGTAGGGAACTCTTGGGAGAAGATGGGGCAAAAGTTGCACAAAATGAACAGATGTGAATGGATTGTAACTTGAATCAATTGCAGAAAACTCCCTCATTAATGAAGCAGAGATCCACTTGGAGAATTGAGGATGATATCCGTCTTCAAATTTTTAAAGGGATGTCATGCAGAATATCTTTAAAGATGCAAATCATTAAATGACGTAAGTTAGAGTAATGCTAACCATGAATACTTGAAGGAGTTCAGAGGAAGAAAATCCCACAACAGATTGATATGCTCCAGGAATGTTATAGAATTAACATGGCATAGTGGATCAAATGCTCAATTTGGAGTCAGAAAAGTATGTGATCATATTCTAATTCTAATGCTAACAATGTAGATATGTGCAAGTCACTTAACCTGTCTCTGAGCCTCAGTTTCTTTATCTATAAAGTCAAGATAATAATACCTGGAGTACCTACTGGATGGTTGCTGCAATGCTTAAAGGAAATCATTGATATGTAAAGCACTTTGAAAATCTTAAAAGTAAAGTAACCATGCCACTCGCTATTAAAGTATAAAAAAATTAACCTTGGCATGGTATGAATGCTAATTCTTGTTATTGTGAATTTCTCATTTGATCTTCACAGATGAGAAAAGATTAGGGAGCAGAAATCCTCAAAAATGTTTAGGAGTATTTCATCAGTTACGGTTTTATTTTAACTAGATAGTATTTTGATGCATATTTTTAAAATGACGATTGAAAAATAAAACAAGCACTAGACAAAGGAAACCATCCTCTTTCCCTCTCTGTGATCCATCCTAAAGAAAAGATGCTTTCCTATGTCCATGCACCCGATTCCCAACTCTCTCTCCACCCTTCCCTTGGCCACTTTGTGTTTCCTCCTATGTCCTGTCATGTCTCTGCTTGTTTCACTTATAGCTTAGGATAGTGAAGAATAAATGGTGACTGATATATGGCTTCTTTCCACTTTCTTCAGTTCTGGATGGCTGTAATTATGTAAAATATAAGATGTTGGCTGGGGATGCTGAGCAACCTGATCAGTTCTAGGAGTCTGATCTTTGATCCTTTAGGTTTGTCAAAATCTGCTTCTTTTTCAGAGAGAGAATTCTAAGAAAAAGGGGATGATGACTTCTGCCTATAGTCGTCTGATCAGAGGATGCTATCAGGTGACGGACAGTGGTGATGCCTTGATTTCTAGAAAACTTCAGTCCTTGCTAAAAGGTAGCATGGTGCATTGGGAAACATATTGGATTTGGAACCAGAGGAGCTAATTTCAAATTCTGGCTTGGTCCCTTACTACCTTTGAGACATTGGACAAGTCACAACCTCTCTGGACCTCAGGCTTGTTTATTTTTCTCTCTGCTTTCTAAGGAGAGGAGTTAGCGTCTAAAGGAAAAAGGTTCATTCTTGCTTTAAATCTATTATCCTATGAATTGAATGGAAGCACTCATATCTCCATGTTCATAAAGATTTCTAGCCTTGGTAAAAGCCTTTCTATTCTGTAATTTATATTACACAAAGTAGACTTAGTGGCAGCTCATATATGTGTCAGAATTGAAAATTATTCCCCATGGGAGGCAGAACAGACCATGAAAAGAAAGCTGGATTTAGAGATGGAGATCATGGGTTCAAATTCTGTCTTTTATTTATTGCCTGCTTATACAAATTGCTCAACTTCTCTGGGATTCAGTTGTCTCATCTGTAAGATTAAAGACTTGAGATGCCTTGAAAGTTCCTTCTTGCTCTACATCTGATTCTGTGATCCTATGAAACCATTCTATTTGCCACCACACTAACAGTGATGGAGGGCCTATGTACAGAGAATACATGTGTAGTCAGAGAACACACATAGAACATATGATTAAATAATGCACATAGAGGGCATATATGTAGCCAGGATGCATGTGATTAGGTTAACCTATCCCTTTGCAATACTGCAAAGCCACTGTTATTCTCTGGGGATATCACTGATTGCTTTCTGCATCTTTCTGTTGGGTGCTGTATCCCTTCTTTTTGTTATATTATCTCTGCTTGGAATCATTTCTATTTTTTTGGTCACTCTGGGTCAAGGTCTGTTCTTTGCTCTTTTCTGCTGTTGTGCAATAGTTAGTAAGTTTCTATCTAGTAAGTGTGGACTGGATTATAAAATATAACAGCCAGCAAAAATCTAGCTTTCATGGGAGCAACTAGGGGTCCTTAGGTTGGAAGAGAGAAGATAGGGGTGGAGGGCAGGGCATGATAGTTTTCTTCAAGTGTTGAAAGATCTATTGTATGAAAGAGGAATGGATTTATTCTTCTTGGCTCCAGAAGATGTGTCCATGAATGATACATAAGCATTACAGGAGGGCAGTTTCTGCTTGATATCAAGAAAACTTCCCAACAGTGATAAATGTCTGAAAGTGGGGTAGGCAGCTTTAGGAAGTAATACCCATCATCTCATCATTGGTCTTCAACTGCACAGTCACTCATCAGTTTCATTGTAGGATTTTTAGAAGTAGATATTGAATTAAATGGTCATTAAGGTCCCTTTCAATTCTAAGTCAATCTAAAATTGTGATGTTTAACTCTAATATTTTAACTGATTTTTTTCTCTCTTGGACAACCTTAAAGATCTTGGACTCACCCAACTGTTTGACTTAAGGTTAGAAAAATTTGTCTTTTAACACTTGTCACATTCCTCATTGCCAAACTATATCCCCATAAACCATTTTTGTGAATCCTGCCCAACAAAACTATACGAGATCTGGGATGATGAAGTGTAGTGTCCCCGATTGACACGTAGATCAACTTAGAGGCAAGATCAAAGGGAAATAGTAGCTGAAATGACACCAAGTATGTGGTGTACTTGCTAGTAGAAAAAAAAGAATACCAATCATAGTTTATTATTCTTGACAATATAAAGGTGCGGGTCTCTCTATGCAGCTCTATTTTAGGACAAGTGCTGAAAGTCCTTCTAAGAAAGGGTGCTGAATAATGTGCTGAGGACCTTTCAATTCTTCGATTCATGTACCCCAAAACATTTAAGATCCTTAATTTAATTGTATCATCAGTCATTTTTAAGATCCTCATCAACGCATTTCTAATGGTATCCTAAATTATGGATTTTACCCATTTTGACCAGGGTAAACTTCAATGAGTAACCCCAGGGGTGAAAGGTTTGCTTTCCCATTTACATTCAAAGGCCATGAATCCATGCTCTAGAGCTAGGTTGGCTAAGCATGTAATTTACACATTGTGGTTCTCTATGGACAGGAGCAGAGGTACTCTGCATCTGCCAAAAATAAAAATCAAAGGATGAACCTACCCTATATTCCTGACTCATCTGTTGTATTCCTTGTGGGCACAGTAATTTAATGTAGAGTGGGAGAAATGAGAAAGACTGAACTAGCAAAAAGACATAAGACTGATGTTAGAAAGCCTATGCAGGTATGTGGTGGGACCTTAATATAATTTTACTGCTGCATAAAGTAATGCATCAAAAAGGAGAATGTGCTAAATTTCTCCAGAATTAAGTTTTCCTTGTTACTTCTGGTTTCTGAAGAATAATAAAAAATAGCTGAGTAAGATGTTTATTCTGTGAAATAAAGTTTCAGTAAGGCAAAAAAAAAAGAAAACCCAGAATAGATTTAAATTTCACATTGGAGATGTCTAACAATACGTGCAATGTGTAATTAAACTCTAATTTATCTGCCCTAGCATTCGTTAATGGCATCTAAACCAAAGGAACGTTGGAGTTCTTTCAGAAGCAATCAATAACCCATTCTGGCAGGGACACAAGTTCTGAACCTAATTACCAGTCACAAAATCATCATTGTTGATTGAATAAGGTGCTTGGATTAGAAGGGATGGGGAGTGCTATGTTGGGCTATTGGTTCTTGAATGCCACTGAATTTCAAACCCATACCTGGTTTTCCTGAGCTGTGGGGATAGTTGTATTGAGGGGGAATTTTAATTAAATCTTATGTTTCTCTTTCTTTTGTCTTAAATTATGGTATTCTGAGTGAAAGTGTTTCTTTTCATCTTCCCTGGAGAACAGATAGTTTAATTTGCCACATTTTATAAGATTGACATGGCACATTTTTCTCTTCCAACAATCTCATTAATTGTATTCACTATCCTTCATTTTCATTTGTTTACTTAGCTTTCAGAGAAATTCATATAAGAATCTTCAGTTACATTCTGAGTACGATACCATCATCCAACAGGAGTTTTGGAGTCTGGTTGTGTGCCTGGCTGTCTTTTGAATGCTGAGTTGGAGAAGGAAATGTCAGGCAGCTAGTTGACATGGTGGATGGAAATCTGGGCCTACAGTCAGGAATACTTGAATTCAATCCAGTCTCAAATACTCATTAGCTGTATGATTCTGAACAAGTCATTTAATTGCTGCCAGCCTCAGTTTCCTCATCTGTAAAATGGGGATAATAGTAACTTTATCCCAGGGTTGCTGAGAGAATAAAATGAGACAATATTTTTAAAGAGCTTTGCAATCCTTAAAGTCCTATATAAATGCTAGCTTGTATTATTTTGAGTTTTCCTGGCAAAGATATTGGAGTGGTTTGCCGTTTCCTTCTCCAGCTCATTTTACAGATGAGAAAACTGAGGCAAACAGGGTTAAGTGACTTGCCCAGGATCACTTGAACTCAGATCTTCTTGACTCCAGGTCTAGTTCTCTATCCACTGTTATGCCTAGATGTTCACTTGCTATTTTTACTAATTATTGTGGTTTTATTACTTATTAATTATTGTGGTATGATTATGAGTGGTTATAGCTTTCTCATATGCATATGGTAGCCACCACCAAGAGTCTTCAGAGTAATGCGGCATCGTGGAAAGGGCATACCAATGACAATTAAGAAACCTGAATTCTAACCCTTACTTTGCTACTGACCAGCTATGTAGCTCCAGACAAACCACTGTCTCTGAGATTCAGTTTTCATCTCTGTAATACTGAACCCTTTGACTGAACAAATTCAGTCAAAGGGACACACCTAAGGACCTAGAAGGCCACATGTGGCCTCAAGGCTGCAGGTTCCCTACCAGTCCTAAACAATGACAAGCAAGAGATCATTATCATTTCTATCATTTATATAAGGATCATATCATTCATAGATATCATTATTATATCTTTCCATCTCTCTATTTGTCTGTCTGTCTATCTATCTATCTATCTATCTATCTATCTATCTATCTATCTATCTATCTATCTAGTGTACTAAGGTTTGTAAAGACCTTCCCTTCCAATAACTCTCTGAGATAGAGAGTTTAGTATTACTAGCATGGCAATGGCTTATGGCTTCTTCAGTTCGTGTGTTGGCAGTAAAGGACAGAATGCAGGATGGTTACCCTCTGGATGCCCAGGTCCTATGATCTACCCTTCCACTTAGTCCTCCAAAACTCTGAGCCTTGTCATTTACTCTGACTCTGAACTTTCCTGGTTCATTGGCTTTGCTGTCTGCTTTGCCACTGTACCCTAGGGACCACTGGGCCTTTCCATCTGCCTGTGCCTTCTTTTGTGCATTGTTTCTTCATGGTAGGATGTAGGCTCTTTGAGGGTAGGAAGATTCTTCTATATTTATATCCCTAGCACTTATCACATTACTTGGCACACAGTAAGCACTTAGAAAGGATTTTTCATTCATTCATGTTAGAATGGAAATTTATTGTATCTATATCCCCAGACCTTTCACAGTACCATCACATAGTAAGTGCTTAATAAATGCTATTGATTGATTAACATCTTCATTTTACAGGGGAAGAAACTGAGACTCACAGAAGTTAAATAACATGCACTCAGACATATAGCTTAAGTCAAAGCAGTTCCTCAAACTTGGCTATGTTGACTCTAAACCTAAGGGTTTTTCCATAGCACTATATGGCTGAGGATGATGATGATGCTAACTTACATTTAAAGCACATCTATATAGTTCTTTAATATTTGCAAAATGCTTTCTATAGAAGTTTGTTAAGGAATCCAAGTGCTTGCTTCCCCTCCCCTCCACCTCCAGCATAACCTCCCAGTCTGTTGCGCCATCTCACCTTCTATTTAGCAGTGTTATTTCAGGAAGAACAGATCAGAACATAGGAAGTTAGGTGGCAAAGGAGCTTTTAGGTTAAGGTGAGAGTGAGGAAGGAGCAGGCTTAAATTTTACACACCAGCTTTTAACTGTGTCTCTTTTGGGGTGGTTTGAGTATCTAACTGTCAATGGTTTTGTTTATAGGATAAGCAACTTACCCCTGAAATGTGCTTTTAACTTCTGAATTAGAGATACAAACCTCAATAGTCTGGCCACTGGTATACCTTCACTGCTTTGTTTTAGCCATGATAATGATCCTTTATTGTGATTCTTCAAACAAAGCACCCCAGAACCTCAGTAACCCTGCCGATCATGCTCCAAATGCCCCTGTTTCTTCATACTGGCTTCTGCTCTCACTCCGCATGCATTTCTATTTTCTGAGCATTATTGCTAAGCCTTGAGGTGATGTTAAGTTTTGTGGTCCTATGGGCTTTAATTAGAAGTTCATCAGCCATTTGGGACTTCTTGCACGGAATCTACTCTCCTAGGATTTAATTCCTGTGAAATAAACATGATTAGTGATTGCCATGCTTTTAAGCATCTCACATGACTAAAAACAGGAGAGTTGCCTTCCATTAGTCATTATCCACTTTTTTCTTTCCAAAGTCAATCCCTTCTCTATCTTATCTTCTAGGCTGACCCAGAGCTTTCTTTGCAATGGATTTTCCATTTTCCTTGCTTTTGAAAAGCATTGTCTATACTGCTTATTTGTTTTTTTTACTCCTTTACAATCCAGAGTTTGGGACTAGATTTATGACTTATTTCTCAAGGGGAAACAAAAAATTAGGCATTTATTCATTCATTCAACCACCATTTATTAAGCATTTGCTGTGCTAAGCAGAGCTGGGGTGGGGATACAGAGATAATTAAGACACGGTCCTATTCAGAAGCTAACAATAGAGCATAGGGACCAAGTGATGTGTACAGATATGCAATACTATGAAAATGTAATAACCATATGTCAACATGTCAACATTGAAGATCTGTGATTTTCTCAGTGGACTGTACACACAGGGCTTAACCCATTGATAACTTAAGAGATAAGTCTGAGAGACTTGCTTAATGTTAAATGACATACTCACAGTCATACAGCACCAGATATGGCGCTAGCTATGATTCCAATTTGGCTGTAACAACCATAATACTATATAAATAAAACAAAAGCATGAGAGGTTCAGAGTTCTAGGTAAGATCATTTCTGACCAGGGAAATCAAGGCTTTTTGGAACTGGCATTTAAACTGGACCTTTAAGGACAGATGTGATTTTTAAAATGTAGAGTTGGGGGAGACTTAGGCAAAACAAAGGCAGAGAGGTGGGAAATTGCTGAACACATACAAGCTAAAGTAAATGGTCCAATTTTGTTAGAGTAGAGGGACACCTAGAGGAGAGGCATGTGGGATAAATCTAAAAAAGATAGAAAGATATCAGGGTGTTGATTAAGCGCCCTTCCTTTGAAAACATTACAATGCAAATAATATATTTCTTATTTTGTCTAGTGCAGAATTATTTCCCCATGTTCCTATCTGGCAATGCCTATATATTGTGAGATGATGAAACAGAACTTTTGCATGTGGGGAAATTCAATAGAAAAGGGTGAAATGGGATCGTAGAAGAGGTGAAAAGAGGAGAGAGAACTAGCTTATTGACTGGTTACATTCTCCTTTCTGAAAAGACAAAGTGTCACATCAGTGCTAAGCAGAGTAATATGTCCTTCATTTCATGCTCTAGATGAGAGGCCCCATGTGAGTGAGCTTTACAGATAACTGAAGCTTATCTGTCCATTTAAGGGCCTTGATTTTATTTATTACCCCCACTTTGGATGCAGTCCTTTTTTTGTACCACATACTTCCTTGCCTTTCCACATAGTGTATATTGATTTAATTTGATTTTTCTAATGACATTAAGGTCATTATCAACATCTTTCAGTACTATAATGTGCTATTTTTCAAGGACTCTCAAAGCTTCCCTCTATGCTCATTGAGTAATACAGGGTAATTTGCCCTTTATGTTGAATGGTCCCAACTCATTATGCTTATTGAGTTATTTCATTAAAAAAATCCTTTTCAGCCTCCTCCTTTCCAGGAAGATTAGGCATTACTACTTCCAGCTTTTGCCACTGAGTAGAGATCTATTCTAGCAGGTTTCCCTCCTCCTTATCTTCCTTCCTCTTTAATTTGATGACTTTAAACTGCTATGGACTGAAAAAAGAAAATACCAGGCTTGTTAGAATTATGTCTAAAATTAAAGCAAATAGACTGTGAATAAGGCCAGAGAATGAGTAAGATATCAGCTCTAATGCATGAATTTCATGCCACTAATCTTAGTTTTCAAAGGCTATTTTGTATTGTTTCTTGAATTCTCACTACTATCTTAAATAACTGAAATTTATATATGTGACTTTGGGATGTAAGGTGTTAACAGTATTATTACCAAAAGCGTAAAGAAAAACCTTTATTCTTAAGCAACAAAAACCATTATAAATTTAGATTTGCTGAGATATTAGCTTGGTGATGTCCAGCATTGCTTTATCAACAGTGTTACTTGTGAGAGTACAATTGGTATGATTCTCCAATGTGTGTTGACTTTTAATTGCCATGGATTATTTTCCTTGTTTAGTATAAAGTTGGAAAGCCTTAAGTGCTTTCCAATCTCTTCATGTTTGCTGGTGCATGGTTTCTGCAGACACCTCCCCTGGAGACATGGTAATTTTGCAGCTTTATATTCAACACAATTCTAATTATAAATTGTTCTCTTTCAGAAGCGATAGCCAGACTGTTGGCACACTCTGTCTCTTGTTATATCGGTAAGGATGACAGCATAATGACTGATGATAGGCGTTGGGTTCCCTCATTTCTCCTAATTAGAATTTTCTCGGCATTATCATGCTTTGTAACTAACCAACTTACTCTTGACAGTGGCTAATGTGTTTGGGATGGTTTTAACTTTTTATTTCATCAAGAGGAAGTAGTCCAATAAGCCGATCATTTATGTAGGCAGGTACACTCCCTCCCACTTTCTTGCTTCCTATGGGTCTGGCATGGTTCAGCCAGGATAGTAGCCCTGCTTGAGGAAAGAGATTGATGTTTTCTGTACACAAGAGTAGATGGAAAAGGCAGTATAGGGGGTACCTAGGTGGCAAAATAGTGAGGCAGCTAGGTGGCACAGTGGAGAGAGCACTGGCTTTAGAGTTGGGAGACCTGGATTCAAATCTAGCTTCAGTCACTTATTAGCTGTGAGACTGTGAGCAAGTCACTTAACCCCTATTGCTTCCAAAAAGTAAAGAAAGAAAAAAGACAAAATGGAAGCTTACCAGAAGATATACAGGCAACAATGCCTGTGTTGTATGGCTACTTAATGAGCATGTAAGCATATATATGAGAGAGGCAGCAGGTTAGGATATCACAGAAAGAGGGTCTGACCTAGAAGGTTCAGGTTCTGCCTCCAACACTTGTTTGGGTAAATGACTCCAGGAAAGTTGTTTAATGCAGATGACAAAGTCAAGATTCAAAAAAATCATGGCAGGCATTGGATTGACTTGAACAAGGTTGCGTTTGTTTACTTTTTCCCAAATTAAAATCCCCATTCTCTCTCTCCCACCACCTCTCTCCTCCATTGAGCAAGTGAGAAAACTAAAATCTTTTGTTAACAACATATATAATTAAACAAAACAAATTTCTCCATTGGCCATGTTTCCTTCATCCCAAACCAAAATATATCTCAATCTGCACTCTGTCATACCTAAATTTAATAGGGAAAAATGTACAGTCTTTTACTTAGATTCAAAAAATCATCTTCCCCCATAGGGAGGAGGTGGAGTAATTATCTGCAAAAAAAGCTTAGTGTCTTAGGGAACTTCAAGCTCGGTATGAATCACCTACTACTGATTTTGTTCTGGCAATCAAAAAGCTGTTATAAATCTCTGAATCAGTCTATAACCATTCATTATACCCACTACATGCCAGTCAAGAAGGGAATTGCCACCAGGACTCCAGCGGTGATGGTTTTACTCTGCCCTGGGCAGGTATCTTTTGGAGTATCGTGTTCAGTTCTGGGTCCTCCATTTTCAGAGGGTCTCTGATAAGTTAGAGCGCAGAGAAAGGAGTCTAGGATGGTGAAAGAGTAGACGAAGGAACTAAGGACACTTAGCTTGGAGAAGACTCTGGGCATGTGATAAATATCTTCAGTTTTTGAATAATTATGGCATAGCAAAAGGATACAGTTTGTCTGGTTTGATGTCTGAAGGCATAAGTAGGAGCAACAGGAGTGTAAATTCCAAAGACACAAATTAGAATTGATCTAAAGAAAAGATTCTGAACTATTAGAACTATCCCCAAATGAAATTGAGAGTCCCTGGAAGTCATCAGTTTCCCCTTACCATAGGCCTTCAAGTAAAGAATGGATAATCATTTGCTATATACTTGGTTTTGTAGAGAAAATTCTTACTTAAGTACAAATTAGACTTGATATGGAATTCTTAACCTGGGCTACAGAGATCCCCAAGGCCTGCATGGGCAGATTTCAAGGGGTCCATGAACCTGAATGGGAAAAAAAAAAAACGTATTTTTTTTTCACTGAAATTTAGTTACTCTTGTAGTTCTATATATTCTTTTAATGCATTAAAAATATTCTTAGAAGAGTTATGTGGGCATAACCAGACTGCTAAAACATCTAGGTTTCACAAAAGGTTGAGAATCTCTTGCCTAGTTGGTTTCTGAGATTCTATAGTTTACCTGACCTTCAATTTCCATAATCTGCGAAATGGTGATGCCAATAGTACTTAATTCACAGCTGCCTTCCCTGTAAGGTTGTGCTGAACTTGTCTGTATGTATTTTATATATTTCTATGCATGATGTCCCCAAAGCCTTGGTACAGTTTCAAGCTATAATAAATCAATTACTGATATTTATTAAAACATTTACATTATTCAACTATTCAAGCTGAAAGCTGCACCAACTTTTAGGACACCCTGTCAAGTTTAATGGCAACTAACTGGTGCAGTCAATAGAGTGCTGGGGCCTGAAGTCAGGAAGTTTCATCTTCATGAATTCAAATACAACCTCAGACACTTACTAGATGTGTGACCCTGGGCAAATCCCTTAATCCTGTTTGCCCCAGTTCCTCATCTATGAAATGAGCTGGAGAAGGAAATTGTAAACTAGTCTGGTATCTTTGCCAAGAAAAACCCAATGGTTCATGAAGAATCTGACAGAATTAAGTAGTAAGAGAACCAGTATTAATTTATGCCACCTCCTCCATTTGATTCCTGCTTCTAGAGAACTGGGACTTGTTCATTAATTTGTCATTGTATCTCCAGGGCATAACATAGTACTTGACACATAGAAGGCACTTAATAAGTGTTTCTTTATTCCTATTTGTGGGACACTATGCTAAATACTGGCAGCACAAGAGCAAAGAATGAAAGAATTCCTCCTCTGAAGGAGCTGACATTATTATACATAAACAGGGACAAAATAATGTAGGAGAAACTGAATCTCTGTGTGTAGGAGATCTAGAATTAGAAAACCATCCTAGAAGGAGGAAGATTTTTCTAAGGAGGCATTAAGAGATATGGGGAGTTGTCCTGGATGTGATTGCCACAGAAAACAGAGAAGACTGAAGACAGAAGTATATCCTTGTTTGTATTGTAGGTGAGAATACTAGGGATTAGGCAGAGAGTAGAGAGGGTTCCTGGCTGTAATCAGAAGTGGTGGGTATTCCCACCATGTAGCACAGTGCTTGGCACATAGTAGGTGTTTAATAAATCTTCATTGACTGACTGATTTAAGTTTATGGTTTCCTGGGATCTTCTCCAGTCTTTAAGTCTTCAGTCCTCTTACAACCCAGGAAGCACAGAAAAGAATGATTTCTGGCATCTAAATGGAAGAGAACAACACATACAAAAGAAAACTGTAGAGAGAGGGAAGTATGTAGAGGGTGGGGTGGTAGAGAAAGTTGGGCAAAATTCATCCTAGGGAATAATGAGACATGGCTAGCTTGGGGTCCCTCCTTAAACAAAGGTTCCCAGTAGAGGCATCCAATCAAAGGGAGAGGCCTCAGAGCTGGAGGATGCTTCCAAGGGGTGAATTTCCCAGCTGGACTGAGGCTTAGTGATAAAGAGCTGAGGCACGGTAGAGCAGGTCTGGAGTGCAGCCCAGAGAGGAATGAAGGATTTTACTGTTGTCTTTCTGGCCAGGATGCAAACCTTTCTGCTGACAGTGATGAGTCACCCAGCTTAATGATGCCTAATGAGGCACACAGTGTACCTCAGGTAAACCTTCATGGTCATTCCTAAGTTTCCTGAAAAAGGTACTTTTTAAGCCAAGAGCCACTCAATTTGTGTTTGTAGGATAGATGTAGGGCAATAAGTCTTTAGAGTAAATTTGGTGTTGTCAGAAGAAAGTTGTATTTGGAGTCAGGAACTCCAAGTTCAAGCTTGGCTCCATTACCTTATTAACTGTATGACCTTGAGAAAATCATTCACCTCTTCCTGATCTAATTTTTCCTATCTCTAAAATTAAATGTGAATAGTTGGACAAGATGATCTTGTGGACAAGATAGAGAATTTTTGTCTCAACAATTGTACGGTTGAACTGTAGACAAAATTGTACTGGTTAAATAACCAGTCCTAAACAGTAGCCATTGAAGAGTAGATTTCAGATTCAGTTCAAGTATTTGTTGTGTCTACTATATGCCAGGAAAGTGGGAATATACCCTAGTGAATAGAAAACTGGTTTTGGAATCAGGATGCCTTGGTTCAATACTTCCTTCTGACAAGTACATGTTATGCGTCTTTGAACAAGTGTCTTAACCTCTCACTATCTTCTAGATAATTCTTTAGGGGTATAAGTTACAGAGAAGTTACTAATCTGTCCAGTTAGCAGAGTTCCCTCACTTGGAGTTCTCTCCACCATTTAGACTACAGGTCTAGTGAAAACAAAATATGACACATACTACTCTAGGTTATGAAGACCTGGGCTAAAGGTAGGTAGTTATACAAATGCAGAGGAGGTCACTAGAAGGAACTTCATTGTCCCTCAAGTCCATGTATGCCATTTTTAAAGGAAGGAACCAAGGCCACAAGAGGTTGAATAATTTACCCAAGGACAGACAGGTAATTGGTAATAGAAGTTTGAACCTCCGTCTTCAGACTCTAAAACCAATGCTCTTTCCACTGTACCACACTGGAGAACAAAGTCAAGAGATATAATGGCAGGCTTACTGAGAGTTGGCAACGTTTAGATCTAAAGAATGAGATACTTAATCAAGGTTAGTTTAAATCAAGAGCAGTGACCAAGGCAGTTAGAGGCCCAGATGGGTACCCTGCCCACCACTTCAGCTTCCTTTCCTTTACATTTCTATGCCATCTTAGCCTTCACCAGTCTTACCCACTAACTTTTCCTCCAACTATTTTCCCACATTTTTTTAGGGCTCTGTTTATTCACTTCATTTAGTACTTATGCCTCCTTACTGCCTCCTCCTCATAGGTTGCTATAAGGGAGATGGTTTGCAAACCCTAGACCTCAACAAAAATGTGAACTATTAAAAAAATTTTTTTTGTTATTCTGCACTTTAAAAACACCAATATCCATGTCACTTCTCCTCCTATAAACCCTTCTGAAGTGGAAAACTGAGGTCTAGAAAGTTTAGGTGATTTTTGCCTAAGAGTCACATTGGTAGTAAATAGCAGAGGGAAGATTTGAACCTAAGCCCACAATTCCATATCCATCCCCACTTTTACTCTACAAACTTACAATAAATTCTAATTAGCCTGG
Organism: Bettongia penicillata ogilbyi; assembly: GCA_023548195.1. Classification (NCBI taxonomy): domain Eukaryota; kingdom Metazoa; phylum Chordata; class Mammalia; order Diprotodontia; family Potoroidae; genus Bettongia; species Bettongia penicillata. The sequence goes on from JAJHZJ010000250.1 coordinate 3,439,764, forward strand.
TTCATAGTTATTTGCAAAGGCAATTAGAGACAACGTTTGAGTAATTGCTTATGACATGATTCTTTTATTTCCATTTTCTTGAAATTGGGCATGGGTGATTTAGATGAATGGGTCATCTTATTCGGCATATCCAAATCCTTTTGGACTCACTGACTTAAGAATTTTTTTTTGCTCATATGAATATTTATCCATTCTCTGTCAGAGATAAGGAGCTTCTCATGATAGGTGAAAATATTCCTCAAGTTGCCTGCCATCTTCCAACACTGAGTTCCAGTCTCTCTTGGCTGCTGGTGGGGAACATTTTTCCATAGTATTATCAGTTGGATTGTATTTTTCAATAAAATAATGTTAAAAATGATGGTTAAATTTCCAGGTGGATGCATAAGTACCAATATCATCCACAGGGTAGTTGAAATAGAACTGCATTCTGAGTTCTAAATAACTGACCTGGAAATTGACTTTGGGAACACGCATTGCTTCTAAGTTGGGTGAATGCATCTGTGCTTCTGTTCACCCTCCTCTTTCTGGCTTCCAAACACATGTTTTGTATTCACCAATTTGCTCAACAGGAAATGTCTTCATGGCACTCATTCAGCTTTGTAATCCTCTCCTAGTTTGTAAAATTAGGAAACAATCAGCATTATATGAGTTTCTGAATTCTCTTTCATAAATTGGATCATCATGATCAGATCCAGGGATTATTGATCTGGGGGCAAATGCAGTAAGGAATGAGAGAATGAGGAAGCAGAGGATTAGGGGATTCAGTGACACAAGAAGAGGGGTCCCAACCAGTCTGGCCCATGCCCATGAAAGGACTGGGGAGGGGAGAACAGAGTGGAAGATGTCATGCCCTGGGAAGGGTCACCACAGTGGAGGAACCAGGAGGTGTCAACCTGGGGCTCTTAGACTGAGTGATGTCACATGCTAGCAGAGGAGATATGGTCCCTGTGGAAAGGGGAAGACCATGTGCCTCTCAGATGGCAGTCCTTGGAGGAAAGCCCTGGTAATCTTATTCTAGTAGTAGCTCTGAGTGTGTTATAATGAAAAGAATATTGAGTGGCTTAGGTCACCTGGGTTCTAAGAAGCCTCAAATAAGCTGTGGGAATTTGGGCAAAGTCACCTCACCTTTCTCTTATTAAATATAAAGGGTGTGTCCAAAGTCTTAGTGTACTTTTAAGCTTTAACAACTTAATCTATGTATATATATATATGTTTTTAATATAATGCCAATAGCTATCATTCATGTAGCACTTTAAGGTTGGCAGAACACTTTACAAATATCATTTCCTTTGATTCTCACAACAACCCTGGAAAGTTGGTGTTATTATTACACTTATTTTACAGATGAAAAAACTGAGGCACACAGAATAAGTGATTTGTCTAGGTTCATATAACTAGTGAGTGTCTGAGGCTGGATTTGAACTCTGGTCTTCTTGACTCCAAGTACAGTACCACTTAGGACATATAGGTGTGTATGTATATATGTGTATATACACACACACACACCTACACATATGTATTTAATTCTAAGTAATTAAAAAACTTTTTAAAAAGAGAAAAAGTTTGAGACTAGTCTGTGAATGGTTTTAATTGCCCTTAAATGCCAAAGAGAAATCTAAGCTTCACTGAAGGAAGCAAATGATTGTAAATGATTATGGTGAGAAGAAGGTGTATGTATAGGCATACATTAATGTTTTTGCATGTTCCTTTCAAGAAGAAAGGAAATCTAGGTGAGGCAGTGGATAGAATACTTAGACTGTAGTCAGGAAGACTCCTCTTCTTGAGTTCAAATCTAGTTTCAGATAGTTACTACCTGTGTGACTCTGGGTAAGTCACTTCACCCTGTTTGCCTCAATTTCCTCACCTGTAGAATGAGCTGGAGAAGGAAATGGCAAACCACTCCAGTATCTTTGCCAAGAAAATCTCGCTTCATTTCTTAGAAACTGGTGAAGGACTTATGTCCTCAAAAGGAATTGTCAGCTTGTCAGCCCCCATTTTGGCCAAACCACAACTGCAAGGCCTTTTGGCTAAATGCTTGTGCTTTTCTAGTATTACAACATTTATTCTATCCTTGGGATGTGCTGCTATGTATGTTTGGAGTGCCTGAACCTAGGAAAAGGGCATATCAAAAAGGTATGATGCTGTGAAAGCTTTTGAGGAGATGAATCAAGCTGGTTTATTTCAGTATGTAAAACCATGATGAAATAAACAGGTTTCAGAGGCTTGAGGACCCTGCATATTTATTACTGACATGTTTTTCTAGTGCACTAACATGAAATACATGCACACTGGCTGTGGAATAGTCTAACTTGATAATAAACAGTTAATGACCTATGTGTGATAACTTAAAAAAAAAATCTCCTTTGGGGCATGAAGATTCTGACAGGACTGAGAAGCCAGAACAACAGCTATTCATAAAGAACCACAGCTACATTTTTGTACCGAATGGTAGACGCAGAGTAAGAGAAGTGCTTCACCTCTAGAAAATTTGAAGAACACATATATCAAATATACACATGGCCATGGCAGGTATTTTTCCACGTATTTTTATTTCTGTGAAGCTACTGTTAGAATGAAAGCACTGCGGAGCATTCACCACAGGCCCAGGCCTCTGCTGAGGGTTGGATGGAATGCTGAGGAAGCACAAAATTCCAGCTTCCTTATTGTGGAGAAGGTTATAATCCAGTGATAATGAATTAGTACTCAGCTCAGGAGCTAAGGCTAAGCTAGGGCAGGGCTGCCCGAGTCTTACTACAGAGCACAGAATTTAGAGAATACTTACAGCACTTGAAGACACTCATATCATTAAAACGGCCAAGCTTAGCACTCAGCAAGATTAATTAATTTTAAGACTGATTTATTATAACTAACAGGTGACTGGTTAAAATTCTTCCTTCTTCCACTCCTTCTCAACCCTAGAGCTGTGAGGGGCCCACTTGGTGTCATTCAACCAAGCACTACTTCTACAGCTGAGAGGTAACATATTGTAGTGATCAGAACGTTGGGTTCAAAGTTAGGAGGATCTGAGTTCTAATTTTGCCTCTGATAACTTAATTGCTGCATGATCACGGGCAAGTCATTTAACACCTGTGGGCCTCAGTTTCATCATGTGTAAAATGGAGATAATTTGGTGTTTCAGTCTCCATCGGTGGGTTGCACTGAAATGTAAATGAGATGATGTATGTAAAATGTTTTAATAGACTTTAAAACATCTAATAAATGTTTATTATTGTTACTAATACTATTTATTATATTATATTTATTCCAGACACAGAATTTCCTAGATTTGGTTCTGGCTGAACTGTGTGATTCTTTGGTTAAGTGGAAGAGAAGTTTGAAAAGGGAAAAGTGACTTCATGGAAGACACTTGTCAAGTCTTGAAGGATGGATTATATTTAAATAGATAGGAAAGAGGAAAAGGGGCCCCTTTGGAGTGAGGGAGAGTTGGGGATACAGGCACGCAAAGGAAGGAGCAAGGAATGTGTTTGGAATGAAATTTTTAATCTCCAGAAATAGTTGACTAGGTAGGTGATGATTTATCACAGGGAACCTTGAAAGCAAAGCCAAGAACTTGTATATGATTTCATATGCCCTGAAACTCCCCGCCTCCCAATCCTTGGGTGTCCATGTTCAGAAGACTAGATAAGAGTGATAGCGAGAGGCATTGAAGAAGAGACAGATAACTTAAAAGATGAGATTTGACCTAAATCTATTTAGCATATTTCACACGGCATGAAGCTTAAATCCTAGGCTATTTCCCATTTATCTTTGATTCTTTTAGACTCTGTGCCATAAGATATGGTGAAGAAAAGGTCATTTATAAGAGTAATAGGTGTACTCTGCAATAGGATATTGAGAATCTGAATAATGGGTCAGATTTTCTCCTGATATAGCCATAAATTTATAAATATGTGATGGATAAAATAATTGCATTTAGTATTTCTATCCACCTACTAAACATTGTGTTTTTTAGGCAATCTTAAGAACATATACAAATGGAGGAAGGAGAGAATCTAAATTAATGAAAAGGCTGAATTATAGAATATTTAAAGGAAACATCAATTTCTTTCTTTTCAAGTATAAAAATTTAGAACAGACCAACGAGTTTTGCAAAGCACTTCTGGGAACTTTGCTTTAATAAAGTAGGTGGGAAGAGATCTATGATTTCACTTATTCCAGATGAGGAAAGACCCTCCACAAATGCAAATGATTTCAGTACCTTCTCTTCAACATATCATCGGAAAGAGCTGCTTGGGGCACCAAGAGGCTAAATGACTCCTATGAGCTTCCATGACCATTATATATCAAAGGCAGAATTTTAACCCAGGTCTTCCTGGGTCTAGAGTTAGCCTTCTCTCTACTATACCAGCATGCTTTGGAATAAAGAACAGTGATTTTTAATTAGCTTATACAGAAACAGGTAGTGTAAAACTGATGGAGGATATTAGCAAGTGAAAGGAGCTGAGCTTTCAGCTTTCTTGTACTCCTCATTAATCAATCAATCCAACAAATGTTTATTACACTAGTAGGTATCTACTAAGGGTTAGCCACTGTTCTAGGCACTGGGTCTACAAAGACAAAAATAAAGCATCTTTAGATGCTTATATCCCATTTGGGGAGATCCCAATACTCACACATGAGTGTATTCAAAACAAATAACACATAAATGCAAGTTGTGTCGACAGTAGTTCTCCTTTAAAATGAACTCCACCTGGGATTTTAATTCTAAAGTCATTCCTGATGGTGACTAATCAAGAATTCATCCCTCTATTTTCAGTTAAAAAGATGCACACTAGGTCACAGGACCATCATTTTGAGGGCTGCCAAAACCATAAGCACTATCTGGCCCAACCCTGTGTTTTTATACAGAAGACTTAGAGATGGTAAGAGACTTCTTTAGGTCAATAAAAGACAAGATCTGAGAATTAAACATAAGACTAGAACTTGAACTTTAAATCAGTACAAATTCTTTCTCTCCTTCAACTCTTCTCAGGTAGAGACTGTAAAACCCAGAGTGGGAGAATGGGGACATAGGAGTTAATGAGAGACCACTCACCTGAGTTAGAAGCAACTTTCTCTTTAAAGAATCAAGCCTGAAATGATGTCTCCACTTTAGTTTTTAACAGGCAAAGCATGTTCCATACTGGACTCACAAAACCTATCTCCACTCCCTCCTCTTTTCTCACTCAGGGTTGGGCTGTTAAACATTTAACAATTGGTTCTATAGAAAAAAATGTATTGCAACACATTTTTATGCTTAATCTGTATTGTTAACATTTTTTTTCATCATTTGTTCAGATCTACAGAATCAAGAAAACTATAAATCAAGCCCTGATTTGTAGTCTTTGCTGATTTCCACAGTGAAAATTTAACCATCAGTTCTCTGGAGATGGTTCAGGATGTCTTCAGCACATCCCTGCCTTATTTCCTGATTTCTGTTTGAGCTTCATCAATTATCCTACCTCAACTCTTCCATGTTATATACTCTCTATGTTTAGTTTGACATGTGTCTGTTAATTGTAATTTATTATGCATTTATAATTTTCCAGACACTGTAATATATTTTGAACGTACAAAGACACAGATAAATCTGCCCCTGATATAGTCTGAGAGGGGAAGACGCATGAATAATTATTTTTAAATAGGCAAAATAAATATTAAGTGCTTAGTGGGGAGGGAGTAATACCTACTCTGTGCCAGGGCAGCTAACTGGTCCCAAAGTGCATAAGGTGTTGGGCCTGGAGTCAGGAAGACTTATCTTTCTGAGTTCAAATCTAGCCACAGACACTTACTAGCTGTGTTTGCTTCAGTTCATCTGTAAAATGAGCTGGAGAAAGAAATGCAAACCTCTCCAATATCTTTGCCAAGCAAACTCCAGATGGAGCCATAAAGAGTAAGACAAAACTGATATCGACTGAAAGACAATCACCCCAGGTACTCTGCTAAGTACTTTATAAATATTAGCTCATTTGATCCTTGAAACTTCTCTGGGAGGTGAGTGTTATTGCTATCTGAATTTCATAGCTGAGGAATCTGAACCAATCAGAGGCTAAAGGAAAATTAGGCCATGATAGACCTAATTGAGAAGATGATCCTTAAGCTGAGGATTTGGCAGACCTAGATATTTCAAGAGATGAAGGTGAACATGTCAGGTGGAGAAAACAGCATAAGTAAAGCCACTGAGGTTAGAGATGACAGTAGGCCACTTTGGCTGGAGCATAGAGAGTGTGAGAGGGAGTAATGTGAAATAAACCTGGAAAGATAGATCAGAGCTAGGTTGTTCAGGGCTTTCAACTCCAATAGAAGATTTTGTATTTCATCCTAGAGTTAATAGGAGGGACTGAAGCAGTCTGGTCTGACTGCACGTTAGGAATCTCAATTTGTTAGCTGGGTAAAGGATGCTTAGAAAGGGGTAAGACTAAAGATTGGGAGACCAATTAGGAGAGAGTTGGGATACTAACTGCAATAGTCCAGGTAAGAGGTGAAAAGGGCTCTGAACTCTGGTGATGGTGATGTGAGAGGAGAAAAGGACATAAATGAAAAAAAAAACTTGAAACTTACAAGACTTGGCAAGAAATTGGATATAGGAGAGGGAATAGGAAGAGGCAAGGATCAAGGTTTGAGAATGATTCTGAGGATATGAACCTGAGAGACTGAAGTGATGCCTGTGCACTTGACAAAACTGAGAAAGAGCGAAAGAGTGGGTTGAGAGGAAAAAGTAATTCATCCTGCTTTGGCCGTGTTGTGGGAAATTGTTGGGGAAAGACTGTTGTGGGAAAACAAGGTATCCTTAGGCAAAATGCCCTACTCTTCTTTGTTGACATCTCTCCCTTCTACTGACCTCCCTGCCTTCCTGTAAGTCCAAGGTGAAATCTCACCTTCTACAGGAAGTCTTTCCCAATCCCCTTTTAATTCCTGTGCCTTCATTCTCTTGATAATTTTGTATCGCACACACACACACACACACACACACGCACACACACACACACACACCTCTTGCTTTGCATATATTTGTTTGCATGTTGTATAGTTTGACTCATTAGATCAGAAGCTCACTTCAGTCAAGGACTGTCTTTTGCTTCTTTCTATATCCCTAGCACTTAGCAAGTGCCTGGTATGTAGGTGGTGTTTAATAAATGCTCGTTGGTTGATTGATTCAAATCCTAACCCTTCCCATCTCTACACCTCTGTTTCTACTCAGCCTGACCATCTCCACACCACCTCTCCCCCTTTGCTGGGAATAGATATCATTCTCCTTCCACTGTGGTATAGTCAAAAGAATGTCCAACCTGGAGTGCAAGTATCAGGGTTCAAATCCAGGTTTGCTTCTTATTACCTTTGTGACCTTGGATCAATCACTTTCAGCCTCAGTTTCCTCATCAGTAAAATGAGCTGATTATATTAGATTATCTATGAAGTCTCATCTAGAGACCAATATATGATCTTATCATTACATTCTCTCCCATCTCCTTCTTTTGGAATCTTGTCCTTTCCTCAAAGCCCAACCTGGGTACCATCTCTTTTCCTGAAACCATCTGAGCCACCTCCTTCCTAACTCCCAGCTGAAAGTAAGTATGATAGACCTTTCCTGGTTTCCCCCACTCCAGCCCCCATCCTCTGAGATTACATTCTTTTAATATTGAACACAAAGTCTGCAATGTCCTCCCTATTGGTTTCCATTCTTCAGACTCCTCAATTTAAAAATCAATCCTCCCTACTGTTGCCAATTCAATATTCTTAAAGTATTTTGTTGTTTTGGGAAGTAAGCATGAAGCTTCCCTGTCATGGGATTTCTAAAGTCCCCTTATTCCCTCCAGGATAAAATCTAAACTCCTTTGTTTAGTATTGAAAACCCCTCTGAAATCTCACTGCAACCCATCTTTCCAAACTGATTTCACATTTCCTCTCAGTGTCTTCAGCACTTAATTTTTTTGCAAATAATATTTTAATTTTTTTCCAATTATGTGTAAAGACAGTTTTCAACATAAATTTTCTATAAGATTTTGAATTCCAAATTTTTCTCCCTCTTTCACTTCCATCCCTTCTCCCTAACATGGCAAGCAATCTGATATAGGTTATGCACGTGCATTCATGTAAACACAGTTGTACATCAGTCATATTGTGAAAGAAGAAACAGAACAAAAGGGAAAAGTCACAAAAAGACCAACCAAAAAAGTGAAAATAGTATTCATCGAACTGCATTCATACTCCATAGTTCTTTCTCTAAATGTGGATAGCATTTTCCATCATGAGTCTTTTGGAATTGTCTTGAATGATTGGATTGCTGAGAAGTGCTAAGTCACTCATAGCTGATCATTTTATGGAAAGTTTCATTTGCTCCTATGCTCGCCAGTGTTTTTAATAGGAATGGGTGCTGTATTTTATCAGAAGCTTTTTCAACACCTATTGAGATAATTGTATGATTTCTGTTGGTTTTGTTATTGATATGATCAATTATGCTAATAGTGTTTTTCTAATATTGAGCCAGTCCTGTATTCCTGGTATAAATCCTACCTGGTCATAATGTATTATGATGGTGATAAATTGTTGAAATCTCTTTGCTAATGTTTTATTCAAAATTTTTGCATTAATATTCATGAGGGAAATTGATCTATATTTTCTTTCTCTGTTTTGGCCTTTCCTGGTTTAGGTATCAGCACCATATTTGCATCACAAAAGAAATTTGGTAGGACTCCTTCTTTGCCAATTTTTCCAAATAACTTATATAGTATTGGAATTAATTGTTCTTGAAATGTTTGGTAAAATTCACTTGTGAGTCCATCTGGTCATAGAGATTTTTTTTTCTTGAAGGCTTATTCAATTTCTTCTTCTGAAATGGGGTTATTTAAGTATATTATTTCCTCTTCTCTTAATGTAGGAAATATATATTATATTTTTTGTAAGTATTCATTTGTTTCACCAAGATTGTCAGATTTATTGGCATGCATTTGGTGAAAATAATTTCTGATTATATTGTTTTAATATCCTTCTCATTGGTGGTGAATTCACCCTTTGCATTTTGATACTGGTCATTTGATTTACTTCTTTGTTTTTTAAAACCCAATTAGCCAAAGATTTGCCTATTTTATTGGTTATTTTCATTAACTCAGCACTTAGCTTTATTTATCAGTAAAATAATTTTCTTAATTTCAATTATATTAGTCTCTCCTTTGATTTTCAGTATTTCTAATTTGGGACTTAATTGGGAATTTTTAATTTGTTCTTTTCCTAGCTGTTTTTTTAATTGGATGCTCAATTCATTGATTTGCTCTTTTTCTGTTTTATTCATGTATTTAGAAGTATAAAAATTTCCCTAAATATTGCTTTAGCTACATCCCATAAAATTTGGTATGTTTGATATTATTATCATTCTCTTTAATGAAATTATTGTTTCTAAGATTTGTTGTTTGAGTAACTTTTTCTTTAGGATTAGATCAGTTAGTTTCCAATTAATTTTATTCTATCTTTTCATGTCCCTTTCTACATGTAATTTTTATTGCATCATAATCTGAAAGGGATTGCATTTAATATGTCTGCCTTTCTGCATTTTATTGTGAAGATTTTATGCCCTAATACAAGGTCAGTTTTTGTATAGCTGCCATGTACCAGTGAGAAAAAAAGTCTGTTTCTATCCCCATTCACTTTTCTCTAGAGGTCTATGATCTCCAACTTTTCTAAAATTCTATTCATATCCTTAACTTCTTTCTTGTTTATTTTGTGGTTAGATTTATCAAGTTCTGAGAGTGGAAGGTTGAAGTCTCCTACCAGTATAGTTTTACCTTCTGTTTCTTCCTGTAACTCACTTAACTTCTCCTCTAAAAATTTGACTGCTATACCACTTAGTGCATATATGTTTAGTATCGATATTATTTCATTGTCTGTGGTATTATTTAGCACGATGTAGCTTTCTTCATTGTCTCTTTTAATTAGATTTATTTTTGCTTTTGGTTTGTCTAAGATCAAGGTTACTACCCCTATTTTGTTATTTTATTTCAACTTGAACAGAGTAGATTGTGCTCCAGCCGTTTACCATTACTCTGTGTATTTCTCTTTGCTTCATATATGTTTCTTGTGAACAACATGTTGTAGAATTGTGGTTTTTAATACACTCTGCTTCCATTTTGTGGGAGAATTAATTCTATTCACATTCATAACTAGGATTACCATGTAGTTACCTCCATCCCATTTTCCATTTTTATACTTTTCTCTTTCTCTCCTTTCACCTTTTCCCTCCTCACCAATGTTTTACTTCTGACCACTACCTCCCTCATTTTACCTTCTCTTTTATCAGTTCCCCATTTTTCTTTTCTTTTCCTCTTCTCCACCTACAAAGATAGATTTTTTTGCCCAACTGAGTGTGTATGTTATTCCCTATTTGAGCCAATACTGAGGAGAGTAAGGTTCAAACAATGCTCACCACCTCCTTTCTTTCCCTCTACTGTAATTGGTCTCTCATACCTCTTCATGTGATAAAATTTAAGCCATTCTTCCTCCTTTTTCTTCTTCCAGTACAATTCTTTTTTTAATCCTTTAATTAATTGTTTTTATCATCACATCAAAGTCAACTTATGCCCACACACTCTGGCTAAGAATACTCCTTCTAACTGCCCTAATAGAGATACAGTTCTTAAGAGTTACAAATATCATCTTCCCATACAGGGATATAAACAGTTTAATTTTATTGAATATCTTGGTGTTCTTTTTGTTTCTTTCCATTTAACTTTTTATGCTTCTCTTGGGTCTTATATTTGAAAATCAAATTTTCTGTTCAGCTCTGGTCTTTTCTTTAGGAAAGCTTGAAATTTGCCTATTTCATTGGATGTCCATCTTTTCCCCAGAAAGATTATGCTCAATTTAGAAGAACAGTTGATTCTTGGTTATAATTCATGCTCCTTTGCCTTCTGGAATATCATATTCCAAGTTCTCCAGTCTTCTAATATAGAAGCTGCTACATCCTGGGTAATCCTGACTGTGGCTCCTTGATATGTAATTTTTTTCTTTCTGGATTCTTGAAGTATTTTCCGAACTGATAGTTCCAGGATTTGGCTTCAATATTCCTTGGGGTTTTCATTTGTGATCTCTTTCAACAGGTGATTGGTGGATTCTTTCAAGGACTATGTTACCTTCTGGTTGTAAAATATCAGGGCAGTTTTCCTTGATAATTTCTTGAAAGATGCTGTCCAGGCTCTTTTTTTTATCACAGCTTTCAGGTAGACCAATAATTTTTAAATGATCTCTCTTGGATCTATTTTACAGGTTAGTTGTTTTCCCAATGAGATATTTTTAATTTTCTTTTACTTTTTCATTCTTTAGATACTGTTTGACTGATTTTTGATGTCCCATAGAGTCATTGGCTTCTACTTGCCCAATTTCAATTTTTAATGCATTATTTCCTTCAGTTAACTTTTGTACCTCCCTTTCCATTTGACCAATTCTACTTTTAAAGGAGTTGCTTCCTTCAATGGATCTTTTTCTTTTTTCCAATTTTGTCAATTCCATTTTTTTTAGGTTATACATTTGTAGTTATGTGAAATGCTTCCTAACAGTCATAATGTGAAATACTAACTATATTTCCCTCCATCCTATCCTGCCCCCATTTATTCTATTCTCTCTTTTGACCTTATCACTCCTCAAAAGTATTTACTTCTAATTACCACCTCCTCCCATTTGCCTTCCCTTCTGTCATCCTTCCCCATCCCACCCCCATGCATCCTATACAACCCTGCTTATCCCTTTCCCTCCTACTTTTCTATAGTGTAAGATAGATTTCATACCAAATTGAGTGTGCATGTTATTCCCTCCTTAGATCAAATGTGATGAAAGTAAGGTTCACTCTTTCCCTCTCACCTCCCCCCTCTTCTCCTCCACTGAAAAAGCTTTTCCTTGCCTCTTTTATATGAGAGATAAATTGCCCCATTCTATTTCTCCCTTTCTCCTTCAAATATATGCCTCTCTCACACCTTAATTTTATTTTTTAGATATCATTTTTTCATATTCAACTCACCTTGTGCCCTCTGTCTGTCTATCTATCTCTCTATCATCTATCTATCTATCTATCTATCTATCTATCATCTATCTATCTCTCTATCTATAATTCCTAAAATTACTCTAATACTAAAAAAAACCTCAAAAGTTACAAATATTATCTTTCCGTATAGGAATGTAAACAGTTCCACTTTAATAAGTCCCTTATAATTTCTCTTTCCTAGTTAACTTTTTAGGGGGGAGGAGCCAAGATGGCAGAGTAGAAAGACTCATGTATGCTAGCTCCAAATCCACAGCCCATAAATTTCCTGTAAAAAGAACTCCCCACAAATTCTGGAGCACTGCAAGCTGCGCACCAATGCAGTGGAAGAGATTTCCATTCCAGAGAGCCCTGAAAAGCCATCCTCAGGGTCCGTCATGCTCCAGATGCAGAGCCCACCCCTGCACTGCCCTGGCCGTGTGGCCCCAGAGGAGCAGATCCGAGCAGGCTTCAGGGACGGAACCTCCGGTGGCTGCGAAGGTCCCTCCACCCACAGGAACTACTGGGCAGTGAGAGAGACTTCTGGGCTGGCCGAGAGGGGAGCGGGGTGTCTCTGAGACTTGGGCCCCCTCGGGAGGCAGCAGCAGAGGGAGGGGCAGAGGCAGTGGCAGAGACAGCAGTGGCCCAGGACTCCTGGAGTAGGAAGGAGCTCAGGGCCATTACCAAAGGTCTCCGCATAAAGCCCCTGAGGGAACTGAGCCTGGGAGGTGGCCGTGCCGCCACCTGACCACCAGAACTTAGGCTCACATTGAATAGCAGCCACGCCCGCCCCTGAAAGCCCTGAGGCTGGGGAGCAGCATTTGAATCTCAGACCCCAAGCTCTAGCTGGATGGAATAGGAGGTAAGGTGGTTGTGGAAAGGAATCTCAGAAGTCAAGTAACTGCCTGGGAAAATGCCCAGAAAAGGGAAGAAAAATAAGACCATAGAAAGCTACTTTCTTGGGGAAGAGATGTTCCTTCCTCCTTTCATTTCTGATGAGGAAGTACAATGCCTGCCATCAGGAAAAGACATGGAGGTTGGGGCCTCTCTATCCCAGACATCCGAGGTGGATGTCCAGTGGGTTCAGGCAATGGAAGAGTTCAAAAAGGATTTTGAAAATCAAGTTAGACAGGTGGAGGAGAAACTGGGAAGAGAAATGTCAGAGATGCAAGAAAAGCAGGAAAAACAGGTCAATATCTCACTAAAGGAGACCCAAAAAAATGCTGAAGAAAATAACACCTTGAAAAATAGGCTCACTCAAATGGCAAAAGAGGTTCAAAAAGCCAATGAGGAGAAGAATGCTTTCAAAAGCAAAATTAGCCAAATGGAAAAAGAGGTTCAAAAGCTCACTGAAGAAAATAGTTCTCTCAAGATTAGAAGGGAACAGATGGAGTCTAATGACTTTCTGAGAAACCAAGAAATCATAAAACAAAACCAAAAGAATGAAAAAATGGAAGAGGATGTGAAATATCTCATGGGAAAAACAACTGACCTGGAAAATAGATCCAGGAGAGACAATTTAAAAATTATGGGACTACCTGAAAGCCATGATCAAAAAAAGAGCCTAGACATCATCTTGCATGAAATTATCAAGGACAACTGCCCTGAGATTCTAGAACCAGAGGGCTAAGTAAGTATTGAAGGAATCCATCAATCACCGCCTGAAAGAGATCCAAAAAGAGAAACTCCTAAGAACATTGTGGCCAAATTCCAGAATTCCCAGGTCAAGGAGAAAATATTGCAAGCAACTAGAAAGAAGCAATTCCAGTATTGTGGAAATATAATCAGGAAAACACAAGGTCTAGCAGCTTCTACATTAAGGGATCGAAGGGTGTGGAATAGGATATTCCAGAAGTCAAGGGAACTAGGACTAAAACAAAGAATCATCTACCCAGCAAAACTGAATATAATACTTCAGGGGAAAATATGGTCTTTCAATGAAACAGAGGACTTTCAAGCATTCTTGATGAAAAGACCAAAACTGAAAAGAAAATCTGATTTTCAAACACAAGAATGAGAAGAAGCATGAAAAAGTAAACAGCAAAGAGAAGTCATAAGGGATTTACCAAAGGTGAACTCTTTACATTCCTACATGGAAAGACAATATTTGTAACTCTTAAAACTTTTCAGTACCGGGTAGTTGGTGGGACCACACACACACACATACAAACTCACATGTACACACGTGCACGCACGCACACATACACACATGCATGCACATACAGAGACAAAGAGCACAAAGTGAATTGAATAGGATGGGACCATATCTTAAAAGAAATTAGGGTAAACAGTGAAAGAGAAATGTAGTGGGAGGAAAGAGGGTGAAATGGAATGCGGTAAATTATATCTCATTCAAGAGGCAAGCAGGAGACTTTTTAGTGGAGGGAAAAAGAGGAGAGCTGAGAATAAAAACATGAAGTTTACCCTCATCACATTTGACTAAAGGAAGGAAAAAAATGCACACTCATTTTGGTATGAAAACCTATCTTACAATACAGGAAAGTGGGGGAGAAGGAGATAAGCAGGGAGGGAGGGATGATGGTAGGGAGGGCAATGGGAGGAGGGAGCAATTTGAAGTCAACACTTGGGGAGGGACAGGATCAAAAGACAGAATAGAAACAATGGGGGGCAGGATAGGATGGAGGGAAATACAGTTAGTCTTACACAACATGGCTATTATTGAAGTCATCTGCAAAACTACACAGATATGGCCTATATTGAATTGCCTGCCTTCCCAAAGAGAATGGGTGGGGAGGGAGGGATGGGAAGAATTTGGAACTCAAAGTTTTAGGAATAACTGGTTAGTATTGTTGTTGCTACTAGGAAATAAGAAATACAGTTAATGGGGAATAGAAAGTCATCTGGCCCTACAGGACAAAAGAGAAGATGGGGACAAGAGAAGGGAGGGATGATAGAAGAGAGGGCAGATTGGTGATAGGGAAAATTAGATTGCTTGATGTATTGGGGTGGGGGGAGGGGATAAAAGGGGAGAAAATTTGGAACCCAAAATTTTGTGAAAATGAATGTAAAAAGTTAAATAAATAAATTTATATTAAAAAAGTATATAATAAATTCAATAGTTTTCCTGCTTGTCTGTGCTTCTTTCTGACTTTCCTTCTAGTCTTCTCTGTATTTGTTAAAAAGATGTGTCAATGTCTTTCTCTTCTTTACATTTTTTTTGCTGACTTGTCCCTATGTCCTCTGTTCCCTCATTCCTCAATGGAAAAAGAAAAACAAAGCTCTTGGAACAAATATGCTTAATCAAATAAAACGAATTTTCACATTAAAAAAAACAAACAAACTTTTTATGCTTCTCTGATTCTTGTATTGAAAGTCAAATGTTCTATTTAGCTCTGATCTTTACATCAAGAATGCTTGAAAATCCTCTATTTCATTTAATGAACATCCCCCCAATATTATACTCAGTTTTGCTGGGTAGGTGATCCTTTTAATCCTAGCTTCTTTGACCTTGGAAATATCACATTCCAAGACTTCCAATCCCTTAATGTAGAAGCTGCGAGATCTTGTGTTATCCTGATTGTGTTTCCACAATACTTGAATTGGTTCTTTCTGGCTGCTTGAAATATTTTCTCCTTGACCTGGGAGTTCTGGAATTTGGCTACAACATTCCTAGGAATTTTCCTTTTGGGATCTCTTTCAGGAGGTGATTGGTGGATTCTTTCAATATCTCTTTTACCCTCTGGTTCTACAATATCAGGGCAGTTTTTCTTGATAATTTCTTGAAAGATGATGTCTAGGTTTTTTGTCTGATCATGGCTTTCAGGTAGTTCAATAATTTTTAAGTTGTCTCTCCTGGATCTATTTTCCAGATCATTTTTTCCATTGTGATATTTCAAATTGTCTGCTATTTTTTCATTCCTTTGGTTTTATTTTACAATTTCTTGATTTTTCATAAAGTCATTAGCTTCAATCCGCTCCATCCTAATCTTTAAGGAATTCTTTTCTTCAGTGATCTTTTGGATTTCCTTTTCCATTTGGCCAATTCTGCTTTTCAAGACATTCTTCTCCTTATTGGCTTTTTGAATCTCTTTTGCTATTTTGGTTAGTCTATTTTTTAAAGTGTTATTTTCTTCAGCATTTTTTGGGTCTCCTTTAGCAAGCAGTTCACTTATTCTTCATAATTTTCTTGCATCACTCTCATTTCTCTTCCCAGTTTTGCTCTACTTCTCTTACTTGATTTTCAAAATCCTTTCTGAGCTCTTCCATGGCCTGAGACCAATTCATATTTTTCTTGGTGACTTTGGATGGAGGAACATTGACTTTATTTTCTTCTGTTTGTATATTTTGGTCTTCCTTGTCACCAAAGTAAGATTCCATAGTGTGAATCTTTTTCAGATCTTTGTTCATTTCCCCAGCCACTTACTTGACTTTTGAGCTCTTTGTCAAGGTAGTTCTCTGCTTCCAGGGAGGTGGGGTGTGTACTGTCAGTCACTAGATCCCTCCATAATCTGTGAGCTTAAAGCTCTGGAAACAGTCACTATCTCTGCCCCTGCTCCTACTGTGGCTGTAGCGAGTTCCTCCACCCCCTTCCCCCTCTCCTACCCTGGGACTGGAGCCAGAGGACTGTACTCTTTCACACATGTCCCACAGGTTTTTTCCACTGACCTTCCAATTTGTTCTTGGCAATTTGGGGTTATGAAGTCTAGAAACTGCCACAGGTGCAAGATATTCTGTTCCCCCCAGGCCTACTTGGGTCCTGTCTGTGCTGGTAAGGCCCAAGCTAGACTGCATACTGATACTATGTGTCATGATAGACTCTTCCCATTGACCTTCTTGGTTGTCTTGGGTTGTAGATTTGCTTAGCTTCATCATTCTGTGGGTTCCGATGCTCTAGAATTTATTTAGAGCCATTTTATACAGATATTTGTCTGGGCTTGTGGGGAGAGCTCTAGCAAGTCCATGCTGTTACTCTGCCATTTTGGCTCTGCCCCACCAATTCCAATTTTTAAGGAACTATTTTCTTCAGTCAATTTTTGGCTTCCTTTTTCAAGCTGTTGACTCTTTGATCATAATTCTCTTGCAAAACTTTCATTTCGTTTCCCAAGTTTTCTTCAACCTCTCTTCCTTGATTTTTAAAATCCTTTTTTGAGTTCTTCCAAGAGGACATGTTTTTGCATGAGACCAATCCCTATTCCCCTTTGAGGTTTCACACATAGACATTTTGACATTGTCTTCTGATTTTGTGTTTCAGTCTTTCCTGTCACCATAGTAGTTTCTATGGTCAGCATTCTTTTTTGTTTTTTGTTCATTTTCTGATTAAGCTCTGCTCCGGGAGCACAGGGGGACTGTACCAACCTTCTTGTACTGGGATCAAAGGGCATGGTCACTGGTTTTATGCGCCAGGACCTCTGGGACTGGCAGCTTTCCCACTGAACTAGGGTAGCCTAGCCTAGTCAATCTAGTTGTGAGTTCTGCTCTGAGTTCCTAGGCTGGCAGTTTTCCTGCTGTGCTGGGACTGGGGGACTCACAATTGGCCTGTTGAACCAGGATTGTGTGACCTCAGTTGCTGATATGCACTGTGGCTAAGAGCATCCTGCTGCCTTGCCCAGACGCTTCTTGCACTGGGCTCTTCTCCCCTTTTACCCAAATGAGACAGACCTTTCTTGATATCGTTCTAAGTTATCTTGGGCTGGAAAATGGTTTCATTCTGTCTTTTTGTGGGTCCTATCACTCCAGAATTCTTTTAGAAGCTTGATTTAATGTTGTTTCAGAGGGAAACTGGGGAAAGCTCAGGCATCTTCTTGGCTTCCCCTCACTATCTTCTCCAGCACTTGTATATAGTAAATACTTAAAAAATGCTTGGTGAATTCAATGGAAACCCTATCTTTAGTAATTTCTTCTCCAAATGTCTACAGGATTCATTGCAATGTATCAGATAACCTTGTGTTTACTAAACTGGTAGTAAAATTTTTAAATGAGGCAGAAAACAGTTTTTTAAAAATTGATGATAATTATGGTATACCCTTGGTGATGTCAGACTAAAGCTTGTAAAAATCTAACATTTCATCTGGGTTTAAATTTGTCCTTTCAGTTCCTGCTTGATCCATTTTTAAGGCACCTTATCTATGTATATGTGTATGTAGTTAGTGTGTATGCAAGTATAATATATATTTAAAATAATCCTGTTTTAACTAATATAGTTGATATTTTCCTGTGTTATAAAACAGTGCGTCAGCTATCTGCCTGCTGTTTTCAGACATATGTCCCTCTTGAAAGTACAGTAAAGTGACTGCCTTTTTTAGGAAAGGAAAGAGGTTGAGGGAAGGCTTTGACTTGCCTTCAGTAAATCCAGGATGGATACGAATGGCATCTTTATGTAATCTTGTCTTCTCACTCATGGCTTTTCAATATTTCTGCTGAATCAGAAGTCTCTTCCCCACACACTACTCACTACTCCTTTCTCTTTGGATAAAACTGATATTACAACCCAGTGATTTAGGTAAAGTATATATTTAAGTAAGTATGATTTAAGCAAAAAAGCTTATCTTGGAAAGAGGAAACAGTCTCCAAAGGATCAATACAGAGAAGGGGATCATAAGTGATGCTTCTATTCCTAAAAGATTCACCCACTGAGCTTCAATGACAGTTCTAAGAGCCCATCAATAATATATTTACAGAAATCTAGTGTTATGAGGGACCTCAGAGGTCATCTAGTCCAACTCCTTAGGCAACTAGGTGGCACAATGGTTAGAGGATTGTGACTGGAGTAAGTCCCAAGTTCAAATCTAGCTTCATATATTAACTGTGGGACACTAGGCAAGTCACTTAACCTATTTGACTCAGTTCCTTCATCTGTGAAGTAGAGATAATAATAGCAACTACTTCCTAGGGTTGTTGTGAAGATTGAATCAGATAATATTTATAAAGTACTTAATAAATGGTTGTTTCCCTTCTTCTCTTCATTTTATAGATGGAACTATAGGACAGCTAGGTGGTGCAGTGGAATGAGCACCAGTGCAGGAGTCAAATCTCACCCCAGACACTTGATACTCACTAGCTGTGTGACCTTGGGCAAGTCATTTAAGCCCAATTGCCTCTTCCTAGTTCATCTCCAGTCATCCTGATGAATATCTGGTGACTGGATTCATATGGCTCTAGAGGAGATGTGAGGCTGGTGACCTGCACAGCCTTCCCTCACTCAAAAAAAAAAGTCAAGTGCAAGTCATGTCATTATTTCTCTGATGCCATGGTCTTCTTCGACAATGAAGAATGAACATACCCACAAATGGAACTATTACCCAGAGAAGTTAAATAAGTTGGCTGAAGGCATGAGATAGAAGTGGCAGAACTGGGATTTGAATCCAAGAACTCCCTATTTCTGTAGAACCATTGAGGGTTTCCATTTTTCCATAGTGGAAAGAACAATGGATTTGAACTGAAGAGTCAAGTATAAATCTTGTTTCTTCCACCTCTGTGACTTTGGACAAATCACTTGACCTGTCTGGTCCCCAGTTTCTTTATATGTAAAATGAGTAGGTTAAGCTAAATGGCCTCTGAGATCCCTTCTCATCCTAAATTTATGATCCTATGATCATGTCCCTTCATTCCAAGCATCAAAATCTCTTCCCTATGATAATAATAGTAGCTCGCATTTATAGATTGTCTTAAAGTTTACAAAGTCAATTACATATATTATTTCATTTGATTTTCCCAGTAACTTAGGGTAGTAAGTACTATCATTATTCCCACCTTTTACAGACAAAGTAAATGGGCCTCAGAATGATTACTTTTTGCTCATGCTGCTTAGTATTTGAGACAGAATTTGAAAACAGATCTTCTTGATTCCAAGGTGACCATTCTGCCTCTCTGCACAGATCCCATATGAATCCCCATTTTGTCAATATTTTATTTGTTCTGGTTTGGCTTACTGATTCCAGAATATAATCACTTGAATACACAAGTATTTAAATATGCATATTTTATAATATAATATTTTTGTAGGTATAAATATACTTAAATACACACATATATGTATTATATATGTATATGTGGGAGGAGAGAGAGAGAGAGAGAGAGAGAGAGAGAGAGAGGAAAGAAAGGAAAAGACGAACAGAGACAAACAGATAGAGGCTGAGATAGAGACAGAAAGAGGGAGAGAACCAAAAGCATGCATGACCTTTACTAAAAGAAACATTGAAATCTAATCAGTGAAAACCCCAATCATCAGTATGCATCCTGAGTCTAAACCAGTTATGGAGAAAGAATGCTCTACAGTAGATTATTTAGAAACATAAAAATGAAAAGGTAAGAAAATATAAAGAGGATCAGACCAGAGCAGCAAAAGACAGTTAAAATTAGCTTTTATGGCTCTCCCACGTTGAATGAATAAACTCTGCAATGTATTTTGGGAGGATCAGGATTGGTCTCCTGTGTATGTTTCAAAATTAGTCTGTAGTTTTCCCATAAAGTTCATTTAAAACCTTTGCCACCATGGAGGAAATTGTATTTTATGTGAATGTTAGAAAATGAAGATGGAATATTAAGTAGGACCAGAATTTTAGAACAAGAACCTGATGAAAATTACTGTATCTTAATCAAGATAACCCCAAAGGCAAATGGTTAAAAACTCACTGATCCAGCAAGGTGGAGGTCATTGTCCTGCCCCATACCCATTTCACAAAATAAGGACACATTGACCCAGAGAGATTTAGTGATTTGTCTTAGGTCAAACAGCCTGAAGGAATCAAGGACCTAGTTTTCCTAACGCTAACTAGAATGGTCTTTCTGTTGTACTGCCTCCCAAACTTCAGTCTATATTATACCCTTTCACATGCAGGGCCCCAGCATAGTTACTCCTTATTCAGGGCAATTCATTCACTCAAAATCATAGATCAAGAGTCCAGGTCTCTTTTTTTTTCTCTTCAGCCAAAAGCACCAAATTAGTTCAAAGTAAGACATTTAATGAAATAGCATGGTAATTAGATTGGCAATAGATCATTTTCCAATTAAACCTAGGTCACATTCTCCTGCAAATATGTATAACTACCATTAATGGGGAGAATGAATGTGTATATGGAGCCCACATGAGACTGATCATCCCTGGTAGTGTCTGCTAGTATGTTGCTTTTCTGGTGTCTATTGGTTTCAACTGATATAAGGGGTTCTCTTTATATATAGATAACTGATCATATAGTCACTGCTGGGTATTATTCTATTTTCTGGATTTTATCTGTAGAGCCAGCCAAACCATCTGAGTTTTAGTCAGCTAGGGTATAGTGGTTACCCTCTATAAGGGTAAACTGATACTTCTTTAGTCATATCTATCACACCTAGATGACACAAGTTAGCTAAAGTACTCCCAGATTAAAATTAGATATTTACCTATTGTTTCCTATAGCTGGAGGGAGATCAGATTTTCTGTTAGAGTTATACAGGGTTAGATACTGCTAGATAACCTCAAACTCTTCTCTAGTTTAGCATGCAAATGAATTTTAGCCAGAACAAGAAGTAAGCTACAGAAGCAATGTCCTTGTCTCCCACCCATCTGTCCCATGGTCTAATCTTTTTAATACATATTTGTCAGTAGTAAAGACTGATCTCCCTTGGTAGTCAAACTTCATTTTGAGCCCTGGATCTGAAGTCAGGATGACCAGAGTTCAAATCCAGCCTCAGAAACTTACTAGCTGTGTGAACATGGGCAAATCTCTTAACTTCTGTATGCCTCAGTTTCCTCATCTGTAAAAAGAGAATAATAGATCTTTTACTTTTCTCAAGATGGTGGACAAAAGGCTCCTAGAGCAACCAAAGGAATAGAAGATCAGAAAGAAAAGAAAGGAGAACAAAAAGGAAGATATGGCTGAAAATGTGGTAAAAAAGCCTTGAAAGCATTGCAGTCAGAACCCAGTCTTGGCCAGAGGGATCAGTAAATACTCAAGATACGCAATGCATTCCCAGAGAGCCATATACAAGCAGAAATACACTATGCCCTGATTAAAAGGAAAAATAAAGAGAAGATACTTGCTAACATTTCAAAACCAGTTGGTGGTGATAAGAATGGAGGAACCCATGTGGTAAAGATTTGCAGAATGCCTAGGTATGGTTACCCTACTGAGGATGAGTCTAGAAAGCTGATAAGTCATGGCAAAAAGCCTTTCAGCCAGCATGGACAGAGGCTAGCATCACTGGCCACCACAGTGGCAAGTGAGTGGCTTTCCTGAAGCAGTTGGTTAATAGTGTGCTGCTAATGACTGGACCTCTGACCACCAAGTGTGTTCCTCTGAGAAGGACCCCTCATAAATTTATCATTGCCACCTCCACCAGGGTTTACCTTTAGTGTATAAAAATTCCAAACCATATTATTGATGTTTACTTCAAGAAGAAGAGGCTCTGTAAACCTAGACACTAAGAAGGAGGAATTTTTGACACAGTAAAAAAGAAATAATGAGATTATACAGCAGCACAAGGCTGATCAGAAAACAGTGGACTCTCAGATCCTGCCCCAAATCAAGAAAAATTCAAGAGTTCTGTGTTCTCCCTCTCCAACAGAGTTTATTCTCACAAACTGGTGTTGTGAATACCTTGCAAAGAACTCTTATTAAATATTTGGAATAGCTTTAAAAAGGGGGAGTAATAGCACCTACCTCCCAGGGCTGTTGTGAGGATAAGATAAGAAAATATTGGAAAAAAGCTTTGTAAACCTTGAAATTTCATATATGTACTTACATACACATATGACTGTAATGGCCCTTCACAAACTGTGAAGCATTAGGTAAACATCAAGTGGTGTCATTGTATAGTCAGAGCACATGGAGTCCGCCTATCTTCCTCTGTAGGTTTGTAGATCAAGATATAGAATGTATCTTCAGAAAGTCAATGGCTTTCTTGCTTTGTGAATTTGGGATATCTGCTCTCAATGAGTAAATTTGAAGAAGGCTGAGTCAGTAATGTAAGTTTCCCTAATCTTTTTTCTTGAGCTCCAGGCCTTCCTCTGCCTTCCACTGCCATCTGTCTCCACCTACATGCTCCTATGGCTTCTCAAAATCAGGATGGCCAAGATTGAATTCATTCATAGTTTCCCAAAGTGGACCATATTGCCCCTGGGAGGTGCTTGAACAATCCTGTGGGAAGAGTGGGGTGGGGTATTTTTTTAAATGATGCAGATTTAAAAAACAACAATTGTTTAAAGGTTAAAGAAAGTAGATTTCCAGCATGAGTGCAAGGGGAGGGGCTGAGTAATTTTTTTTTTTTTTGCAAAGAAGGTATAGGCTAAATAATTTAAGAACCTCTGACTTTCTTCAATTAAACCTGTCCCTTCTTCAAATACTCCTCATTCTATTGAGGGCAACGGAAGCTTTCTGGGCACCCAGGTGATGGTATTGATTCTCCTTCTTCTTCTTCTTCCTCTTCCTCTTCCTCTTCCTCTTCCTCCTCCTCGTCCTCCTCCTCTTCTTCCTCCTCCTCCTCTTCCTCCTCCTCCTCCTCTTCCTCCTCCTCCTCCTTTTCCTCCTCCTTCTTCTTCTTCTTCCTCTTCTTCTTCTTCTTCTCCTCCTCCTTCTTCTTTCCCTTTGACTCTATTTTTTATTTTTTTCTAAATTACATGAAAACAAAAATTTTTAACATTTGATATTTTTTCATATTAAGCTCTAGTCTTACCTTCCTTCTTCTCTTCCCTGCTCCTTGATGAGGCAAACAATTTGATGTAAATCATACATATACAGTCTTGCAAAACATTTCCATATTAACCTTTGAAATTGTCTTGGATCATTATATTTCTGAGAATAACTAAGTCATTCACACTTGGTATTCATACAATATTGCTGTTATTGTGTACAATGTTCTCCTGATTTTCTTCATTTCCCTTTGCCTCAGTTCATATAAATTTTCATGGTTTTTCTGGAACCATTTTGCTTCTCATTTTCTTAGAGTACATAGTATTCCATAACAATCATATACCCCAACTTGCTCAGCCCTTCCCTGATCAGTGGACAATTCCACAATTTCTAATTCTTTGCCACCACAAAAAGAGCTGCTCTAAGTACATTTGTTCATATAGGCCCTTTTGCTTTTTCCCCCCCTGGGATACCAGCCCAGTAGTTGTATTGCTGGGTCAAAGGGTATGCCCAGTTTTATAGACCTTTGGGCACAATTCTGAATTGCTCTCCTGAATGGTTGAGGCCATTAGTGCATTAGTGCCCCAATTTCCCCTCATCCTTTCCACCATTTGTCATTTCTCCTTTCAGTCATATTAGCAGATCTGATGGGTGTGAGGAGATACTTTAATTTGCATTTCTCTAATCAATAGCCATTTGGAGCAGTTTTTCCTGTGACTATAGCTTTCATTTCTTGTGAAAAATCAGGCACCTAGGTTTTTAACAATGGGCTCCTTCTTGACAACTTCCTTTCCCTCCCCCTCTGCTGCTTGTGTCTGATCAGTCACATTTTGCCAAGCTTACCTTCCTAACATCTTTTACACCTGTTTCCATCTCGCAGTTCACTGCGCCACCCCAATCTTGGTTCAGACCCTCCTCACCTCTACCTGAAGTGCTGCAGTAACCTCCCTTGTATTCTTTCTCCTCTCTGCTCCCTTTTACTCACAACTACCAAAAGCATATTCATAAAGCATATCTGACTATGCTACTCCTCTCCTCAAGAATCTTCTCTGTTTCCCTTTGCCCCTAAGTTCAAATGCAAAATCTTATGTTTGGCTTTTAGTCTTTCATAGTTTGATTTCCAGCCCGCCTTTCCACAGCTGATGCCTCTTGTACCCTTAGATGCTCTCAGGATCCAGCCAAACTAGTATAGTCTTTGTCCCCTGAATTTGGCCTCATATTTCCTGCTTTGAACGCCTTCCTCATTCCACCTTTTTATTTCTTTATTTCCTTTCAAGGTTCAACTCAGGAGTCATCTCCTATTACATTCTGTCCCGAATCCTCTAGTTATTAGACTGTCTCCCTCCTAAAACTATCTCCTACACACCTATATCTATAGATATTTTATCCCCCCAGGAGCCACCTTCAGGGCATCAACTTTTTTTGCATTTTTCCTCATATCCCCAACACTTAGCTCAGTACTAGGCTGCTCTCTTCATTAGCTCCCCTGCATTTATGCTTTCTTTAACCAGTCTTCCACACAGCTACCCAAATCATCTTCCTAAAATACATTTCTGACTATTTCACTGCCATCTCACTGCAAGTGCTTAATCAGTGCATGTTAAATTGAATTAACCTTGGGGCAGCTGGTGGTACAATGGTTAGAGCACTTGGGCAAGAATCAGGAATATGAGTTCACATATGACCTCAGATACTGATAAACTGTATGATCCTGGGCCAATCACTTCTATCTGCCTTAGTTTCATCAACCATGAAATGGGGATAATTATAGCATTTGGCTATAATTTGACTTTAAAAGCTCAAGGAATTTTTAGGAGGATAAAATGAGGTATTTATAAAATGTGCCTGTTGCTATAAAATGCGGATTACATTGCTTTCCCTTCCACTGTGCCCCATGCCTTCCAAAGGAATATGGATGGATTTTCATAAAATTTACTGAGAATTATTTCAAATCACTTCTTTACCTAGAGAGACTGAGAACTTTCCACACCTACACCTCCTGGATGTAAGAGACCTGGATGGAACGCTTTAGCTGCCCTGGCAGCAGCAGGCAAATAAGATGACTCTGGGGCGATTTCTGAAAATGGACTTGTGGATGGAAAATGAATATAGCTCTCGTTATCTGCAGGATCTATGTTTTATCAGGAACAGAGGAAAAGGACAAGTCAAGGGGCAAGTGTGAATGTGATTAGTTCAGAGAGATTTCTTTTGTAAATAAATCATTCCAAGATTCTAGGTAGACTCAACATCTCCCTTGTGTAGGGCATGAATAAGGAGGAATTCAAAGGGAATGCGGCATTCTGGAGACAGTATTCCTGGCGAGTGTGCGCTTGACCTTAGGGTGAGGCACAGTGCTTATTTTTATATTACTTGCTCAAAACAAAATGTGCTGGTCTGCTGAGGTTGACACTGCAAAATGATTTATCTAGGTTCAAAAGGTTTTAGATTAATCTCACCCTAATTTCGCAGATGATGGTACCTGAAAGCATTTTGTTACCACCCCAGGGATAATGGATATTTTGACCCTGGGGCATGTTTCTCTAATATCAACTGTTCCTTCCTCTACTTCTTCATCCCCCTCTAAGTGATTCCCTGAAAAGCTCTCCCACACTGAGCTGCACAGAGTCAAGTCAGAATGCTCAGAATTTTTAGAGCTGGCAGCAATCTCAGCAGTCTTTGAGTCTAAACCATAGCCCAAAGGCTTTCCACTCTTAAACATATCTTATAGTGATCAATCACTCACCCTCAAGTTGAGCACCTCCACTAAGGAGGACCTCATCACCTCCTAAGGTAGCCCAGGGCACAATGGAATAGCTATAATAGTTAAGGAAGCTTTTCCTGACATCGAACCTAAATTCTTTGCAACTTTCAACTACGGAACAAATCTACTCCTTCTTTCTACATGACAACCCTGCAAGCAACTGAAGATTGTTATATCATCTTCTCAACTCATCTCTTCTCTTCTCTAAGCGAATGTCCCCAGTTAATTGAATTCACTGATTTCAGCCATACTTGCTCTGTTCCACTGATGAACACAATGTGGTCAAAAAGCAGTGTTTTATGAATCACAATAGATCTCCATAGTGAAAAACTCTTGTTATTCCAGCTCTATGATGTGACTTCTTTCAGGGCTATCCAAGGAAAATTTCTTTTGAAGTCCATATTGCAAACCTTTGAGTTTTGTGTTTGTGGCTTATTCATTTTATCCATTTCCCACTTGCCATGAGACTTCTTGACTAAATCATTTTGATTTTAGGCCTGGCTCTTAAAAACAAATTATTGGTATTTTTATTTTCATGACCTTTTACTTGAGAATATATTCCTTTCTTCTTCCATTGCTTGTGAGTCATCCCTTCTCATAAGGGCGACGAAATAGAGAAAAAGTAGTTAACTAAAACAAGTTTGAGTCTGATATTATGTCAACCCTGCCCCACCAATCATCAATTGACTCTTGGATTGAATGGGGAGGCGCAAAGAAAGAAGAGCTACCTCGGAGGAGAGATCTGTAGGTACCTTAGACATGTTTGTAGAGGAAAGTTTTGCCCAGATTGTAACTCAGCTCAAGCCCAGAAGAACTATAATTGCAATCTTTCACCAGGGTCCAAATGGACAGAACAAGTCCCTATGGCTTATGTCAACTTCAAAGGCTTGCACTGAAGTTCAGAAAATTATGGGCTAAGTACAAGAAGCGGAGATCTGGTTAGTAGCAGTTCACATGAAAATCAGGTAAAAATATTCATTTAGACCTCAGCTGACCAATCCTTTCTATAAGTCTTTCTCCACCCCCAGCAAAGAAAAAACAAAACAAAACAAAACAAAAACAACCACCCACCTACAACAGAAGCATAATGAAATCCTGAGTTGTGTTGATAGAATGCAATGTCAAAGGAATTGACAGTTTCATGATTTCTTTGGATGTTGTGCTGGTCAGTCCACATATGGAGTTTCATTTTCATTTCCGGATTCCTCAGTTTAAGAGAGAGATTGACAAACTGGAGGACATCCAAAGAAGAGTGACCGAGATAGACCAGGATTTGGAAACCAAGTAATAAAAGGAACGGTGTAGGGAACCAGAGATCTTGATTCCAGTTAAGAGATGAGTACTCCTTTACCAAACTACTTTGTATTCATTCCATGTACAGTTATCCCTTCCATATCATGCCTTTCCCTATAACAGTTTTGGCTCATCGTAAGAAATTAAATGGGAATTTTGGGGGAGTTTTGTGAAAGCCATGTAAGACATGTGAAGGCCAGTAAACAGCATAGAAAAAGTTTACAAACTCAGAAATCGATAATATATATATATATATATATATATACAGTATTGTATAACATCAGCATATTTTATCTTTTAATACCATAATAATTTAGACTTCTATATATCTACATATCTACATGTTATTTCTTCTGTTAGAATTTAAGTTCTTTGAAGATAGGTGCTTTATTTTTTTTTCTTTGAATCCCCACTATTTCATTCATAGAGTAAACCTTTAAATGCCTGTTGATTGGTGTAGAAATATATAATAATAATCACTCATATTTAAATTAGACTTTTAGATTTACAAAGTGCTTTTCCTGTAAGGGCACTTATGGAAATATGTATGTATATAACTATATTTGTATACATGCATGTACGTAATACACATAATACATATATAAATATATGTACACACATGTTTATACATATACAAATAGAAGCATAGTATATGTATATATACACACACATATCTGCACTCATATATGTTGGTCTTGCTCTGTTATTTTTCTTAGTATAGGGAATTTAAAAGCCAATATAGATAAGCAGCTCAAAGTCTCTAAGTCACCTGGGGCACCAAGATACGCTAGTGTGTATAGGCAGATGGGATTTAAACTTGGGACTTCCTGATCTCA
Organism: Bettongia penicillata ogilbyi; assembly: GCA_023548195.1. Lineage (NCBI taxonomy): Eukaryota > Metazoa > Chordata > Mammalia > Diprotodontia > Potoroidae > Bettongia > Bettongia penicillata. The sequence goes on from JAJHZJ010000250.1 coordinate 3,468,228, forward strand.
AGGTCAGCTATCAAGTCCTTCTGCCATGTAGCATCTCAATTAAGAGCTCGAGGTATCATTATCCCTTTTGTTTTATGGAATCAGAAAGTCAGTATAGTTTGTCCAGGGTTATACAACACATAAGCATCAGGGCCAGGATTTGAATCCAGACCTTCTGCCTTTCACTCCACTGCACTTGCTATGACATTCATTATTTCAAGTGTCTGATTTTATCATGGAAATCAAAGGGAAAATAGGATTTTCTTTACTTCTATTCCCTAAAGCAAGAAACAATACATACACATTATAAACATACATTCATATATCTCCAGGTATTGGCTTTCTAGTGTGCTTAGCAGTCATGTAGCCACAGAGATAGTTATATGTAAAACAATTAGTGAAAGATACAACAATATGTAAGTTTAATCCCAGCCAGTTGACACAGGAATTCTGAGCGTAACATCCTTTTATTTCTATCTAGGAAAACTAAGACTATGCCCTTGTGACTGGTATTTCCATTTTGCAGAGCCAGGAATACAGCTTCACTGAAGAAGGAGTATGATTGCTCATTTCTTGATAATCACAGATAATTTGCTTATGCAATTTAGGCTTTAATGACTGTAACCTGGGGAATAAAATGAGTATCTTTCCAGACCCTTGTTGGAATGTCTGGTTGATTATGCTTCGCTCTCCGATGGATTTGTGAGCACCTTGATTATAGATGTCTCCTCCAGTGAAACAAATTGTAATGCCTTTATACTTGTCCATTCTTTGTCACTATTGTTCATGTCTTCCAACAGATTCATCACAAGAGGCCCATCCACAATGTATTTAGCTCGGTTGACTTCTCAATGAAAGCAGTGTCTTATGGCATAGCCGTTGGTCATCCCTTAATCTCACAATGTAAGTTATACACATGAAAGTTATTTTAATGAAACCAAGCTTCACTCTAAATCAGAAACTCATATTTTTAAATGTCAACAGTCTGCTAATAAAAGGCACCAATCAATGAAACATACCATGGTATAGGGTACAGTAGAGGTCATATTTCTGATTCATTCATGCTTCTTGACCCTAGTCAAGTTATTTAACCTTTATTTCCTGTAGGTAAAAACTCTGAGAACCTAAGCTATAGATCTACATGGATAAAGGAATTTTCTGTCACTGAATTCCTGGTATTAATGAAATCATATATTTTTATCTCTGATTTCACTGTCTCCTTTCCTTGTGGAATGGATTCTCTTCTTACCTTAGACCGGGGGTGGGGAGCCTATGGCCTCAAGGCCACATGTGGCCTTCTAGATCCTCAAATACAGCCCTTTGATAGAATCTAGAGGCGCCACATGTAGCCTTGAGGCTGCAGGTTCCCCACCCCAGCCTTAGATTATAGAATCTACATATTTCTTTGTGATGCAGACCAGGCATATTCTTCTGTATCAAGCCTTTGCGAATACCACTCCACCCTCAACTTCTAGTGCCATCCCTTTGTTCACCTGATTTGTAAGTATATAGTGTATTTGTCAATATTACATTTCTTGTATATCTTTTTACATGCACTTGTCTCTCCAATAGATTATAAGCTTATTGCCAGTAGATACTGTTTCATTCTTTGTATCTTGATCTCTAGAATTTGGCACAGTGTGTGGCCCACAACAAGAGCTTAATAAATACTTTCTGATTGGTTAATGCAGGTAAGAAGTTTAAGAGGATATGGGAGATAGATAGGGCTCCTTCTTTCAGGGACTTGAAAGCCAGAGGGAGTAGTTTAGATTTGGAATAAAAGGGAATAGGGAGAAATTGTAGATTTCCCCAGTGGAAGTAGGCTGTGATAAAAGCAGGATCTAAGGAAGATTAATCTGGTTATAGTGTACAAAATGGTTTGTCACCATGGCAGGCTAGAGGCAAAGAGGCCAGCTGAGAGGCTGGAGCAATAAATGAAGAGAGAAGTAGCGAAGCTGAAGATCGGAGTAGTGACGGGGGAATAGAAAAGAAGGGATATATATGGGAGACGTCTCAAAGTGAAAAAATCCACCAAACTTAAGGACTGATTAAATAAAGGGGATGAAGAAGAGGGATGAATAAAATATACAGCAGAACTTCTTTTAAGCCTTGATATATTCTTGTAAAAAATAGTAATTGTCAAGACATTCCTTGTGGTGTTTGCCTAAAATGAATTTAGTACAGTCAGTGAATTCTAAGTCAAAGAATTCACAGATACTTCCTGCAGCCTCATTTGTTTTATTATTTATTTTTAGATTTTTAAAAGCACATTCACTGTAATAGTATCTGGGAAAAAATCAATAAGAAATCTTATGTGCAGGAAAGGCTAGCCACAACCTTCACTTTATCATTCCATTAGGCAAATGATTGAGTAACATTACTGTATGTCTAGAGATTGTTTAGCAACATGATTAGGGAAAGTTCATAAGATGCTTCCCACCTGGGATTCACAATCTTTTCTATTTTCTCTTCCTGTTCTACCATATTCTGTTCAAGTTTTGCTTAAGGCTGCTTACCCTTGAATAGCTGAACTGCACTTTGAAGAAACCATCCATAATGAAAACTGCAACATGGATTCAGACTAAAAACAATTTATTTTTAAACAAGGATACTCTAGTGATTAACTACAGTATGTGTGACAACATAGCTTTGGCTTGTTAGCAATTCCCTTTCATGGTCATGAGGGATATCTTGACCTGATGCTATCTGATCAAGCAGAGACCCCTCTATGTCTTATGCATGACAACATTCTTGTAACTAGCAGAGCCATAACTTGCCAAAACTCCTTTGGCTTCAAGCAAGCATCAGAAAATGTACACAACTGAGACAAATTCAGTTTCAGTAAGAAGGTACAAGGCTCCACAAAGGATCGCTCAAACCATCTTATGGAGAAGACATAGTGACTCCAATTCTAAGAGGTTGTGGGTGGGTGAGGATGGCTGCAGGAGGAGGTGGAGAAAGAGATAGATAAAATTAGTCTTAATAGCTAGGTACTAAGTTCCTCTGTTTTGATTTCCTAAAAGCCTTCTCCTCAATGCTGTCAGAACTCTAGATTTTGGTGACTTGGAGCATGGTCTGCACAGTCTGACGCTCTGGTCATGGCTCTGGTGATAACATCCCATCTCAGAAAGAATGGTGATGGTTTGTTATCCCTCCCAAACCCCCACCCCTTATCACACAAACACACACACACACACACACACACACACACACACACACACACACTCTTCACCTAATTCCACTCATTCATCTGATAATGAATGGCAGATTACATTGAGATTGAAAGACTCACTCATGACTCCTGTTCATCGCGGTCTTACTTCATCCACAGGGTGAAGAAGGAATCGGAGAACTTGGTTAGTAATACTTGCTCTTGGAGAGAAGTAAGTGGTAGAGAGCCTAGAGCTCTGGGCCTGGAATCAGGAAAGACCTTAGTTCAAATCCCCGCCCAGACACTTACTAGCTGTGCAATTCTGATCCAGCCACCAAACTTGTCTGCTTTAGCCTTTTTAACTGTAAAATGGAGATAATATTCATAGCTATTTCCCAGGATTATTGTGAGGATCATATAAAAGATATTTGTAAAGAATCATGCCACCCTGAAAGCACTATATAAATGCTAGCTATTATTTTTATTATTGCTCTGGTACTGACAAGTTGTTTGTCCAAGGCCAAGTCTCTTTGGACTTCTGTTTCCTCAGTCAAAACAATATTACCTCCAGTTTCAAATGCGAACGTCTTTGGCATTCATAGCTGTCTGTTTCTTAACTTTCTGGTCTTTTCATCCTCTTCTCTTGTATGTAGACTACAATTCCAGCAACAATGCCCTACTTGAAGTTCTTGGAATGTGGCACTCCATCTCCCATCTCCATTCCTTTGCATGGGCTATCCCACATGCCTGATGTGTTCTATTCACTCACCTCCCCTTTTGGTTTCCCTGCCTTTGTTCAAGGGGCAGCTAGGAGGTGCAGTGGATAGAGTACTAGATTTGCCACCAGCAAGACTCATCTTCATGAGTTCAAATCAGTCCTAAGACACTTAGTAGAGGTGTGACCCTGGGCAAGGCACTTAACCCGTTTTTGCCTCAGTTTCCTCATCTGTTAAAATGAACTAGAGAAGGAAATGGAAAACCATTCCAGTATCTCTGCCAAGAAAACCACAAATTGGTCACAAAGGGTGATATATAACAGAAAAGACTCAACAACAAAATAATCTTACAGTTGAAAGCAAAGGCCTTTTTTTCAAAACTCAGTTCAAATCCTACCTGTTCCAGTTCCACCAGATGCTAATGCCTTCTTCTCCAATTACCTTTCTTCTACTCTGTATGTATCTCGTAAGTACCTACTTGTTGATTTGTGGCCTCCCCCATTAGAATATGAGTTCCTTAAGGGCAGGGGCCATTTTTTCCCTTTTTTTTGTATTCCCTGTGCTTAGCACATTTCCCAGTATATGATAAATGTTTAATAAACGCTTGTTGACTTGACTAGATTCTCAGTAATCAAGTAGCAGGACAGGGTGAAAAGGGGGTTAAGTTTGGGTTCAGAGAACTTGAACTCAATTCCAAGGTCTGCTTTTTACTACTGTGACCTTGAGCAAGTCACTTGGCCACACTTCTCCAGGCTTCAGTTTCCTTAATTATAAAAGGAGGAAACTGGACTCAGTGGCCCCTAAGGCCAGTCCTAGAAATCTACAATCTTATGAATCTTAAACTCTGGGTCTAAAACTCTTGTTCTATACAAGGAATGTAATCCTAAGATATACAAGATATAAAGGATAATTGTTCCACTCTGAGAATAAAGTAGAACAATAGGGCTCTCCTCTCTATAAAACTTGCATGAGTCAAAGAATGCATTTCTATTTAATCCACCACCATCAACTATATATTTGTGGGCATTAATTGGATAGTTCATTAAAATTTATTCAATGTACAACCTTCACATTTACCCATGAGCTTATGTTTGTAAAACGAGAGATGGGTCATATGTTAGCTGGTGAGACACCTTATTTATGTAATTTCTTCTGGTGATGAAGCAGTTTACATTTCAACAAAGTAGCTTCATTGCATTCAATAAGAAAGTCAGAATGATAAAGAATAATGTCTGTGCCACCTCCTTGGAATTAGCCGATTGCAAGTCATATAGTAGGGGAAATGAGAGGGTGGGTGGGTGGGTAGGTGGAGAAGACCTAGAAATTTTAGCTAACAAAGCTGATTTGGGATTCTTAGGTTCATTCAAGTGACTGCAATGGCTTAGATTAGTTGGTTAGAATGTTACAGCACGGTAATTTATCTTTATTTGTCAGTTCCCAAGAGTTGAGCTCATTTCAAAGGCAAAAGGGAAGAGAAGGCAAAAATAACCTCCTGATTTGGACTCATGATTGCCCTCAGATGTTGTGGAGAAGTCACTTGAAAAGTGTTCTCGCTGAAAGAAAAGAATGAGAATTTCTGCTAAGAGGTGAAAGCATAATTTAGTGAAAAGCAGGAAACATTAATAGATTCCATATTTTCTTCCACATGAAACGTGTGATCAGATTAATGGTATTTGTCAGTCACTCAAAAGACAGGTGGCATTGATTTCATGTAAATCAAAATGAACTAGGTCAGAATGGAGCTTTGTCGTTGTGCAATAGACACTTGACTTGGGTGACTTTATATCAATGACATTCCTTCGAGGTTTTAGTCTCTGAAAGATTGGCATAAAACCAAAGAAGGAAGTCTCCTGGGACTTTTTTGTAGAGGTGGTAAAGCATATCTCCTCCTGCCCCTTCCCCAAACCTTGCAGTGAGAGAAATGGAAGATGTTTCCTTCCCTCATGGTACCTCATTGAATCCTATGGTACAACAGAATTGTAATGGACAATTCTGGTCCCCAAAGCAATTCAATTTATTCTAGTGCAGATTTATTAAGCACCTACTGTGTGCCGGATATGCTACAAAACTTAACCAAAATAACCAATAAGACAGACTCCTTCAAAGTGACTAGCAGTTTAACCTAGGGGATAAACTGAGTTCAGATCCTACCTCAGATTCTTACTAGCTGTGTGACCCTGGGCACTTGAACTCTCTGTCCTACAATTTCTTCATCTATAAAATGAGATCTTGGTGGTCTTCTCTAAGATCCCTCCGAGCTTTAGATCTACTGTCTTATGAAATCAAGTTTCAAAAATAAAATCTGTTTAAGGACAAGGAGGCCTTAGGACAAATGGGCACTTACCCCTGGGGCAGAGAGGGAGGAAGTAGTACCATCTGATCGCTTCCTACATTAATTATTGTGGTTAATTCACGTTAAATTTCATGGGTCTTTTCTACATCTGGACAGATGCTATTAACACATTTTAAATTCCAACCCTGGTTGCCCTGCTCTAGTTACAACTCTGTGATTCATAGAAGAATTAAGTGAATGAAAATGAGCAGCACCCTCATAAACAGGTCCCCTCCAATGCAATGGAAAAAGTGAAACCTCAGATTCTGGTTAAAGGTTTACCCATCTTCTGTGGTCAACTTCATTTAAAGCTTATAAGCTTTTGGAGAGCAGAAACAATATCTTTTCATTCTGTTTCAAATCATGTGCAATGAATGGGTACTTAGTAAATACTTTCTGTGGTAATACAATTCTGGTCATTGTCCTAACTATCTGTTACTTGATATGGTCAGAGAATACTCATTTGTTCCTCTAGGTAAATATCATATTAATGTGAAGCTGGATGCAATGAATAGAGAGAGGGTCTCAGAAGTAGAGAGACCTGAGTTCAAGTTTTATCTCCAACACATTAAGAATCTGTGATCCTGGTAAGGTCACTTACATCTTCCATGCTCCAAGTAACTCTCAAAGAAGAAACTCTTTAAGCTTTTTTTATCTAATAATAATATCTTACATCTATAAAACCCTTTTTGTGTGTCAGGTGCTTCACAATTATTTGAACTCATTTGAACTTCACAACAACCTGGGGGAGAGAGAGAGATAGGTTTTATTAATATCCTTAATTTGCAGATGAAGAAACTGAGGCAAACAGGTTAAATGACTTGCCCAGAGTCATAAAGCTAGTACCTGTCTGAGCCTGTACTTGAACTTAGATCTTCCTCACAACAGACTTGGCACTCTATCCACTGTTCCACCAGTAACTCTGGACCCCTATGGGCAGTCTGGTGAAGTCTATGGGTCGCTACCTTATTATAATGTTTGTAAATGGATAAAATAAAATACAATACATAAGAAATATATTGAAATAAAATTATCAAAATATTTTTAAAAATCAGAGACCTGAGCTTAAGAGACCTTGCTCTAAAACTATAAGTTGCATAGAAAATGCTTATTAGGCATAGGTAAAGGGTATTGTCTCATCCTGGAGGTAATATGATATGATATATAATATAACATACCATAATATGATATGATATATGATTAACAGCTTTCAAGCAACTGGAATACAATAAAATTTTTAACAATAAATATGTATATATATATATATAATATATATAAAATTTGCTTTCATCTTTCCTTAATTCAGAAGACATTTTGGTGGCATGTTGTAGAACCTCAGGGTATTCATTAGGAAAATAAATTATTATTATGCTTATAGCCCATAAGGAACTTTCATCCAAGGTAGGCAGAGTATACCAAGCCTCCATTTTAATTTTTCTTTTTTGGGATAGATATTAGTTTCTTCCTGATATCCTGGTATTGTAGAAAAAGCACTGAATAGGGAAGGAGAAAATCTTAGTTCTTTTTCTGTCACTTATGGACTAAAAGACCTTTAGCAAGTGACTTACTTCTATACCTCAGTTGTCCCATATATAAAATACAATCTTAGTTCTTTTTCTATCACTTATGGACTACAAGACCTTGAACAAATGACTTCCTTCTATACCTCAGTTGTCCCACATGTAAAATACAATCTGAGTTCTTTTTCTATCACTTATGGACTACAAGACCTTGAACAAGTGACTTACTTCTATACCTCAGTTGTCCCATATGTAAAATACAATCTGAGTTCTTTTTCTATCACTTATGGACTACAAGACCTTGAACAAGTGACTTACTTCTATACCTCAGTTGTCCCATATGTAAAATACAATTTGAGTTCTTTTTCTATCACTTATGGACTACAAGACCTTGAACAAGTGACTTACTTCTATACCTCAGTTGTCCCATATGTAAAATACAAGCAGTGGACTGGATGATGTCATAGAATCTAAAAGTTAGAAAGAACCTTAAGAATCTCTAGGGTAGAAGCCTCTCACTTGCTGTCCTTGGTAGATGGTTATCCAGCCTCCGCTTCAACAGACACACCCTGTGACAGAAGGCTCACTACCATACGGTAGTTAATTTTCTTTCGCATAGCTCTAATTATTAAATAATTCTTCCTTAATGGTCAATTATGGAGCATCTGTGGGAACAAAGCAACACTAACACATTATTGGTATATTCAACTCCAACAATTATGGGGGGGGGACTTAGAATTATGTGAAAAAGCATATTTATTATATATTGACATATTATTCCTAGAATTGGATATATACTCCATGGAAGTTAAGGACAGCATGGTCCCATATGTACATATACATTAATGGCAGCACTTTTGTGGCACCATAGGACTGAAAATAAAGGAGAATCCATTGATTGAGGATTGACTAAACAAATTGTGGTATAAGACGGTAATGTGATACTATTGCACTATAAGTAATGACAAATGTGAGAAATAAAAATAAATGAAGGAAGATTTGAATGAATTGATGTAGAGTAAAGCAAACAGAAACAGGCAAATAGTCTCCACATTGACTATAACATATGTAAACAACCATAGTACAATACAAAATATTTTGTAATTATTATAATAGACCTCAGAGAAGAGATGAAGAGATATACTTTTCTCCTTTCGTTAGAGAAGTGGGATATGCTGGGAATGAAATATGTCATATGTTTCCAGGTGCCATCAATGAGTTATTTGTTTCATTTAGCTACTCTATCATTGTATGTTTTTAAATTTTACTCTGGTACAAGGAAAGGATCACTCTGGAAATGAAGGTGGAAATTAACAGGTCAATGTCTTGGAAATGACTATGGTAAAAAATGAAATTAAGATCATAGATTTAGAGCAGGAAGGGCCCTTAGTTGAACTACCAAGTTCAACTATTTAATTTTGTAAATGAAGCAAGTACAGCCCATTTTACAACTGAGGAAAAAGAGGCAAACAGTAGTTAAGTAACTTGCCCAGAATCACATAGCTAGTAAGTGTCTGAGGCAAGATTCCACCCCTTGTCTTTCCTAACTCCCATGCCATTACTCTATCTGTTACACTCCCTTCTTCTGCTGATCCAAAACCTATTACCTGCAACTTTTACTTTTTGGTACTACTTGTGCTCTAGAAATTAATTAGACTAAAGAAACTCTCTGTTACATGACAGCCTATCATATTTTTGAAGACAACTGCCATGCCCTAATGAATAGCCCTAATGCTGTCAACTGTTCTTCATATTTCAAGATTTCTGGACCCTTTAACATTCTGATCATTCTTCCATGGATGTGCTGCAGATGGTCAATATCCATCTTAAAATGTGCTACCCAGAAGAACTCAGCACTAGAAATGTGCTCTGACCTGTGCCAAATCCATCCCAACTATTAGGTTCCTTCTGGCTCTAAAATTCTATGATTCCCTGGAGAGCATTGTAAGGCATAATGCCTGTGGAGGGCATTTAATCAATGGCTATCACCTTTTAAGATGTTTTTAAGGTCATATAGAAGGTGGGAGGTAGAAGCAAGAATAGAACTGATTCTTTTACCTCCTAGGATCTTGTTAGCATCTAGTTGCCAAAAGAGTTCATGATATACACAAAAAAGTTAAGAACTCCTGTGTAAGAGAGAGCATACGTCTTCAAAAGCACGATACTGAAAACTATTTTTGGAATGCCAGTAGGTATTTTTATATGCTGTAGAATCCTGAAAAGGAACAACATGAAGGGTTAATGACCTAGATGGTGAAAGCCAAGCCCACAGGAATTGCAGATGTCTGGATGATCAGGAACTTCGAGTTCATGTAATCCAACTCCTCCCCTCCCCCCATTTTATAATTGAGGAAGTTGGTCCTAGATAAATGATGTGAAGGGAACTTCAAAGCAGAAGAGAAAGTAACTTCTCAGGATCAGATTATATATATAGAAGTGGAAGTCCAGACCCCTCATTTTATAAGTGAGGAAACTAACATCCAGTAAGTTCTGTGCCTGGCCCAGGGACACACAGAGAGTAGATTACATAGCCATGATTTGAACACAGACTCTCTGACTTTAGTCAACACTCATTCCACAGAAATACATTCCGGGTTAACACTTGAACCCAGATATTTTTACTTTAACTTTGGTGCTTTTTGTCTGCACTCCCTCTATGTTTCTATCCTATTTATGTTCACGCTGAAGTGCCAAGATAGAGCTAGACTAACTTCTGTCTTGGTACTGAGACACACACAGCATCAGATTTTGAACTGGAGGGGACCTTGGAGGTCATCTAGTTACAGGATTTCAGGGGAAAATCCAACTTCTCTCATTTTATTTTTAATTAAATTTTAATCAATTAACAGAAATCTATTTTCTCTCTCCCCCATCTTCCCCAAAATTGAAAAACACAAAACCTTTGGTAATAAATTTGCAGAGAAGCACAAAGCAGATTCCAACATTTACCATGTCTGCTTCTGTACTCCCTCTGTCAGAAGGCAGATAGCACCTTTTTTCACAGAAGAGGTAACCAAGGTCCAGAGAGTTTGATTATCTTCCTCAAAGTCATATGGATAATCAGTGGCATTTCTAGGATTTGTCCCTGGGCTTTGATTTCATCCAGTACCCTTTGTTCTGCTTAGGTATGGGGCAGATGTAGTTTATGAAATCTTTTGGAACTAGACACATTCTATCACCTTGTTCTTGATATGCTCACCAGGCCATATGAGAGGGCCATAGGCAGCCACATGGGAATGTATGTCTTAATGCCATAGGTAAATTGCATGCTGATAGAAGAACCATCTATAAATCTATGTCTTTTTCTAATAAGTTTCAAATGTCATCACTCTTCTTTGTAAATTAACTTTCAGAGTTTGTTTGTATGAGAAAGAGAATCCCTTTCAATCAAGAACTGATGACTGGTGACGGGGATGTAAATTAGACCGAATCTTTAACGAAAAGCCTCACCTAGTTCCCATGATAGTAGACAAACTAGGTAGGCTCTATTTCCATGAAGTTTCAATCTATCTGGGACACACTATTTGAGTCCTGACAGACTGCTACGTAGATAAATGTGGGGGGCTCCTCCTGCTCCAAAAACCCCTGGAGATTAACTCTATGAAAATTCAAACTGGTTTTGATGTTTATACCTTTCCCATCAGGCTGGAGGGATTTTTGTGCATGAGGATTTTCCCCAGTGGAGTAATATAATATTTTTAACAATACAACAAAAGATCTGTCTTCAAAAAACAGAAACAAAAGCTGGTCTTTGTGTTCTCAGAGTAGCATGGATGAGGAGTAATTCCATTTGGCTATTCCACTGATATCATCTAGAATGTGCTCAAGAACTTGTCATCAGTACAGAGCTTTTTTTTACCATTTGATGCCTAGAAGGATAAGGAAGAAAGCTGCCATTACTGATGTAACTACTGTTTGGAACCGGGCCAAGATAGTGTTACTAGGGCTTTGTAGTAGGGAGCTTCTTTTCCCTCTTTGTTCTATTGTGTTGTTTGCCTTTCTCTGTATTCCCGGTACTTAGCTCAGTGCTTGGCACATAGGAAGTATTTAATAAATACCTATTGACCTGACTGATTGGCTTATGGGGAGGAGGTATAGAAGTAAGGTGAACTTCTCTAGTTATGTTTCCAGACTGCCTTGTGGCCATCTCTCTGCCTGTGCCACCTTGTGTATTTCCTTCCTCTCCTGCCCCCTGATTTTCATCTCTTCTTTGGGAACAATACTCCAATCAACTCTACTTTTTGCTTCTAGAGAAAAACATATCAGTTGACTACCTCATGGCTCCATTCACCCTTCCTGTAACTTCTCATAGGGCAGCTAGGTGGTGCAGTGGATAGAACACCAGTGCAGGAGTCAGGAGGACCTGAGTTCAAATCTCACCTTAGACACTTGACACTCACCAGCTATGTGACCTTGGGCAAGTCACTTAAGCCCAATTGCCTCATCCTGAGTCATCTTCAGTCATCCTGATGAATATCTGGTCACTGATTCAGATGACTCTGAAGAAGTGAGGCTGGTGACCTGCAGAGCCCTCACTCAAAAAAAAAAAGTCAAGTGCAAGTCATGTCATTATTTCTCTGATGGCATGGTCTTCTTCAGCAACGAAGGATAAACACACACAGAACTTCTCATACCAAAACACTTTTTCCCCTGTCACCTATATGTGTTATCTCCCACTTGAATATCAGCTCCTTGATGGCAGGGATTATCCCTTTCTTGTCTTTGTATGCATATAGTTTAGCATAATGAATGAAAAATATTGCTTTTCACCCCTCCATCCATCTATCCATGCATCCATATCTATGGCTCAGACTCTTCTGGTCCTATGCTGTAGAGTTTACTCCTAAGGCCCTCTCCTAGGCTTTACCTTCCCTAATGACTCCACTTTCATTCGACTTTTTTCTGAAGGATTGGAGGGTCAAAGTAACTAATAGGTTAGGGCCTTGGGGTCTAAAGCTGCTCTCAGGGGAAGGTGTTTGCTCTCCTGGCATTACTGCATCCAACTGGGGCTGATTTTCCTCTTCAGCCCTCTCTGGTCCCCGAAATGAATTGACTTCTTGTGCTAAAGTTCCTAGTTACAGCCCTGCTCCTATGAGTCATAATAATAGGTAACCTGTTCACAGCACTTGAAGGTTTGCAAAGTCCTATCGTCACAATGATTCTGCAAGGTAATAGTAATTGACATTTATATAGCTCTTTAAAGTCTGCAAAGTGCTCTGCATACATAATCTCCAGAAATGTTCATAGAGGGTGGGCTGAGTGTGCCTCTTTAAGTTGGAATGTAATGTTCATTCCCCCTCCCCCACCCCTCACTGCCCTTACTCCACTCCAGGTAGATTAGCGTATTTGGTACACATTCTAGGCTCATCTATGATGAACTCCTTCATCCATATAATAATCATGGAGGTTGGTACTATGCCCATTTTTAGGGTCATTTTTACAGATCATCAGGGAAGCTAAGTGATTCGCCCATTGTCACATAACCAGCAATTCTCAAAGCTGTGATCTGAACTCAGGTCTCCCTGACTCAAAGTCCAGAATGCTGCACTGCCTCTCACTGGGGGGTAATGTAAATGTCAGGTTTGGTTTAGATCCCCTTCTCTATTTGGAGTTCAGATTCCAGCACTGCTAGTTACATATACTCTCTGTCACTTTGGACATATCACTTGTTTGCTCTCCTGAGCCTCAGTTTGATCATTTGTAAAATGAAGGACTTAAACTAGATGTCCTCTAAGGTTTTGGTCTATATCTAGATCTATCATCCTACCACCAGTATCTGATGTCAGAGGACCCATGGTCAAACCTCATTTTTGCTGCCTGTGTGACCTTGGTTTAATGCCTCTCTCTGGCATTATTCTATTCTCTGAAAAATGAACATTATGGACTAGATGATTTCTAATGTTCCTTCCACTTCTAAATCCTTTAATCCTATTGTCCCTGTTCTGTAGCTAGAGAAGGAAGCCTTCAGGGAGGAATGAAATGATTTTCCCTTAGAATATTGATTCAAAATAAGGTCTCCACACTTCAAGTCCTGTGATCTTTGCATTGTACCTTCAAACCCAGCTCACAGAGTCCAAGTCTTTTTGGAAGCGGAGGTGGAAACAATACTTGTGGGATTGAGTTGAGTTGAGTTGGACAGTTCTGCAGAACACACCAAGAGTATCATGGAACATCAAGTATGTGCCATAGAAACATGGAGTTAACACAAACACTCATCCAAGACTTTCTCTGGAGCGCCAGGCAACTCTCATTGGTTTTGTCTTCCATGCCTTTGTTCTGAGTGATTTGGCCCACGTTAATTGACTTCTATTTGGATGCTTACCAATCTATTCTTTTTGTGCGCATCTGATTTATTTACTCATTCCCTAGTCCTAGTCTATCCCGTCCTTTGCATCATCAAATCTGGGGCCTAGTGATCATGAAAGGAATGTCTAAGTTGCTTTCTTGCTTGACTACATTTTTTTCATTTACATGGGCACCTTTTTGGCAAGCCTTGGTGTCAGTGGCAGCTGGCCAAGAAAGTGTGGAAAGTTGATACAAAATGGACTGTGAGATTCTTGGTTCTCACTGTTGCTAGAGTCTATTTGCATGCCCACTGAGAATTGAGAGATATAAGACCAGGAACCGGAATCTTGATTCCCTTTTGGAGAGGGATCATGGCTCTCAGGAATTGCCTGGTAGTGCTTCAACAATTGATATTACAACATGGAAGCATATCCCTCCCCCACTTTATTGAAAGGAATTCCTTTATTTCTGAATTGACCCTGTGGTATTAAATAGGTCCACATATTTTTTTCATACTTCTGAGTTGCTTGGGGAGTTAAATTTCAAGTACAGTTTGAAAAGATATGTTATTAACATGAGATTTCTCTTTCCTCAGAATCACTTGATGAAACACCGATTGTGACAAGAGTACTGATAAGAAAACAAGTTATATTGGTACTGTGAATAAGCAGACCATTCAGACCCTACCCCTGATGCTTACAGAGAAAATCACTTAACTTTGATTAGCCTCAGTTTCCTTAACTGTAAAATAAAAGGATAGACTTCCATAGCTGCTGACATCCTTTGTACCTTTAGATAGGATCCCATGATTCATGTTTTCTTTTTTCTCTAAACCTGTGATATCATCATATATTGTCAATTTCCTTGAAAATTACAATCTTAGAAAACTGTCTGAGGAAATGAGAGATTAAGTGATTAACTCGGGGTCACACAGCAAACATGTCAGAGGAAACATTTATATTGCACGACTTCTTGACTCTAAGAGCAACTTTCTGTCAACTATGCCCCACTGATCCAATTGTAGGAACTTAGGCTATCAGAATGGATACTCAGGGATATGTACAGGGGAATAAAGAATGTGTTGCTAAGGAAGGGGCACTTATTTTGGAATCAGAGGACCTGAGTTCAAATGCTCATTATCCCATCCTTACGCTATGACCTTGGGAAAAATCACTTAACTTTTGTAGGGCTCAGTTTGTTCATCTGTAATATCAAGATGGGTGGCTAGGTGGTGGCTGTGTGACCCTGTGCATGTCACTGAATCCTGTTTGCCTCAGTTTTCTCATCTATAAAATTATCTGGAGAAGCAAATGACAAACCACTTCAGTGTGTTTGCTAAGAAAACCCCATTGAGGGTCATAAAGAGTTGAACATTGCTGAAGCAACTGAAAAACAAATCATGAAGATATACTGGTGTATTTGTTTTTCCCAATATAGCACTCTATCCCCCATCCCCGAGTCTTTGAAAAAGTTTCTCCCATGCCTGGAATGCTCTGCTTCTTCCTTTCTGATGCTTAATTTCCCTGACTTTCTTGAAGACTATGTCAAATCTCACCTTTTGTAGGGAACCTTTCCCAGTCCCCCCAACTACTAGTACCTTCCTTTCTGAGATTACTTTCTATCTGTTCTGCTTCTACCTCTCATTATCTAATTATTTATGTATTACTTAGTAACTGTCCATTGCCCTTTGAGTTCCCATTTTGATTCTTTGGGGATATTGTTTCAGTATTCTTGGCCATACAGAATTGCAACAGTGCTCATTCAGTAATACCCACCTGTTCTCTGACGATGATACTCATTAAAAATGAATAAAATAAAACTGATACTAAACACTACCAAGAATCTAATTGGAGAAACAAGTAATGGGAACCAAGTTTTACAGGACCTTTGTTTCAAGCAGAAGAATTCTAGTCAAGCGCTTTATTATTTTTAAAAGTAATTCAGAATAAAGCAGGGAAGGCCGATATTTTGGTTTAGCCCATGACCCCATGCTGAGCTTTGATGATAGGAACCGATCTGCTGAAAGTATTATTAGCTGACTCCAATAACCTCATTTCACAAATGGAAACCCTTCGTAGAATGAACAAAAGGCCATGAGATCTTACTCGTTCCAACAAATATTCTTTGAACACCATTTTGTGCAAAGCAATGTATGTAGCAAATGTGAAGATAAGTCAAACATTCATATGTATTTTTTTACTTTGCTATTTTAAAATCCCTTGAAAAAATGCCAACAACCCAAGAGGATTGGGATTGTATTCAATGTGGTTCTTTTTTAAAATCCTAATGTTTAACTTTTTCATACTTTCAATTTTATACTGTTCCAAAAATGACATTTTTGTGTCAAAATGGCCTTCTAAAGTAGAGTCTTAGAAAAGGCCTTGGAATTTTATTAGAAACATTTTCACTCTCTCACATCAGATACTACTCTAGAAGCTAGTGGCTGAATGATTAGCCTAGGTTTTGATCACATCCACCAAGATGGCAGGTTATCCCAGTGAGGGCGTTTCTAAGGGCTCGCAAGTTTGCTTGCTAATGTGTGCCATGCCCATCTTCTATCGAAGCATTAACACCAAAGAACCCAGAAAGCTCCCCTTACTCAGAAAATTCTTTTACAGTGAGCCTTTACTGAGCTTTACTGCAAGGAATTAAATTGCATTTTATGTATAATGACTATTTGATTGTTTGATTACTTTTGCCTGGTTTTCTTCCCAGGCCACTGAGGGAAAAATATTTCAGAGTTCCTCAGGGCTTGTCTCTGTGCAGAAACCTCTAGAAAATAAACGACAAAGGGAAGGCTTAGAGTCTTTTGAAAAGATTAGAGCTCCCCATTCTACTAGTTGCTCCCCATGGATAGCATTTTGATTTTACAGAGGTAGATCTCTTTGGCACAATTCATTTCTTCCTGAGCTTCCTCTCTTAGAGTGCCAGGCTTCCTTCAAACCACAGACCATGGTACACATCTTATGCCAGGTCCTTTTTGGTCCCACTTGTTAGAATGCTCTCCCCCTTGAAATTTCTCATATTACTTTGTATTGTAATTTTCATTGCATTATTTATTTAGGTGCATGTTAAATTCTTCCACTAAAATGTAAGCTGTTTGAGAGTAGGGAGTATGCTATGCTGGGTTTTGTATTTCCAGTGTCTTATGCATAATAGTTGAGTGATAAAGATAAGCAGTGGCCCAGGACTAGAACTTTCCCTAAATTCTTAGTTTCCAAGGACCAGTACTGAGAACTACCCCTTTCCTTCACACAAACACACAGACGCACACATACACACACAATACGAACGTAACTCATAGTGCCCCTACCCAGAATTTACTGAGATATAGCTCATTTCTAGGTCTCCACAAATGTGGTTAGAAGGGCTCCCCATAAATGCCTCAAGACAACAAAAGCATTTATGGAATAGGACAGTTTTTGTTTTCCTCCATAGAAAATGCAACAAATGTAGCAAGGTGTTTGATGTCTCCACCCTGCCACTCCCCACACCTATCCCCATAGTAGTGAGTCAATACTAAAGATCAAGTATTTTGAATTCTAGCTAAGCATACTGGGAAATATAGCCCAATATATGAATGGAACTACCACACAGTTTGAACTTCAGGGGGAGATTATTCCAGCCTGGGAGATATTTGAATTTATCTTCTTTAAGAGTTGGAAAGGAGATGCATAGAAGGGAGAATGGTGGAGGCAGATAACAGAGTTGAGCCTACTAAGGCTCTACCAGGACATCACAAATCTTTCAAACAGAAGCAGAAAGGACAGAACTGACCAGAGCAAGAAACAAGCCTTATGGTCTTTATTTTACAAGAGGAGAGAATGTGAATGGAGAGTCTAAATTTTTCTGCTTTCTCGCCTTCTGTCAGAAAGGATGGAGATTTCAATCCAGTGTCCTATTTGCGTTTTAACCTGCTCTTTGTTTCAATAGTATTCTAAGTCTGGCTTTCTTTAGGTAAAAAATGAGATTAACTTCAATTATTCTATAGCAAGAAGGAGGCTCTGGCTTCAGAGAAGAAAAGGATGCCTTCTAACTTAGGGCAGAGATCCCAGTCTTCAGCTAATTGTTAGAGGAGTTCCACCTGGGGAAATAGTAACCAGCTAGTTGCATGTTACTAGTAATTCTATAGACTTCCAAAAGCCAAGGTCAAAAATGGCACCTGGTGCTTTTCTGTCATCTTAACCCTAGACTCAGCAGTTTATTTATTCACTGTTATATAGCTAGAGCAGGTCACTTTGAATGTGGTTGTCTGAAGATACAGAGTGGGAGAGGGAAGGAAAAAAGAGAAAAAAAAATAGACAAAAAGGCAATGAGAGAAACTGAGAAAGACAGAGAAGCACAGAAATGGATATGGAGGGAAAAGAGAATAGATATAGGGATCCAAGGGGAAGCCCTTGTCCTGAGCTGACTTTAGTTGGGGAAAACAGTCAGGATCTGGAAGGATTCTAACTCTCAGTCTACCAGAAGAGGAAAATACTTCTCAGCCAACTATTCTCCAAATTTATATCTGCTGATTCTATAAAGAATGCACAGAATCCATAAGCAATAAATAATACACACAAGGAACTCAAAATCACTCATCAGTAATCAATATAGTCCTCCTTTTAAATGTGTTCCCTTTTCTTATTTTAAGTTAATTTATTTTCAGTTTTCAACATTCACTTCCATAAGTTTTCATTTTTTTCTTCTGCTCTCCTCTCCCCCTCCTACAAGACATCCGGCAATCTGATATGGGTTCTGCATTTACATTCCTTTTAAACAATTGTGTTCCCTTTTCTATGGGGTCCTAAAGTTTGCCAGATTCAGCACCGCATCACAGTTTGTGCTCATTTCACCAGGGGACTGAATTTAGGGCTGCTATAAAGATAACCCTCTGCCATTTTAATTAGTCCTGCTTTATCTCCACGAGACCAATATAGGCATTCAAGAGTTGTGGTATTATCCGAGGACTAAAATTCCCCTGGAAGAGCAATATATTACAGTTTAATACATAAACAACACTCCCTCCCAACCTTCCCATTGGACCTGCGTCATCCAAATAATTTTAGCAATTACATCATGCAGTTGTATGTAACATAATCATTGTATAAAATGTATTATATATTATACATAATTATGTTGATACCAAGTTGATTTTCCATGTCATGGATTTCCTCTGTTGTCACTGTTTTTCCCACCATTGAGTGGGGCAATGTGGAACACCCCTTTTTCTTGCCTATTTGCACTGCTCAGGAAATTCCCCTTTCATGAATAGAAGTCTGAGTCCTTCAACTTTTGAATTTCCTCAACTCATGTGCCAAATCCTCCAAGAATCTTTCTCCAGTTTTCCATTCTGGAGGGGTCATTCCTCCAAGTTCTTTAGTACAGGATAACAGAACTACGCCATATTAAAGAGTCTCTACTCATGGAAGGCCAGTTTTTTACAAGGAGAGGTGGGGTCTGTTATATCCAATGGTTTTTTTTTTTTACTTGTAATGTTGTTAGTGTGGTTTCTTGAGAGATATGAATTTCAAACCAGAAATATTTTAGGTAGGGGGATTCCAAAGAATGAGCAGAATAGGGGTACCAGGCAAGAAAAGATGACAGTCAGAAAGAGAACAAGTTTTTCTAGACTACCACATTAAGTACCACTTTTACATAAAGTAGTGTAATTACTATCCTTTAAATAATGTTTTCTTTTACCTGGGATCTATAAACTAGTGATTAAAATATTTTGATAATGTATTTCATTGTAATTTGTTTTGTTTACAATATTATCTATTTTATGTAATGGACATGCATTTCCCATGTTGCATAAACATGCGCATGGATTCATCTAAATGTGGAAATTTCATCCCTCTCCAAGGGAGATTTTGGCTCCTCCCTGGAAGGGATCAAAAGATTGATGTCAAGAAGCTGGTCAGCTTAGCTTTTCTTAAGCAGGTAGTATCAGAACAGAAGTTTATCACCTTTCCCCCACAAATAGTGATAGTCTAGGCTTAGCCACAGTTGGACACACTGTAACTTGACACTAGCATCGTGATGTTTTTTTTGGTCCTCACTGAAAACGAAGGACAGCAACCCACCAACTAGGCTAGGGGAAATGACTTTAGGTTCCCAGCATCATCCTGATCTTTATTCCTTAATTGAACAGTGTCCCAAGTTTTATCCAAAGTCTTGCCTCCTTTCTCACCAAATTCCAGTTACACAAAGACCATCACAATAATGAATAGTGACTAAACGTTATCCATCCAAGAAAACAGAAATCATAGAGGTTATACAAATTAGAACATAGTAGATACAAAGTGAATGTGCTCTCCCATTAAAATTGATATTTGTTGGGTGGAGAAAGAGAAGAGGATGGGGAAATACCTGAAGTCCCTTGTGCAGCAAACTAGAAATAGGGATATGCTTGAGGAACTGGTTCCATTTCATGTTAGCTTCTCACAATTTTTCTTTCTCTCCAAGAATCTCTTCCTAAAGAGAATATGGAATAGTGTATCTTCTCTAAAATGTGGAAGTCAAGAGTAATATGTTTCACTGCATCATTGTCACAGATTTTATGCCATTTTTTTTGCAAAAAAGTGGGATGCGACCATTATGTGAATCCTTTAAAAAGTTGCACCAGCACTACTTGTATTTTAGTTTCTGCTTGTCTTACACCAAATTTTCACTCCCTGAAAATTGTCTTTCTGTGGCTCTCTTTCCATCTTTTCCATTCAGCAAATGAAATCACTTTCAGCTTGAAGCCCACAGAGTAGTTTTTAAATTTACCCATAGAGAGAAATGCTTTGCACATTAATGTATTGCTGGCATATGTACTGTACAGTTTAGCTAGTGAGGGAAGATGCAAGTCTTACCATATCACGACTTACTCATGGCAGCTTTGCCTGACCACCCACTTCTCTGGCGCCTTCCACTCTTCATTGGGTTGAGTGACAATAGCTTTAGTACTGCTGTGCTCTAAATAAACCATGCATGTCAGCCTTTAGAAATATACTGACAATGCACTGGGCTGAGAATTCTAGGCTCAGGACTTGCAATGCACAAGAGATAAAGGTGCATCCATATGTCACTGGTGGATACATTGCTGATCTGTTTACTTTTTTAAGTTACATGACAAAGAGAAGTAGATCATATGACAATTACATGATGAAAGATTAGAAACCAATTTTGGGACTGAAAAAGACAAACAGAGTGCAATTGTTATGAGTTGGCAACGATTATGTGGTAAAATACAGTAAGTAAAGAACTCCTTTCTCCCAAGCTCTTTGCCCTCAATCAGTAATCATTCTCTCATCCAATGAGGGTCTTAGGCAAATAAATACCAAGGGCTGAATCCTGGCTTACTCTATTTTATGCCAGCATGACCCAGAAAGCCAAAAAAAGTTAAGAATTAATCATGCCCTCAGTTGTGAAAGGGGAAGAAGCTTGGAATATAGATAAGCTCTGCAGAAGATCTTTGTGGGGGAAAATAGCTTGGATTGCTTAGGGCAAAGATGTTCATGGCATATATTTTCTACTTTTGGAGGGAATATATGGATCTTCAAAATCAAAGACCTATCCAGTCCTGTTCATTATTCATTTGTAACTTTTGTTTCTCCAACTAGAATTGAAATGTTCCTTGAGGCCTAAGAATATCTTTTTTGCTCATTGTTCTTACTCCTAAGGATTGTGTTTTGCACATATTGCATCTCAAATGAACATGTATTTATTTTTGGCTCCTTAAAGTCATGGACACTTTTTCAATCCTTTTTTTTCCTACCAGATTTCGTATCAGTAGCACATAGCATTGTCCCTGGAATATGGTAGACATTTACATTTTATCCTCCCCAGTTATAGGTCCAAAAAAATTTTTAATTAATTTGTTTTCAGTTTTCAACAATCATTTCCATAAATCTTAAATCTTCTCTTCCTCCCTTTCCCCTCCCTCTCCAAGATGGCGTGCAGTCTTATATGGGTTCTACACATACAGTCTTATTGAACTCATTTTCACATTGGTCATGTTGCACAGAAGAATTAAAACAAATGGGAGAAACCATTGGAAAAACCAAAACAAACCAAAACAAAACATAACTCAAGATTAGATATTCTGCTTTATTCTGCATTCTGATTCAATAGTTCTTTCTCTGGATGTGGATGGCATTTTGCCTCAAGTCCTTTGGAAATGTTTTAGGTCCTTGAATTGCTGTTAAGGGCTAAGTCTACCAGAAATAGTCCTCACACACTGTGACTGTTACTGCGTATAGCATTCTCCTAGTTCTGCTCATTTTACTCAGAATCAGTTCATAAAAGTCCTTCCAGGCCTCTCTGAAGTCCTCCTCATTGGAGGTGAGTTCACCCTTTTAAATTTTGATATTGGTAATTTGGTTTTCTTCTTTCTTTAAAATTAAATTGACCAATGGTTTATCAATTTCAGTTTTTTTTCCCACAAATCAACTCTTAGTTTTATTTATTAGTTCAATACTTTTCACAATTTCAATTTTATTATTTTCTCCTTTGGTTTTCAGTATTTCTAATTTGGTATTTACTTGGGAATTTTCAATTTTTTTTCTTTTTTGAACTTTTTCAACTGTGTGACAAATTCATTGATCTCCTCTTTATTTTATTCATATAGGCATTCAATAATATAAAATCTCCTCTAAGAACTGCTTTTACAGCATCGCATAAATTTTGGTCGGTTGTCTCATTATTGTCATTCTCTTGAATGAAGTTATTGATTGTTTCTATGACTTGTTCTTTAACCCATTCATTCTTTAGGATTAGATTGTTTAGTTTCCAATTAATTTTTAGTCTATCTTTCCATGTCCTTTTACTACATTTAATTTTTATTGTGTTATGATCTGAAATGGACACATTGATTATCTCTGCCTTTCTGCACTGCATTATGAGGTTTTTATGCCCTAATATATGGTCAATTTTTGTATATGTGCCATGTACCACTGCGAGAAAGGTATAGTCCTTTCTATCCCCATTCATTTTTCTCCAGAGACCTATCATATCTACCTCATTCAGATTTCTATTTACCTCTTTAACTTCTTCATTGCTTAATTTGAGGTTAGATTTATCAAGGTCAGAGAGGAGGAGGTTGAGGTCCCCCACTAGTATAGTTTTGCTGTCCATTTCTTCCTATAACTCCCTTAACTTCTCCTCTAAGAATTTAGATGCTATACCACTTGGTGAATGTATGTTTAAAATGATATTGCTTCATTGTCTGTGGTACCTTTTTAGCAAGATATAGTTTCCTTCCTTATCTCTTTTGATTGGCTATATTTCTGCTTTTGCTTTGTCTGAGATTAGAATTGCTCCCTCTGCTTTTTTTACATTAGCTGAAACATTATATATTCTGCTCCAACCTTTGACATCTACCCTGTGAGTATTCCCCTGTTTCAAATGTGTTTCTTTTAAACAACATATTGTTGGATTATGTTTTTTAATCCAATCTGCTATCCACCTCCATTTAATGGAAGAGTTCATCCCATTTGCATTCACAGTTATGATTACTATCTCTGTGTGTCTCCATCTTATTTTCCCACATTTATGCTTTTATTTCTTACTTCTCCTTTCCCCTCCACAAAAAGGCTTATATTTTTGATCACCACCTCCCTCAGTCTTCTGTCCCTTCTATCAGCTCCCCTCCCTTTTATTCCTCTTTTCCCTTACTAATTGTTCCCTCCCCTTATCCTCCCCTTCCTTTTCTTTTCCCTTTCTCCTCCTACTGACTATAGGGCAAGTTATATTTCTATACTTAACTAAGTATGTTATTCCCTTCTTGAGCAAAATCAGATGAGAGTAAATCTCAAACAATGCTCGTCTCCCTTCCCTCTTTCCCTCTACTATAATGTTTTGTGTCTCTTCCTGTGATGTAATTTACATTTTTCTGCCTTCTCTTCATCTCTTCTCCCATTTCAATCACTTCATACCCTAAAAACATTTTTTATCATCATGTCAGTTAATTCATACCCACTCCCTTTATATAAGTATATCCCTTTTAGATATCATAATAAATACACAATTCACAAGATTAACAAGTATTAACCTCCCATATAGAGGTGTAAACAGTTTGCCCATATGGAATAACAAGGTCTTTTCCCCCTGTTTTCTTTTTTAATGCCTCTCTCGAGTCCTGTATTTGAAGTTCAAATTTTCTATTGAGCTCTGGCCTTTTCGTCAGGAAGGTCTGGAAACTACTTATTTCATTTGATGTCCATCTTCTTGCCTGAAATATTATGCTCAATTTTGCTGGATAGTTGATCCTTGGTTGCAGTCCATGCTCCTTTGGCTTACAAAATATCACATTCCAATCCCTCCAGTCTTTTAATGTAGAAGCTGCAAGGTCCTGTGTGGTCCTGACTATAATTCCTTGATATTTGAATTGTGTTGAGTTTTCATTTTTGACGATCACCTCCCCCAGTCTTCCCTCCCTTCTATTTGCTCCCCTCCCCTTTATTCCATTTTTTCCTTACTACTTCTACCCTTCCTTTTAACCTCCCCTCCCTTTTATTTCCCCTTTTGTCTCCTACTGTCTATAGAGTAATTTAGATTTCTATAGTTAACTGAGTTTGTTGTTTCCTCCTTGAACAAAATCAGATGAGAGTAAATCTCAAACAATGCTTATCTCCCTCCCCTATTTTTCTCTGCTATAATGTTTTGTGCCTCTTCCTGTGATGTGATTAACCTTTTTCTGCCTCCTCTTTTTCTCTTCTCCCATTACAACCCCTTCATACCTTTAAATCACATTTTTTATCATCACATCAGTTAGTTCATACCCACTCCCTCTATCTATGTATTTCCCTTTTAAATATCATAATAAATATACAATTCTCAAGATTAACAAGTAGATTAACAAGTATCATCTTCCTTTATAGAGATGTAAGCAGTTTGCCCATATTGAATAACAAGGTTTTCCCCACTGTTTACCTTTTCTGTTTGACTGATTCTTGATATCTCATAGAGTCATTTGCTTCTACTTGCCCAATTCTAATATGTAATAGATTGTTTCTTCAGTCAGCTTTTGCATCTCCTTTTCCATTTGTCAAATTGTTACAGTTAGGTTTTGTATCTCCTTATCAATTTGCCCTGTGTACCTTTTTAATTCTTCAGTGAATTCTTTTTTCATATTTTTAAAATCATTGGCAAATTTTTCATCTGCCTCTCTATATTTGCTTTTAAAATCCTTCTTGAGCTCTTCCAAGAATGCTCTTTGGGCTTGAGACCAGTTCATATTCCCTTCTGAGGTTACAGATAGGAGTACAGTCTCAATGAGGACCTCTTCTATCTTTGTATTTTGACGTTTGTCTCCATAATAAGATTCTATGTTCTTGGCTTTTCTGATTTGCTTCTTGCTCATGGTGATTGCCTTTTTCCTGGCTTTTAAAGCGGTTCTCTGCTTCTGGGGCACAGGGGCCTCTGTCCCACATTTCTTGTGCTAAGAACTTGAGGCTTTGTCTGTTGTGGCTTCTGATTCCTTCAGGTAGAAGCAAGAATGCTGCAGCTTGCCTGGTGCTGAGTTGGCTGGTGTATGCCAATGCCAAGGCCAGGTGAAGCCTTTCTTAGTTTCCCTGGGGTTACCCTGAAGCTCCCTGTGTAAGGGGTGGGGGAGGGGCAGTCTGGCCACAGAAGATCTCTTCTTACCATGAGCTTGAGCACAGGCAGGCTCAGTGGCTGGTGAACCCCCTTCTGTGCTGGTGTCTGCCCAATTCTCCTGGCTGTGCTAAGGCAAATCTGGGGTCTTGGTATTGGCCCTTATGGGCTCTACCCCTCTGGGGCTCAGGATCTCCTCCCACTTTACTGAGGTGGAGCTGTCTGGGACAGCTCCAGCCCTGTACTAGTCCCCTTCAGCCACAACAAGAGGGACCCCCTTTGTGATTTTCCAAATCTCATGAACTAAGAGACTGTTTATCCCTTCTGCTGATCCCACTATTCCAGGATTTTTCCTAGGCCAGTATTCTCTGGATTTTTCAAGATCAACAAGGGGAGGTTATGAGCACTTACAGATCGCTCTGCCATCTTGGCTCCTGGGAGTTCAAGTAGGTGACTTATAAACATTTAATGTGTGAGCTGACAGTCTCAGGAATGGCTAGCTACTGCTGTTGCCAGAGGTCCCGAACTTCTCTCTCATTCCCTTCCACTGGATTCCCATCCTGTGCTGATGTGTTTGAGAATCTGCAGTGCTTCCTCTGATTCAGTATGCCTGGTGGTTCATGCTTGCCTTTGCTATGGCAAGATCTGCACTGGAGCAGCTTGTACACTCTGTGCTCCCCCAGCCCCATATAACGGATCCTTCCTGACCACCTTCTGGGCTCTCCTGGGTTGGAAATCTGCCACACTGCCTCTATTGTATTCTGCCACTCTCAAATTTGTTCAGATTCTCTTTTCAGAGAGATCTGAAGGAATATATGGTAGAGCTAAGGTGAGTCTGTACTCTTACTCAGCCATCTTGACTCCAACCCCCCCCCTCAAGAAAATTTTTAGCATTCATTTTTATAAGATTTTGAGTTCCAAATTTTTCTCTTTCCCTTTATCCCCTCTCTTCTTCTGAAAATGCTAGACAGTTTGATATAATTTATACATGTGCTATCATGTTAAAATATTTCCACAACTGTCACAATTTTGAAAGAAGAAACAGATCAAAAGGGGAAAAAAATGCAAGAAAGAATAAAGTAAGTGAAAAATATGCTTTGATCTGCATTCAGAATTTTGGTACATATTTAATAAAAAACTTTTGCTGCTTGAATGGTTATTTGATTATAATAAATTCAAATCCTAAGATACTACATACATTTTCACATTTTACTATACTCTAATGCTTACTACCTGTGTGGATAAGTCAGTCTATGTCTATGGGACTCAATTTTCTCATCTATCATCAGTCAGCCAGTCAATAAACTTTTATGAAGCATGTACTGTGAGATTTTAGAAAGGCAAAAGATAATCTCTGTCATCAAGGAGCTTACAATCTACTGGAGAAGGCAATATGTAAATGACTGTAACTCTGGACCAACAAGATAGATCTGTATAATGAGAGAACAGATCTACCTGCATTCGAAGGTCTTTTCTAGTTCTAGCCCCATGATTCTGTGAACCTCAGGGCAATCCAGTAAGACTCGTAGTATAAGAATTATTATCTACATATTATAAATGGGGAAATGTTTGGTTGTATAAGTATTAACTGTTAGGGCAGCTAGGTGGTGCCCTGGAGAGAGTACCAGTGCAGGAATCAGGAGGACCTAAGTTCAAATCTCACCTCCAACACTTGACACTCACTAACTGTGTGACCTTGGGAAAGTCACATAACCTCACTTGCCTCATCCTGGGTCATCTCCAGTCATCCTGATGAATATCTGGTCATTGGATTCAGATGGCTCTGGAGGAGAAGTAAGACTGGTGGACCTGCACAGCCCTTCCTCACTCAAAACAAAGTCAAGTGCAAGTCATGTCATTATTTCTCTGATGGTGTGATCTTCTTCTGCAACAAAGGACAAACACACAATCGTTAGAACCAGGATTGGAAATCAAGCCTTCCAATTTGAAGTTCAATCTCCCTTTGCCTTAATTATATCTAGTTAATGCTATGATCTAATGTGACTTATCCACAAAACCAGGCTTGTACTTACTTTATAAAATATTGCAGATTGAAATGTCTTTACTACTCCTATTTGCCAAACATCACTCATTGGTTCATGGGATCACAGGTTTAGAGGGAGGGAGAAGTCACCTTAAATTTCATCTCATCTCCCACTCCTCTGTACTCCTATCCCCACCTCTCTCATTCATTTTACAGGTGAAGAAATTGTGGCCTAGTGAGATCAAGTGACTTTCCTTAGGAATCAGAGGTAACAAGAAACAGAGTCAGGGTTCAAACATACTTGCCCTGAGTCCAAAACAATTCTCTGGCCTACTTTTCCACAAACCACCCTTCAAAGTATGAAAAGCAAGAGTGGGAGGCTATTTCACTGTCTAGCCATAGAATTTTATGCAAGGTCTCTTTCTTAGGCTGATTCCCTTTCAAACAATGATTCACCTTCCAGGCCTCCAACCACAGTGGTAGTAACTAAGGATGGCTTTATTGATCCATTTTTAAAACCAGAGAGGAAAACAAATGGCCCCAGGCTTTTTTATTGGCATGGGTCACTAGAGTCTAGAGAGACACTAGAAAATTTGGCTTTCAGAGTGTAATTCAAAAATCCTTTGTGAACTATGGAAATAGGAGCACAAATCATTTTATACTGGGGACTGGGGAGATAATGGTGATAAATGCCCTTTGAAAGCTTTGGATGCCAAGCATTAATGCTTCTCCAACATCTCATCAGAGCTGATAAAAAGCTTTGAAAATTCCATTATTGTCAAATGCAGATCCCTCAGCCATTTCCCTTTGGTGGAGAGTATTGATGTGTAAATATAGAAGTGATGTTTGTTAATTAAATAATAGCCACTTTGATAATACAGTGCTCATATAACTCATTGGAGGGCATTGTTCTTTACTTAGAGATGTCATGGCGTCATAGGGCTACATAGGCTTCAGAGATTAACCAGTCCAACTGCCTCATTTTAGAGATAAAGAAAGAGAGGCAAAGAGAGCAAATGACTTGCCAAAGGTCACATAGCTTGTAAGTGGCAGAACCAGGACTGAAACTCGAGTCATCTGATTCCAAGCCTGGAATTCCTTCTCTGATGGCTCGAATCTAGTTTTAGTGGAGATATGGATGAACTGAATCTAAAATCTTCAACAACATTTTAATTAGGCTTAGAGCTTTGATGTTTCTCAAGGTATGTGTATGTGTGTGTGTCTGTGTATGTGTGTGCGTGCGGTGTGTATGTGTGTGATGGGTACAAAGAACTGGGAACGGGGGCAATCAAGGAACGCAATATGGAAGGCAATTTGTGGAGAAGCACCTGTCTTAGATTCAAAAGACTTTGATGGTTATGTCAGTTGCGATTCTGTGATTTTAGGGAGGTTGCACAGCCCCCCCCCCAAGGACCTCAAGTTCTTTAAATGTCAAATGAATGTGTTGGATTACTTAATTTATGACATTCCCTCCAACTATTGAAAAATGAAATTAAATCAACGCTAATACTTTTAGGCTGAGAAGTCAGCTTATACATTAAAAACAAAACTTTTTCTTATTACTTTTCGGTCGTGATATTAGGGATAAAACTAACGTTGGGTCCACGTGATGCCAAGAAAAGCAAATTAAAGAGTGAAAAATTCATTAATTTGTCTACATGTCCCAAAGTAGTTGGCTTGACAGACTATTTTCAACAAATTGACATTTTGATTGACTTGCTTGATTTGGTGTTATGTAAACATTGACTAAGATGACGGTAGCACATAACTCCATTTTCTTAATTTTAAAAATAACAAATCAGGATATGAACTGAAGGATAACTGGTGTTTAGGTGGCAGATGAATGGAGTGCTGGACATAAAGTTCAAATCCTGCCTCAGATGTGCTCTAGATATTTCACCTTGAACAAGTCATTTTCTCCTCAGTTCTCCCATTTCTGAAATGGAGCTAATAACAGCACCTACCTCCTCAGTAAGTGAGGTTATTGTGAGGATCAAATGTGTTCATTTATGTGAAATGTTTTGCAAACCTTTTAAAGACCTATATAAGTACTCTGTCTGCATTTTCATTGTAACCACTGAAAAAAGATTTGGTTGACTTATAAAATGTTTGAAAATTCTCTCTCAGCATGAGCATTTTGAATTATCTACATTTAACATGTCATCTGCATCATTCTTTCTCTGTGACATATGCTAAGTTGATATATTCAATTCAGGAGATACATTTAAGAAGTGGAGAAATCACAATGGATTTTATAGAGGAAATTAAAGAGGATGTAAAAAAAAAAAACCAACACAGATACCTTTAAACTTAAATAGTATGTAGATGGAGCCAAGAATAAAACACTCACAATCACACATATTCTCTCTCTTACTCTCTCTCTCTCTCTCTCTCTCTTACTCTCTCTCTCTCTCTCTCTCTCTCTCTCTCTCTCTCTCTCTCTCTCACACACACACACACACACACACACACACACACAGATATTAAAAAGAAATGGAAATGTATAGAGCTGGGAGGCATCCTCAGGGGTCCTCAAGTTCATTCTTCTACCTCCAAGCAGGGACATGTTTAAACTATTTGAAACTGATGTAATTCTTTGCTATTTTAAGACTTTCCATGAAGAAGATTCTACAGTTGCCCTCATTCTATCCCAAAAATAATTCTTATGGTCAGTATGTTTTTTCCTTGAATCACATCTAATTCCCTCATGGATTATTTTTCTTTTATTTTTGTCCTTATACCCAATTTGGAGACTAGTTGGACTTCACCTTTTCCATAAAAGCCCTTCATAGATAACTCCCCAAACACATGCTTGTACACATACTTTTCCTTCCTTCCTTCCTTCCTTCCTTCCTTCCTTCCTTCCTTCCTTCCTTCCTTCCTTCCTTCCTTCCTTCCTTCCTTCCTTCCTTCCTTCCTTCCTTCCTTCCTTCCTTCCTTCCTTCCTTCCTTCCTTCCTTCCTTCCTTCCTTCCTTCTTTTTTGAAAAGACCTTATAACCAGAACATCTTATACTTTCTAAAATCATCAACAAATGTTAAGTTTCTTCTTTGTGGAGGGTACTGTGCAAGGCACCAGTGATTAAAAGAAGTATAGTTCTTTCCTTAAAGGATTTAAAATCTATTTAAAGCATGCTGCAGTTGGAGAAAGAAGCAGCTGGTACAACAGAGAAAGAGGACTCAGAGGAGAGACAACTGAAGTGTAGGAACAAACGCTGATGTTTTCCTTTCGTTGCAGTAGTACATAAGGAAATATGACAAATCACCAAGACTGTAAGAGGTATTTGAGGAAGAGAAGTCCATTGGAAAAGAGAGATTATTTTGAACATGGTGAGAAGGAGCTTCTTAAGAGACATGCAGGTAGAGATTCCAGCAGACAGTTAATAATGTAGGGCTAGCTCTAGACTCAAGAGGTTCTGGGTTCAGATATCTC
Organism: Bettongia penicillata ogilbyi; assembly: GCA_023548195.1. Lineage (NCBI taxonomy): Eukaryota > Metazoa > Chordata > Mammalia > Diprotodontia > Potoroidae > Bettongia > Bettongia penicillata. The sequence continues at coordinate 3,499,191 of JAJHZJ010000250.1, forward strand.
CTCTAAACTGGAATTCTCTTATTGGCCAAATTATTTCACCTCTCTGGGTCTTGGTTTCTTTGTTTATGAAATGAGAGGTGTTTATATTCATGAACTATACAATTGCTTTTAACACTTTGATCTTACCAGATGACCTCTGAAGTCTATTCCAGCTCCATATCAATCAAAGAATGAATCAATAAATATTTATCTGGCAACTATATGGTTGGCATTCTGCTTGAAAGATAAAAATGAAATATTTGACAGCTTGAGAGGGAGATTAGGAGGGAGAGAGATAGAGAGGTAGACAGATGAAAAACATGGAAAGATTTGAACAAAATAATGAAGAAAATAAGCAGAACCAAAAGAGAACATTGTATACAGTAACAGCAATATTATTTACCAATGACTTTGAGGAAATAAGTTGTTTTGACTATTGTAAACATCTAAAATAACTATAAAGGATATATGAAGAAAGACCCCATGTGTATCCAGAGAAAGAACTGATAAATAGATGTATGTATAGAACAATTTTGCATATATTTACCTATTTGTATCTAATTGTAACCATATCTAGGGCAAGAGTGGGGAGAAGAAAAAGAAAAAAAATTGCATGATAATTTTGTTTTATATACATATATGTATACACACATATATAAATAATCTATATATACACACATATAAATGTGTATATATTTGCATATATTTGTGTATATACATGTATGTATGTGTGACAATAAAGTCCTAGGAACAGGAGAATGTGCATGGAACAGGTGTCATCTCCTTAAACTGACATTTGTCCATTGAACTGTTCTGCTCAGAAGGGAAATATCAACTTGCCTAACTACTTTTGGAGATACAACCATAAGAACTCTTATGGTTGTATCTCCAAATGGGCAATGATATGTCATAGGAATTTATTTATACTTATTTCTCTCTCAGTCTGTTAGCTTGAGATATTTATGTTGCTGTGGGAATAGTTACCATGGTTGTTCCAAGAGCATTTGCAAATTGTCCAGATTTTCTCTCTTGATATTTCCTTCTTCTCTAAGATTAGTATCAGCAAAAGTAGTTAGGCAAGTTGATATTACCCTTCTGAGCAGAACAGTTGGGATAGGATAGTGAAGTCAGTGGATTTTTTTTAAAATAAAGGCATTAAATGATCAATCCTAAAGGATATTTCAGAATGATAGCAAATGTATGGAAAAAAAATCACTAAATGTAGATGAGAATATAAGTGCCTTATTCTTTTTTTAAGTTATGTTTTCTTTACTATCTTCTGTTTCTTATATTATCATAGTATCTCTCCCTCTCCCCCTCACAGAGGGCCATTCCATATAACAAGTAATATTTTTCAAAGAGGAAAAGAAATCAGCGCAACTGATTGATACATTAGAAAAAAATCCCAAAACAGGAACAATGTGTAACACTTGTGGACTTCCCATCTCCATGAAAGTGTCATGGGAGTGTCCTCTCATATCTCTTCATTCAAGTCATGCTTAATCTTTTTACTTTTGTTGCATTCAATTTTGATTTTTATTGGTATGTGGTTATTCTTTCATTTGTATTGTTTTAGTCATGTATATTGTGTTTTTAACTCTGCTTAGGTTACTCTGCATCAGTTAATACAGATCTTTATGATTCTATGTATCCTTCACATACATAATTTCTTCTCGCACAGTAATATTCGATTACTTTCATATGCCATAATTTGTTTAGTCATTCCCCAGTCTATAATGGGTATTCACTTTGTTTTCAATTCCTTGTTATAAAAAAAATGTTGCTATAAATATTTTCATATATATGGTGAATTTCTTCTCATTGATGGCTTCCTTGGGATATTAATGAAGTCTTTGCTTCAAAGGGAGTAGACATTTTAGTCACTTTATTTGCATAATTCCAAATTACTTTCCAAATGACTGTACCATTTTCCACTCCACCGACAATGTATCTATCATTCCACCACCCCTCCAACCTTGAATACTGCTATTTTTTACTCATCTTTTTCAATTGACAGAGTGTGTTGTGAAAGACCAGAGTTGTTCCAGTTTATATTTCTGTTAATATTACTGACTTGGAGCATTCTTTCATGTGAATACTTTGCAACTCTGTTCTTAAAAACTGTTTATCTCTTTGGATCATTTATCTGTTGAAGAATTGTTTACATATCTGATACTAAACCCTTATCAAATAAATTTCTGCAGAGATTTTCCTCCATTTGACTACTTCTCTTATTATTCTAGGTGCATTAATTTGGTCTATGCAAACACTTTTTAGTTTAATGTAATCAAAGATATCGATCTTGTTTTGTAATTGTCTCTATCTCTCATATGCTTAATATATATGTTTTTGAATTAACTGTGAGAGTCATATTATCTGCCTCTCTTCAATTTTTTCCTATAATATGATATTTAATGTTAAGGTTATATTTCCCTTTAAACTTTATTGTCAAATAACAGTTTCTGTCAGACTTTTTTTTCCAGTTTTTCCCATCAATTTTGGTCAGATAAGGAGTTTTTCTTAGGTAATTTATGTTTTCTCCTTTATCAAACACTTGTTTCTGATTTTTCCTTGCATAATCTGTTCCTTTGATATATCCTTCTATTTTTTAACCAATACCAGATGGTTTTGATGACTGGGGCTTTATTATATGGTTTGTGGTCTGGCAATGTATTCTTCTTTATCCCTACTTCTTTTCATCATTTCCTTACTACAGTATGTGTTCTGTTTTTCCAAATGAATTTTGTCATTATTTTTTTATCAAGTTTTATAGAGAATCTCACTAGTAACTTCCTTGGTATAGAATTCAAAGTGTAAAATAATTTTGGTAGTATTGTCATTTTAATTTTAATGGCACAGTCTAGCCATGAACACCAAATCTTTCTCCAGCTTTTTAAGTTGTTTACTTCTTTGAGGAGTACTTTGTAATTGAATCTCTACAGATCTTCTGTGTACTTTGATAGGTCAATCCCCAGATATATGTTGTGCTTATTTGGATTGAAATTTCCCTTTCTGTTTTTTTCTTCTTGTATTTTGTTATCATTATATAAAGATGTTGTTGATTTTTGAGTACTTATTTTGTTGTCTGCAACTTAGCTAAAGGTATTAATTGTCTCAATTAGAAAATGTGCTGATTCCCTAGGATTTTCCAAGCATATTATCATATCATCAGTAAATTGGAGAAGTTTTATCTCACCTTTACCTATTTTGTGATTTTAATGTTTCTGTTCTTTTATGGCTGTTACTAGGATTTCCAGAACAAAATCAAGCAATAGTAGGGAGAGTAGACATCTATGCTTTGTTCTTCTATTTATTGGAAAATGTTTTAGGGAATCCTCATTGAAAATGATGCTTTATATTTTGGGTAGATGAGTTTTTAGATTGATGTTTCTTATATTCCTAGAAAAGGTCCTTCTCTTAACTACCAAAGGAAGAGATCTCTGTCCCCCTTTTTCAAACTTTCCCTTTGCTGCAGTCTCTTCTCTTCCTGGGACCCCAGGGATCAACTTTTCCTCTTTGCTAGTCCTTGCTTTGATGTAGGCATATTACACATTCCTCTCTGTGCCCCTGTTCCCCAACCCTTCTTTTCTTTTTTCAGGAACCCTTGAATTTTGTAATATAATCTGACAGAAAACATTGATTCACCTGCAGGGTGAGTGTTGTCAAGTTCTGTAATAATGCCCTAGACTTGTGTCTTTATTGTTACCTCTACCTGACTTCAGCCTTCACTATTGTATTCTTGTGCACATTTAGAAAGAAGACTCAATTGATCTCTCATCTGTCACTTTGTTGCTTTATTTGTGTATATATAGTCTTTGACTGCCATATTCATTCAGTTCTATATTTTTGTTGTCTGGGGTTGTTTGAAAAGCAAAATTTCTTAATGTCTGGTTTTCTTTCTAAGAATATCTCAAATGCCACTTTATTATAGAATATCAATTTTTCTTAGGCTCAGATTTTCAGGGTAGGTCACCCTAAACTCCATCCTGGGTTCCATTGCTCTTTGGGACACATTATTCCATTCTTTCTTGCATTTTTGACAGATACAGAATAGTCTTGTATTATTCACATCTCCTTTCCTTTTTATTTGAAATTCCTTTGCCTGATAGCTTGCAGAAATTGTTCTTTCTGATTTAAATTTTTAGGTTAGCTTACCACTTTATTGAAGTTTCCAGTCTTATTTCTCCCCTTGACCCAAGGGGAAATCTATGAATTCCTTCCACTCTTATTTCATTTTCTCTTCAGAAGTTCTAAGTTCTCTTGTATTATTTCTTGTATTATGATGTTTAGTTTTTTTTCCCCTTTATTTTCGTCTAGGACACCCGTGATCCTTAGGCTGTCTCTATACATCCTGTCTTTGAGATAAGTGGATAGTGAGTATATTTTCCTATACTGTTATTTTTTTTTTTGCTTCCCCTCTTTTATATTGTTTTCCACTGCTGTCTATTTGCATTTCCAATCTATCGCTCTCTCTTTTACTTCCTTGATGGGATTTACCATTGCAGAAGCAGATTCAAGTTTTTTTTTTTTTCTATTCCATTCATTAATTTTGTTCTGCAAGTCACAAATTCTACTCTCATAATCATCCTTTCTCTTTTAAACCATCCAGGAATACTATGTTGTGTTTCAATGTTCTCAGATTCCACAGGGTCCTCTTTTTTTATCAAGGGTGGAATTTTTTGTTTGTTTTGCAGTGTTTATTCATAGATACCTGAATTCATAGGATTTGGAGGCTATTTTCTGTGGCTAATATTTTCCTTGTTTATCTTTCTGTTTAAGTCCCAGATCTTTGAGTTTTCTTCTTCCTGGGATCTTTTATATTTTCTGTTCACATACACACAAATTCCAGAACATTCAAGGAAGTAAAACTTGTCTTTTAATCAATAAACTTGGGAAAAATGAATAATAATTTTTAGCATCACAAGATCTTACATGTAGAGGTGAAAGGTACCTTGGAGGTCGGGTAGTCCAGTTTCTTGATGTAACAGATTTGGAAACTAAAGCACAGGGGACATGTGGGATTTGCTGCAATCACACAGGTAAGAATGGAGAGGGTGAGGATTGTCATTCCAAATTCAGCTCCTTTTCCACTCTACCATGAGGCTTCTTATGCAGAAAAATAATGAAAAATCAAATAAAAATAATTTCAAATATGTAATCTCTACTTAGTTACTAAAATAGAATTTAAGTTACTTATGTGTCATTTCTGGCCCTGTTAGAATTGAGGCTCTTAAAATTTCTACTGGTCAAAGAATATTACATTGATGGGACAAAGAAATCTGTTAGGAGGTAATTTTTTATGCATTTTGCTAAATCAACTGGAAAATTAACTAGTGCATGGGAGAAAATGTTTGATTATCTTATTAAACTCAACCAAATGGAAATAAAAGCAGACATATTCAGTTTCGGGTGACTTTCCCCCCTGGAAAATGCTTTCGTAACTTAATTATTTAAAATCTCTTTTCTGGATTCCAGAAAAGAGATGGGAATGAATGAGTAGATACCCATTTCCTTGGACTAGTAAATGCATCATGACAGAGGTTGGGGGTCATGTTCTCAAAGGAGCCTTTATGCTTCAGGGATGTATGCACAGGGTACAGTAGGAAGATTGATGCCTCTGCTTGGAGTAGGTTCAAAGGAAACATTTGTTCACTGTAGTTGGGCTGGAGACAATCCCTTCTAAAGCTTTGAGGCACATATATTGACCTCAAAGGTAAACCCAAATGATTTCTACACTATACTATTTCATGGAACTCTTTCTCACATTAAAATAAGCAACTTCTAAATCCAAGTACATTATCTTTCCCCCAAAGGTATTTCCTAGTGTTCCCCAAACTCAGATAATATCAAAGCTCTGGGGAAATTTTCACTGAAAGGTCATGGTCCTCTCCCATGCCCGCAGGAACAATATGAGGGAAATCGGACACTGTGACAGAGCCAACAATTCATCTGTGCAGAGGCAGACTTCAGCATCAACACAGAATTATTAAAAGCCTGCTACGAGCTAACAAAGAAAGCTGCTGGTGATACAAAGGATTCCTCTAAAACAAAAATAAAATAAAATAAAAAGACATAGTCCCTGATCTCAAGGTGAAGTAATTGTTGGAAAAATACAAAGCTCCCCTTAATGAATATGGGATAGTTCATAGTCTCTATGGCCAATGTCATATATGTTTCTCATCTAATCTCTTTGCTTTTCATTTTACTTTTCTACATTCTTGTTTGACCTAGGAGTATATTTTGTTCAGTCTCTCATGTCCCACAAACTCATATCTGCCCGTATTCCATTACCTACCCCTTTCATTTTCTTTTCCTTCCTGTTGCTTCCTTTATCACTTTTACTCAGTGTTCTAATTCTACATGCAAAACAAGAGACAGTGGAAAGAAAATTGAATATAGAATTAAAGTTTCTGGGTTAAAATCTGGTACCTATGTGACTTTTAGCAAAGTACCTCTCTCTGGAATTCAGTTTTGTTTTTGAAAAATTGGGAACAGCCTAAACTACGCAATCCAAGAAATCCCGTTCCCTTCTAAATCAGTGATCCTAGAATTATATTGAGTATAAAGTAAAATCAGAAACATTTATCTAATCTAACATCCACACAATACCAGGTCAAAGCCACCCTTTCCTATTTGTAGCAGAAAATATCCCCATTTAGGTTTGCTTCCATTCCCTCATAGTTTGAACTACAGAAAAACGAAAATTGAGATCTGGTCATAGATATTCCAGTTTTCAACTGAAGCACAGGTCATAATTTCTGAATAAGGACATGTCAAATTTTTTTATCTCTAGAATTTGGTACAGTACCTGGCACATAGTAGGCACTTAATAAGTGATGGGTTGACTGATGAATGGTTTGAAATCTGAAAAGAAAAATGAAACGTCTAGGCTGGAATCCCTGAGCTTCTTCCTCTCCCACTTACCACCCACATCCCAATTTGAAGTCTCTTTTCACTCCCATGGTGATTTCCTTAGATCAGTTACCTCTGGTTTTGGGGTGATATCTGGTCCTTTCAGTTCTACATTTGTAATTTTTGGGGTTAGTCTGACTGGAAATCAGTCACTTAGTTATATACCTCCAGAGGCACAGAGAGAAAGTTCAAGGGTTTTGGTTGCCTTGGGGAGGGCATGTGTCCCAGGAAAAGAGGCACTTCTACCTCCATGTTGTTGACTGATGTCAAAACTCCATTTAGCCCTGTTAGTTATGGGCTTTTGTGTCTGTATGATTAATATCATAAGGCTAAGTGGCACAGTGGACAAAGCACTGGTCCTAGAGTCAGGAGGACCTGAGTTCAAATATGACCTCAGACACCAGCTGTGTGACCCTGGACAAGTCACAACCCTATTTGCCTCAGTTTCTCATGTGTAAAATGAACTGGAGAAGGAAATAGCAAGCCATTCCAGTATCTTTGCCAAGAAAATCCCAAATTGGGGTCACAGAGAATTGGACATGCCTGAAATGACTCAATAACAACATGGTTAAAAGACCAGCAACTCTCAGCCCCAGTCTATTAGAGATAAATTTGTATAGTCATTCTATACAAGTAATATTTTTTAGGCAAGTAACCTAATACACATTTTATCTTATTGAAATGGCATTAAAATTAGGAGACTGTTTCAGGAAATATAAATGTAAATTAGAATCATAGATGTAGGCTATCAAGGGAACTTAAAGGTCATCTACTCCCAAATCTTCATTTTACAGGGTATGAAACTGAGACCCAGAAAGTATAAGCAGCTTTATCAAGGTCACACACATAGCAAATGCCAAATCTAGAGACTATATTCAGATTCTCTGATTCTGAATCCCGACAACCTCTCCACTAGGTCATGCTGAGACTAGCCTGAGAAAGCATTTTGAGAAAGTGCCATGGATACCCTAATGACCCATATGACAATTAGGTTTTTTTCTATTCCAGAAAGTTTCCCCTAAAGACAAAGTGAGGTCAGCATTTTGGTAGTGAGTGCCAAAAGGCCCACTAGGTCTGATCTACTTGGTAAACAGAGAGTCATGATCATCTATCTTCCGCACTTCATGCTGTGCCCATCTGGGCCTGTTAGCAACAACACACTGTTTGCTGTGTATGAGACTGATGTGACCTCATCATCCTTCTTTCAGTTTGTGCTATCTCCTGGTGTCTTCTTTACCAGTGGGGTGGCCCCAAGCAAGACTGTGAAACAGGGGAAGTTTGGCTTTGGTACCCACTGGCTCCATTTTTGGCTCCCAATCTCTGCCTTCCATCTGGCAACCTCCCTTCAGGTAATTAGTGCCCCCCAGAATAGCCCTTCCCCACTCTACATTCATACATAGCAGCCATCACCCAGGTTAGCCCACTGCAATCCCCCTCCCCCAAGCCTCTCCCTCCACCCACATCACCTAAGCCACTTTTCCTCATTCTCAATGCAATGGCATGGTCCCACTTGCAGCTGCCTTCATAGCCTCTAGGAACAAGAAAGTAACTTTCTCTATACTCTAACCTGGTCAGACTACATCTTTACTATTGGGCTCCATTTTAGATGCTACAGCTTAGAAAGGACATTGACAAACTGGTAGACATACCAACCAGAAGATGGTAAAGGGTTTTGAGTCCATACCACTGAATAGAGGAATTGGGAAAGAGCTTTGAGTCTGTGTAATTGGTTAAAGAAATTGGGAAGTTTCATCTGAAAAGAGAAATCTCTGGGGCTTCCATTACGATCCAACTAAAATCCCATCTTTTACAGGAAGCATTTCCTAATCTCTTTTAATTCGAGTATCTTCTATTGATTATCTGTTACTTATCTCATATATAGCTTGCTTTGTATGTTTACATTTTATCTCAGCCATTAGATTGTATTCCCCTTGATGGAAGAGACTATCTTTTTTAATCTGTTTGTATCCATAACAATGAGTACAATGTCTGGCACGTAGTAGTTACTTAATAAATACTGATTGATCAATGCTATGGCTATGTTCAACTATTGGAAGGACTGTCACATGGAAGAAGGATTGGAAATGCTCTGTTTGACCACAGAGGGCAGAACCAGGAATAATGATGAGAAACTGAGAAGAAGCAATTTAGGCTTGAGGTAATGTGAGGTGGGTAAAGAGGTTGTGGAGGGGAAAGGTTGTGAACAGCCCTCAGACCACAGCAATATAGATGACTACATACTCTCACCATATGTGCATATGGCCTGATTTATGGGAATGATACGATCCACAGAATAAATGGGGACATTATTAATACTTGTTCATATGGCTTTAGAGTAGATGATCACAGATAGTTGTGAATAGCCTTTTTTTTAAGCCTTACTTTTATGGGCTAAGACTGTCTCGGAACAGTCTGCTGCTTCAGTTTTGGAACTGGAATGAAATGAAACACTAGCAAGTAGTGAAAGAAGGTTTATGTATCCATAACATCAAACACATGATGAGCAAGGACACAGCCTTGACTCAGTCAGGTTCACTTCCTAGGTTCTTTCACTGATCGTGTTTCTCACAGGTCGAAACCTGAGGCTCTTGATTCCTCCCGTGCTAGCTTTTGTACTTGAGACACTAGGAAGCCTCATCAGTTCCCCTGACTAATGAAATCTCAATGATAATTTCAATGTCTTTTAAAGAAACAATTGGTGGAATCATGAAAATGATTTTTCAATATACTTACCAGAGCTAGAGGAAAAAATCGTATGACTTTGGACTTTCATTTCCATTCTTAGGGCCTGGTAGATACTGCTCCTACTCCTCTTGAGATAAGAAGGATTCAAACCTGGGACTGGAAATTTTGACCAAAATTTGACTCATGGATCCTGGGGCTGGACTGAACTGTGGGAATGACATAACTTGTTTTATGTAGTAAATGTAGATGAACTGAACTTTTGTAAATAGAATTTAATTTAAAAATATGGAGAGAATTTGACCACTAAAAGAACTGCTAAAACCAATAGAACATTGTACATGGTTACAGCAATACTGTACAATGAACAACTGTGAATGACTTAGCTATTCTCAGCAATGCTATGATTCAGGACAATCCAAAGTACTCAAATGAAAAATGCCATTCACCTCCAGAGAAATAACTGGTGGATGCTGAATGCAGATCAAAGCATATAACTTTTCACTTTATTTCTTATGGCTTTTTTGTTGATGTTTTCTTTTGTGACATGACTAATATGGAAATATGTTTTGCATGATTTTATATATATAATATATATATATATATATAAAATATAAAATTGTTTACCATCTCAGGATGGGGGGAGGGATGGAAGGAGAGAGAGAATTTACAACTCAAAAATTAAAAAAGAGTATTAAAATTTTTATTGTACACAATTAGGAAAAAATTTTAAAATAAAAAAACCCTGCTGACTCCAAGTTTTTGGAAAATGGGGCTGTGAATCAATACATACAAAGTGTCTGGAGTCCAAAATCATCATCGTTTTCTCTTGTCACAGATATATAATCTCCTCTCCTCTCCTCTCCTCTCCTCTCCTCTCCTCTCCTCTCCTCTCCTCTCCTCTCCTCTCCTCTCCTCTCCTCTCCTCTCCTCTCCTCTCCTCTCCTCTCCTCTCCTCTCCTCTCCTCTCCTCTCCTCTCCTCTCCCCCCTTCCCTTCCCTTCCCTTCCCTTCCCTTCCCTTCCCTTCCCTTCCCTTCCCTTCCCTTCCCTTCCCTTCCCTTCCCTTCCCTTCCCTTCCCTTCCCTTCCCTTCCTTTCTCTCTCTCTCTCTCTCTCCTTCTCTTTCTCCCTCCTCTTCCCCTCCTACTCCATTTCTATCTCTATTTCCATTTCTCTTAACCCTATCCATTGGCATATGTATGCATGCATGTGTGCATATATATGTATACATATATGTATATAATGTATATTTTGTGTGTGTGGAATTCAAGCCCAAGTCCTCTCATTCCAAAATGATAAATACGAGGACCTATACTACTGGGATGAAGATTCACTATTTGGAAAAAAAAACTATTGGGAAAATTGGGCAATAGGTAATAAATCACACTTAGACCAACATCTCCCCTTATACAAATTTAAGGACCAAGTATATGCATGACCTAGACATAAAATCATAAGCATATCATATCATAAACAAATTAGACAGAGGGGGCAGAACCAAGATGGTGGAGTAGAAAGACACACATATGCTAGCTCTTCCCCCACAGCCCATAAAATACCTGTAAAGAAAGACGCTCAACAAATTCTAGAGTAGCAGAAGTCACAGAACAATAGAGTGGAGGAGATTTCCAACCCAGGGTGACCTTAAAAGCTGACAGGAAATGTCTGTCTTACCAGACACAGAGCAGAGCCCAGTTGAGCTTTGGCTGTGCTGCACAGCTCTGGGAGGAGGACTAGAGCAGGCCTCAGGGGGCAGAATCTCCAGTCCCAGTAGCAGCGGTTTGAAGATCCCTCAACCCACAGGTGCCAAAGGTCACTGAGAGGGTTTTTTCAGCTGGCCAAGAAGGGAGAAGGGCCCTCCCATAGCTCTGGCCTCAGGCTGTGGTCCACAGAGGTCCCATCAGGCAGGTGGCAGCAGCTTCCACAGCAGCCCCTACAGCAGCCCACATCCATTGTTGGATCGTAAAACCCGTGGGGGCACTGAGCAGCTGATTCTTACCTCAGCCCTGTGTAGAGGTCCCACCTAAGTCCTGAGGTATTTGAACAGCTGATTTTTATCTCACACTGAATGGTGGCCCTGCCCCTGCAGCTTATTTGAATGTCAGCCCCCAGTGCTGGCTTGGGGAAACTGGAGGCAAGGTGGTTGTGAAGATGAAATTCTATTACTCAGATTCTGAGCACAAAAATTTCTGCTTGCTTCCAGACCAGTGTATTGTACTACCTTGGAGGAGCTGATGTCTTACAGACCCCCAGAGTATAGCCTAGTCTTTACAAAGGACCCAAAAGTCAAGTAACTGGTTGGGAAAATGCCCAAAAATATGGGGAAAAATAAGATAGAAGGTTATATAAAATTACTTTCTTGGTGAACAGATATCTTCTCCCATCTTTTCTGATGAGGAAGAACAATGTTTACCATCAGCGAAAGATATAAAAGTCAAGGCTTCTGTATTCCCAGCATCCAAAATAAATATTCCATGTTCTCAGGCCATGGAAGAGCTCAAAAAGGATTTTGAAAATCAAGTGAGAGAGGTGGAGGAAAAATTGGAAAGAGAAATGAGAGAGACGCAAGAAAAGCATGAAAAGCAGATCAACAGCTTGCTAAAGAAGACCCAAAAAATGCTGAAGAAAATAACACCTTCAAAAATAGGCTAACTCAATTGGCAAAAGAGGCTCAAAATGTCAATGAGGAGAAAAAGGCTTTAAAAAGCAGAATTAGCCAAATGGAGAAGGAGGGTCAAAAGCTCATTGAAGAAAATAGTTCTTTAAAAATTAGAATGAAATAGATGGAGGCTAATGACTTTATGAGAAACCAAGCAATCACAAAACAAAACCAAAAGAATGAAAAAATGGAAGATAATGTAAAATATCTCATTGGAAAAACAACTGACCTGGAAAATAGAACCAGGAGAGAAAATTTAAAAATTATGGGATTACCTGAAAGCTATGATCAAAACAAAGAGCCTAGACATCATCTTTCATGAAATTATCAAGGAAAACTGACCTGATATTCTCGAACCAGGGGGCAAAATAAATATTGAAAGAATCCACTGATCACCTCCTGAAAGAGATCCAAAAAGATAAACTCCTAGGAACATTGTGGCCAAATTCCAGAGTTCCCAGGTCAAGGAGAAAATACTGCAAGCAGCCAGAAAGAAACAATTTGAGTATTATGGAAATACAATCAGGATAACATAGGATCTGACACCTTCTACATTAAGGGATTGAAAGGCATGGAATATGATATTCTAGAAGTCAAAGGAACTAGGACTAAAGCCAAGAATCACCTACCCAGCAAAACTGAGTATAATACTTCAGGCAAAAATGGTCTTTCAATGAAATAGAGGACTTTCAAGCATTCTTGATGAAAAGACCAGAGCTGAAAAGAAAATTTGACTTTCAAACGTAAGAATCAAGAGAAGCATGAAAGGTAAACAGGAAAGAAAAATCACAAGGGACTTACTAAAATTGAACTGTTTACATTCCTCCATGGAAAGACAATATTTGTAACTCTTGATACTTCAGCATCTGGGTAGTTGGTGGGATTACACACACACACACACACACACACACACACACACACAGACAGAGAGCACCGGGTGAGTTGAATAGGATGGGATCATATCTTAAAAAATGAAATTAAGGGGTGAGAGAGGAATATATTGGGAGGAAAAAGGGAGAAATGGAATGGGGCAAATTATATCTCATAAAAGAAGTAAAAGACTTCAGTGGAGGGAAAAAAGGGGGAGATGAGAGAAAAACATGAAGTTTACTCTCATCACATTCAACTCAAGGAAAGAATAAAATACACACTTATTTTGGTATGAAAACCATCTTAAAATACAGAAAAATGGGGGAGAAGGGGATAAGCAGGGTGGGGGGCGTGATGGAAGGGAGGGCAATGGGAGGAGGTTGCAATTAGAAGTCAACACTCTTGGGGAGGGAGGTCAAAAGGGAGAATAGAAGCAATGGGGGGCAGGATAGGATGGAGGAAAATATAATTAGTCTTACACAACATGACTATTATCGAAGTCATTTGCAAAACTACACAAATATGGCCTATACTGAATTGCTTACCTTCCCAATGAGAATGGGTGGTGAGGGAGGGAGGAAGAGAAGTTGGAATTCAAAGTTTTAGGAACCACTGTTGAGTATTGTTCTTGCATATAACTAGGAATTGAGAAATACAGGTAATGAGGTATAGAAATTTAACTTGCCCCACAGGACAAAACGGAAGATGGGGATAAAGGAAGGGAGGGATGTTAGAAGGGAGGGCAAATTGGTGATAGGGGTAATTAGAATGCTTGGTGTTTTGGGGGAGGGGGAGGGGAGAAATGGGGAGAAAATTTGGAACTCAAAATTTTGTGGAAAATAATGTTGAAAACTTAAATAAACAAATGGAAGAAAACAAATTAGACAAACATGTGAAACATTATTTATGAATAAGAAAAATTCAATACAAAATACAAGCAATAGTTAGTATCACAGACCATAGAATGGACAATTTTTATTGCCTAAAATTGAAAAGTTTTTACACAAACAAATCCAATCAAAAGGGTAGCAGTTAATTAGAGAAAAAAAATCCAGAGTACTTTCTTCTCTAGTACTTTAAAGAGGGTCTTTTTCCTTGAAAATTCATAAGTAGAATGGAAAGGCAGGTGAAAGGAGGCCACGTGGAATTGGGGGCACTTCACATAAGAAACAAAAGGTCTGAGCTGACTGGTTTGGATGGAAGGAAAATTCCTGGGTTCCATTCCAAGTAGGGAAAGTTTCTATAAAGTATATTCCCGAAACTTAACTGGTCTTACTAATTATTACTCTCCAGAGACCAGGCATATAAATAGTTCATTATTTGACCACTACAATTACCCAAAACTTTGTGTCTTTCCACAGAAATGTTAATTGCTTGAGGGAAAAGTCGTCTTGAAAAGAAAGACTTTAAACTGTCAACACAGAAAGAGAAATTGCCTGCATATAGTGTATCATTTTCTCTCATCCAGAATCAAACTGGCAAATATTTATTGAGTGCTTACTATGTGCAAAACTGTCTTCTAAGTCCTACAGGAAACATATGACAGCAGAATGCCATGGGTATTATATACCTGGAATTCATGTGACACTGGATTTCATGATAACCTTTTGGTCAAAGTTGGGAGATATAAAAAGAATAATTAAATAAATTAAATAAAAAAAGAAAAAAGTAAAATTATGAGGTTTTGGAAGTGGTTGATTGATTGGAAATAAAGCATCAAGAAAGGATCACTGAACCTGCTGTCAACAGACAAAGTTCAAAAATCTTAGACTCGGCAATGATCTCAGAAGTCATCTTGTCCAATCATCCTCAAGTCATTATCTAGGGTCTTCTTGAAGACCTACAATGTTGTAGCTCTATTCTCAAATTCTTTCAGCAATCGATTCCACTTTAGGAGAACTCTAATTGTTAGACGTTTTTGTTTTGTTTTGCTTTGTTTTTCCCTTATAGTGGGTAAGAATGGTTCTCATGCCTGTTTTTCCTACATCTGGTCTTTTTAGAATGATGTCTGTAGGACAGATTAGCAAGGGAAAGAGAAGAATCTTAATCCACATTCCACATAATGAGCCCTGGACGATACTGGACGATTAACTATTTTGCTTCCTAGTTCATAGAGGACTAAATATCAGATCCTTTGTTTGCCCTTTAAAGTCCTTCACAAGCTGAGTCTTTGCTCCTTTCCAATATTTTTACTTTTTCTCTCCTTCATATACTCCACAATTCGGTGAAATGGAAGTTCTTGCTATTTCTCACACAACACTCCTTTATCTGACTCCAAGTCTTCATTGGCTCTCCCCATGCCTGAAATTTTCTGCCTTCTGGACTTTCTGTTTTTCTTTCTTTTCAAGGCTCAGATAAAATTACACCATCTGCCATAATCCTTCCCCAGTATTAATGCACTAACATTAAGAAGTTTATCACAGATTGATCTTTTATATAATTTATATTAATTTATATAGTATATAGTATAATTAATATAAAATGTATATGGTTGTTTGCATGTTGTCTCCCCATTCATTTTTAACTCCATGGAGGCAAGGATTGTTTCTGCCTTTATTTTTATTTCTTATGCTTAGCTTGGTGTCTGGCACATAGTATTCATTTAATAAATGGCTGTTATTTTGACTTAACTTGACAGTTATGTCCCTGAGATGTCTCTTCTTCAAACTAAACAAATTCACTTCTTTCTACAGATCCATATGTGGCATATACTACTTCTGGTTTCTCCCCATCTTGGTTCCTCATTTCTGAACACACAATGCTTTGTTAACTAAACATATGCAGGGGTGGGGAATCTGAAGCCTCAAGGCCACCTGTGGCCTTCTAAGTCCTTGAGTGCAGCCTTTTGACTGAGTCCAGTTTTTACAGAAAAAATCCTTTTATTAAGGGGATTTGTTCTATGAAGTTTGGATTTAGTCAAAGGGCTACACTTGAGGCCATAGAGGGTCACATGTGGCCTCGAGGCCAAGAAACATAACATTCTGATCCAAGTACTGTACAGTAGCCCTACCATGACCCTCATTCATTTTCATATCCCACGTAATACCGTCATTAGTGGAGGGAAATTCCATTGTAGACAATCTCTCTGCCAATACCAGTCAACAACACTTTAACTTATAATCTTAAAAAGTAAAGTCATTTATCTACTGCTAACCTACCATCACAGAGGCTTGTGACCTTTGACAATTCTGCCCTAGTGTTATATCTTGGATTCGTACCTCTAATAATTCCACTGCCAATGGTTACCACAACTCCTCTGCTAGTGAATACCCCATTGTTTTACCTCACTGCCATTTAGCTACTCTTTTATGATCTGAGGTTGTATTAATGGAAAGGTATTTTTCCAGAGAAAGGGACCACATAGTTCTGCTGTACTGTTCTGGAGTATTATGTACAGTTCTGGGTGCCACATTTCCTTCAAAGGCAGGAAAGCAAGGTTAATCAACCCATGCACAAGTATTTGTTAAATTCATAGTATGTGCCCTGGCACTGTCAAGCTCCAAAGATACAAATAAAGAAGGAAATATTTTTTAGTTTCGAAGAGTTTACATTCTAAGAAGGGACTCCTGAGGACAATTGAAAACACACCAAAGGTGACTCATTGGAAGGAAATGGAGTTGTTAAACCTAATAAAACAAAATAAATAAACAAAAAAAACCTTAAGAGGCACTCTCTTCTTAGATTTCCTCAGATTGGTTCCAGAGAATAGAAGGAACATCAAAGGGTAGAAATAGAAAGCAAGCAGATTTCAACTCAATTTGAAGCAAAGCTTTCCCTAAAATTAAATCTGTTCAAATGTAGACCTATGGGTGTCTCCAAGTCGAATCTGAATGTTTATCTGTCTGAAATGGTGCAATAATAGCAAAATAGGTAAAGATCATTTGACAATTTATCATTAACTTCTTTGTGAGATAGTTTTTTGGCTTGGACTTTTTGGTTCCTCTTAAATTTTGACATCAGTAGCAATGTTCCTTCCCCACAATCTATCTGTGGTCTAATGCCCTTTAACTGCAGGCTTATGGGAGCCATGAAATACTTTCTGTTTGCTCCTCTGCTTGGTTACACCAACCTGTGTAAGATAAGAGTGAGACTGTTTGCTCCCTGCCTATGCCCAAAGTCAATTTTATACAGTATTTATTAGAAGTGATGAAGGACAGAATCTTCTTCACTGCTGTTTGCAAATGGAACTCCAGATGAGCATCAGTTAGTCTCAGTAGATGCCTTAAGAACTTTCACTAAACCCACCAAATTTTCACCTTCTGTATTTGCTTTGTTTTGTTTGTATTTAAGAGCTTGAAAAGCCTTTAAGCAGTGTTTTTAAACTCAAATAGAAATGGAAGTCACTATTCCATACATAAAAATCCCTTTTGTTAATCAGTCATGTCTGATTCTTCATAACTCCATTTGGGGTTTTCTTGGCAAAGATACTGGCGTGGTTTTGACATTTCCTTCTCCAGTTCATTTTGCAGATGAGGAAATCGAGGCAGTGACTTGCCTGGGGTCGCACAACTAGTTAGTCTCTGAGGCCTGATTTGAACTCAGAAAGATAAGTCTTCCTTACTCCAGACTGGGTACTCTATCCACTGCACTGCCTCACTGTTCCTGTTCCACCTCGCTGCCCTGAGGGTCCCTGTGCTGTATATTGATTGAGTTTTAAAATGTAATTTTATCTATTACATTTTTATTTAATTTGTTAATATTTCCCAAATACATTTTAATCTAGTTCCTCCCATAATTTGAGGCGTTGTGGCTCACACATTTGACACCTCAGCTCTAAAAGACATCTAATTCCATCTCTTCTTTTGGTGGGATGGATATCCTGGTCTTTACTGTGATATAAGTTTATTTGCTCAATCAACACAGTGCAAACTTTACTACAGGCACTGTCCTGGAACACAGAGCAGTGGAGCACAGAGAACACAGAGAACCCAGCATGCCATCTGTGACATACACTGACTGTGTGACCCTGGGTAAGTCATTAAACATCTTAATTCCCCCTGATAACTCTCAGAGACTATTAGTTTTAGGAGTAAGTGGCAGTTTGCTTTGGTAGGAGTTTCCTCATTAGGAATTTCCTATACAAATGAAATTGTAGATCTGGTGAAACCAAACAAAAAAACCCAATTTAATGACTTTGAGTATTTTTGACCATCAGTGTTTAGAGGACGGGTCATGTAAATGCTGATTTGTTCCATATGAATGTTAGGGGCCAAGCTCTGGACCAGCCTTTGGGAGCTGGCTCCGCCCTCAGGGAGGAACTTCTGGCTGGGGATATAAGGAGCTGTCGGGGAGGGATCAGGGGAGATGTAGAGGACGCCATCAATAAAGTGAAGTGCACTGACATCCTCGGGTGCGTGTGTAGTCATTGTTCCCTCCGTGGAGGAGGGGATAGTCCTGTCACGCAGCTAGGCCATACGGTCATACGGCAGGGACCGGAGACGTCCGAAGACCGGGGAAAGGGTAAGATTCTCCAAGTGAAGTCTGGGGTAAGGGATACCGCCTCATCCGGGCGAAGGCCTGGGGGGAGCCCCGTGCAGGAGTACCGCCTGGAATAGTGTCCAGGCGAAGACCCCAGAGAGATTACCATCTGGCTTAGTAGCCAGGTGAAGGCCGGGGATTAGCCCCATGCAATATATTATCTACTTACCTCATTCTATTTTTTAAAATCCATTTCTCGTAGTTTTTTAAGTAATCCATATCTTTTTTGCTTTTATTAGTGACAATCTTTGTCACTAACTTTGATGACAAGTTAGGCTCCAGTACCTAGGACATGCACATAAATGTGTGGTCACCAGGAAAGCTTGGTTCATTGTTATCCTTTGTTTTAGAAGTCACCACTATGTTGGGGTTGAGCTATAGCGTGTCTCATTGGTTGATCATACCAATACAAGCTTAGAAAGCTCTACTATAGGCTGGGCACAAATACTCCATATGAACATTTGGGGAGGAGCTGGCTCTAAATTTGCACATCTCTTTCTTTTGAGCTACTGTAATTTTGCTTCACTCATTGAGCATAGCACCTTCTGTGATGCAGGTATGCCATGCAAGGTGATCCTATGCCAGTGTCTCCCATGTCTCACAATTGGTTCCATAGTTCTTCAAAAAAACCTTGAGAATGTCCTTGTCTTGCTTCTTCCAAACTGTGTCAGCCCTTGCCTTGTGTGAGTTCTCCATAAAATAGGCTTTTAAGCAAACATATGATTGGCACTTAAACATCAGCGTTACACTTTCTGCAGTAGAGTTTGAATGCTTGGAAGTTTAGCTCATGAAAGGTCCTCAGTGTCTGGTACTTTATCCTGCCAGGTGATCTTCAGAATCATCTTAAGGCAATTCAAATGGAAATGATTCAGTTTCCTGGTGTGGCACAGATAGACTGTCCAAGCTCAAGGTTTTCAGAGGGTCTATACCCCTAAAAATCAAAGCTCATGAGTCCCCATGAATGTGTTTACTTTTTTTCTTTAGTCAGCCAGAGGAAACAATTATATCAAAGAAAGGGCATTTACTGAAATAACATATTATGAAAAAACATCGCAATATTCCACTTCTCACTTAAATCTGATGCACACACACACTTTAGGACAACATGAGGCCAAAGTACATTCATGGAAGGCTGACTCATATCTCTGACCCAGAAAGACCTCAAATGTGTTCAGATGATGTCATTGCATTGCTTTCACTGGGCCTACTCTAGTCTCTGGTGCCACATCTGTGTTGGGCAGACTACTCTTCTGATTTTATTTAAATACCACTGATTGGGATTTTAATCTGGATTTGGTATTCTTCTACCTGTCTCAGATCACAAGAGCATGAGTTCACAGATTTAGACAAGAAGGAACCTTAGACAGCATTGAGTCCAATGTCCTCATTTTAGAGATTAGGAAACCGAGGCAAAGAGAGGTTAAGTAACTTGTTCAGAGTCATGCAGTTAGTAAATATTTATGATAATAATTAAACTCAATTCTTGAAGATTTGGGGTCCAGTGCTTTATGGTGGATGAAGAGGACCTAGTCTCTGCTGGGTGTTACTTCTGGCTATTAGCTTCTGCATTTCACATTGTCAGCATCATCTGTTCTAGTCTGCTTGAGTAGCAGGGGTGGATAACCTGCAGCCTGGAGGCCACATATAGTCCTCTAGGTCCTCAAGAGCAGCCCAAGTTTGAGCTGTCAGTGTTAGTTTGGATTCAGTCAAAGGGCTACACTTACAAAGGCTGCAGGTTCCCCTTCCCTGGGCTAGAACCTCCAGTTGATAAGGTAAAGTTGGCATTGTCTTAAATAGAGTCATTACGTGCAGGTAAACAGAAGGAGTTCTGAGCTGTAGTGGCCATGGTCAAATACGTGTCCACACTAAATCTAACAATAATGTGGTGAACTCCTGAGCCTGGGGCTGCCAGGTTGCTGAGGAGAGGTGAATTGAGCCAGGATGGAAACAGGACAAAATTCCTGTATTGATCAGAGTAGACTCTAGTCCAAGAGTAGATTGTATTTCCAGTCTGGGATGCAGAAGGAGAGCTAGTCTTTACAATAACAGGAAAATATCCTTTGTTCACTAGCTCTCTCATTCTGTCTCTTAAACTTCTAACTTCAGAGCTTTTCATATCCAAATCTTTCTGACTTCACAGATCATAATGTCCATGCAGTTTTCTTGGTGAAGATAATGGAGTGATTTGTCATTTCCTTCTCTAGTGAATTAAAGCAAACAAAAGTTGAGTGACTTGCCCAAGGTCACACAGCTAGAAGTATCTGAGGCCATATTTGAAGTCAGATTCTTCCTAATTCTAGGCCTACAGCTCTATTAAGTGAGCCACCTGGTTGCCTTCTATTTAACTAGCTGTCTCTATCTAACTTTGGAGCTATGGATCTCCCCTCTGATGTTATATATACAGCCTTTCCTACTTCTGTGATCATAAGGAAGTAAGATGGTTCTCCTTGTCCATTCTCAAGATCATTGGAAGATGGTAGGTTTAAAAAAAGCAAGAAAAAAACTGAATCATCCTTCTCTGGATTAAATACTCAGAAGTTAAAACTTGGGCTTTGTGAATGGCAGTGCTGTTAACTAAACCTACTGTCTGTACTGTGCCGGTTGCTGGAAAGGGAGTCAGAGACATAAGTTTCCATGGTTTTCAACATGTTTGAAAAGTACAAAACCTTATTTTTCTGTTGATTGGGCACTAAGACATCTTAAAGGCATCCTGGTGTTAACCCAATTATCCTGTGGTTTAATACTTTTTCCCTATTCAGACAAAGAACACTTTTCTCTTGCAATAATATTTCTCATCCAAGGCAGAATATCCAGGCTCAGATTATTTTATCTTCAAACAAAGATGCAATTTGGGGGAGGAATATTTGTGACTTGTTTCAAGAAAAGTGTTTGGTAGGGAACAGATGGCCTCCCATAGCCATACATATTCATGAGTGTGCTGATTTCATTATGTCGTCCCCTGGGAAACTCCACACTTCAGCTTTTATAAGTTTGTTTGGCCATCAAATTGAGCAGTCAGAAGCCCGCTGTCACCAACAGTGTTGTGGCAGAAATTGAAGAAAAGTCTGGTTCACGTAATCTCACTTTTGATTTGACTTTTCTCCCCAAACACCTGTTATTTCAAAATCTGAATCTACAATGTCATCAAACATAATCAATGTTAAATGTTGATGGCTAAACTGACATGTTCAATTAATCTAGTGGAAGGGTTGTCTATTTTGGGGATCACTAAGCACAGTGTTTAGTTAATTTCATAAAAGTGATGGATGAAAGCAGTCACCACTGTGGTTGTAAGGTCTTCTAAGAACAACCTCAGGTTCTCCCCAACATGAATGTGCACCGCTCAAACAGCTGTTCCACTGGTACCGTATTTGTGGTTCTGATTCTCTATTTATCTGATGATGTGGCAAAGACCCAGACTCACACTCTTTTATGCTGAAATAGGATTCAGAGGGGTCATCAGGAGTGGGAAGAGAATTTACATCCCGTTATCCTTTCTTAAAGTTCTGTCCAGAGATTAAATAGATGAGTTAAAATAGCCCATG
This sequence comes from Bettongia penicillata ogilbyi, assembly GCA_023548195.1. Lineage (NCBI taxonomy): Eukaryota > Metazoa > Chordata > Mammalia > Diprotodontia > Potoroidae > Bettongia > Bettongia penicillata. The sequence goes on from JAJHZJ010000250.1 coordinate 3,521,316, forward strand.
AGTTCAGTGTTATCACTATTTTTAAGCCTTCCATTTCAAGCAAGCAAAAGGATAGTTCAGGCTTTTCCCTGTTTGGGTTTTGAATTCCACTGTACCAGTTATATGACGGTGGATGTCATATAACATCTCAGAGCCTCAACTCTTTATCAGTAAAATAGGACAAATAATAGCATTTGCTTCACAGATTTGGGAGGATCAAGGAAGATGATAAATGTCTATTGCTCTGTAAAGCTTAAAGTGCTAACATACATCTCATTTCATTGTCATCATCATCATCTTCATCATCATTCTGAATAATAGTAGGAATGGGAGGGGTATCAGTGATAGCAGCAGTGGTATTTACATTCTTGATTGAAATGGGAAATTTATCTTCCTGTTTGCCTGTCTGTCTGTCCCTGTCTTTTTGAGATCTGAGATTAGCTACTGCCTAGGTCTCAACAGAAGGCTGCCTAATGTGCTCTGCTCAGCAGACTTAGCTTTCTTCCATAGTAGGGACATACAAAAAGTCTTTCTTTGTGTGAGTTAGGAAGCCACTCACCTCCTTAAAATTCATGACATCAGTCTGTGAATATCTCTCATTTGAAGAAAAAGGCCCCAACTGACCTGGCTGGCAAGCAGAAAATTCTGCACACTTTTACTTAACTGGGGGAAGCAAAAGCATGGCAAAAAGAGGTAATGTTAATAAATTGAACTCAGGAGCATTGCAGCAAATACTAGCAGCGGGCAACTGCGTGGCCAAATACTGCCTTTGAATGGATGTAAGGTTTTTATTTATGGCCATTTTGAAGCCAAAAGTGCGACAGTGAAAGTACCACTGCCTTTGTCATGGTAAAAATAATATTTGATGTTATGTTTGTAGGTAGTTGAATTCACTGAAATTCACCCCCAAAGGTTCAGACAGTTGCAACAAAGTGATCTAGGTACATTTCCATGATACAGAATGGAGTCTGGAGTCTGAAAACCCACACTTGAGTTCAAGTTCTGATCCTTACTAACTGTGTGACTTTGGATAAATCATGTCACCTCTTCAGGACTCAGTTTCACTTCAGAGGGAATTTGATGACATCTTCTCTAAGCTTCCCTTCGGTTGTAAATCTACGATCTATGACAGATAATAGGTCACTTGACTGGGTCTCGATTTTTTCATGTGTAAGATAAATGGATTGGATGACATAGTCTCTGAATGTATGATCTTTGACCTTATTTTCCATTAGGCAGAGATTTCAAAGAAGGCAGGTCACTGTTGTCCCCAGCTTCCTTTTAGAAGAGTATAAAAATCACACAATCAACTGCCCCTGCTCAGGACAAATGCCCAATTAATCTCTAAATGCTTAAAGCCTGCGTCAGTTATTAAACACCAGCGTATCGAATATTTGTTGAACTTCTCTGTGATCAGCATTGAGCACTGGAATATGTTTAATGATCTATGCCTTTCAATTCAAATCAAATTCAACGCATTAATCATTTCTGAAATGCCTACTATGTATGAGACACTATGCTAAGGCCTACAGATGAAAAAAATAAAAAATAAGTAGCCTTTGCCCCCAGGGACGAAGTGTAGAACACATGCACATACATACAAAAATACACACACAGACACATACATATAATTTCAAAGGAAGGAGAAAATTAAAAATAGTGGTTTGGGGTGGGGAGATGATTAGAAAAGCCCTTATCTCAAACATGTCCATGGCCTAAGGCTGGCACTATGGATAAGGGTTCTAAAGAGTTTGGAAGAAAGAACTTGGAGCTCTCCAACTCTACATTGTTGGTACCATATATCTTATAAATGTCTATTTAAAAAAATATGACCAATATTATACAGACACAGAACAGAACACTATCTAGTACTATGTAAGAGGTTTAATTAGATAGAAGGAATTTTGCCTTTCCAAGGATGATAAAAACTACCCATCAAAGGATGTCTATTACGTGAGATACTTCTGTGTTCCAAAACCAGAGTGGAGACATAAATCATGGAAAATGCCTTATCACACTGGTATCTGTCCAGGAACCCAAACTATATAAATGGTTTTAGCAGAGAGAGATTTCTTACTGAATGAAGCATAAAAATGATTGATAAGAATGATTTCATATCTGCGTTTCCCCCATCTTTTTGTTTAAATGCCACAAACAAGCCTCAAATAAATAAAATAGCATGAGTTCATACTCTTATATAGCAGCAGTCACTCAGCTCAAGGGCTTTTGAATAGGCCCCATGAACTGATTAATTTGCTTGACACAAAGTTCTTATTCTTGTGTGTCTGTTCTCATGCTGTTTCCTCCCTGAATGTGAAGCCTAATCCATTCTATTCATTTGCTTATGATAGCCCCTAACCAAAGGGTGAACCAGTGAAACTCTATTTAACTGGTAAATTCCCAGACCCCAGGATCCTAAGGATAAACCAACTCAGAGATCAAGCCTTTCCTTCCCCCTTTCCCAATTCCTTAATCACCTTTATGCTTGCTGTGACACAGTTAAAGTCAAATTTCCTGACTCCCTGCCCCTCATCCCTTATTGGCAATTCCAAGAATATCCTCATGTTAGTGGCCCATACTACCCCATCTCATCACCTCACTGGTTCTGGGGCAGTCTCCTGCCACAGGGCCACATCAACTTTTGGTCTAAAAGCTATGTAAGTTTGAATCCTGAGAAGCTTTAGGTCTTTCATCAGAGTGTTTATCCCACACCAACCGTGTGCCATAGTGAAACTGTAGGGCAATAGGAATCTTACACTTATATTTCTCTCCATTGGTTTCTGTTCTCTGATCTTTGTATCAATGAAACTTTATTAATGATTCTCCTTATCTGATGTTATCAATCCTCAGAAACAACTTCATTCACTTTTATACTGCAAAAAGTGACTTGATATCATTAAAAAGTTAACATGATGATTTTCTTGTCTATGTAAACTGGAGTTTTTTGAGCAAAGACTGGAAGACTTGTAGGGTATAATGAGTAGTGGAAAGATTCTGGACCTGGGTTCAAAACCTGCTTCTGATGCTTCCTACTTGTGTGATATTGGGCAAGTCACATAATTACCCTTAGACTCAATGTCTTCATTCGTAAAATGAGAGGTTTAGACATGGTGACCTCTGAGGTTTCTTCCCTCTCTAAATCTGTGTTTCAATAATTCCTATTCAGGAATAGACTGAACTAGATGACTGCTGAAAGTCCTTTCCAATTATGTGACTCTAAAGTATGGCCCTCAAATTAGGTTTGGCAGAATATAGGATAAAAAATGTCAAAAATTTCTCTATCCCATGTGGTTTTCCTTATAGTTTATATAAACATATAGTTTCTAAATAGAATTGGGATCAAACTATAGTACACTCAACTTGTGCACACTGAAGCAAGAAAGTGTTTGATTTCCTTAGCTGAAAATAAGCAAAGATACCTAAGTTCAATGGACTGGAGGGAATAATACTGGAAAACATCAATTGCTGTGTGCCCTAGTCAAAGAAGACTGCCAGTCTTCGGATATTTCACTGCTTCTGGGAGTGGAACAAGTGAGGCTAAAGTTGGAGTATGAGCCATGATAGAACATGTGCAGAAAAGGGAAATAATAACAATTCCTGACTTTTGTGGAAACATTGGTGGGAAAAAAGACCAAACTTTGTATGCATCATTTCATTTGAGCTTCCCCACAATCCTGTGTCAGATACTCCAGGTATTATTATCCCTATTTTTCCCTTGGGGAAGTTGAGGTTCAAAGAGCTTTGGCTATTTTCGTTTATTTGCTCATGTTCACACAGCTAGTCAATCCAAAGAAGGATTTGAATTTCTGATTATGACTTTAGAACTCTACACACTACAATTTGATTAGAGTATGACATGACTGTTTGGAGGCTCAGAGAATCCAAATCAGCTTGAGTTATTTAGATCTGAGCCTATGGTCTTCCTGGCATGGCTAACTCAGGATTTAGTTGTTGACAGACATAATTAAGACACATGTCAGTACAGTAAAATCCAGACTGGAAAGCATAAGACATTATCATAACAGATCAAAGTTTGGGGGAGATTGACTGAGTAAGACATATGATTTATTCATATTTTGCCTTCCCATACCTTACGTATGTCCTTGATGGCAATAAAACCCATTACCTCTCTGATAAAGAATTTCTACTACAAAATATTACACAATTGGTGATCCAGCCTTTACCGTGAAGGTGGATCTTCTACTTACTTCCTGAAGTAGTTCATTCAAATGTTGGACATTTTTAATTGCTAGATTTTTCCCCTAATATTAAGCCAAAATTTGCCTTTTTGGTGATATGCTGTATTCTGCCCCATGGTACTAAGCAGAATAAGTATAAGCCCTCTTCCAGTGGCAGCCTTTTGGATACATTGTCCTCCTTATAAAAGTCTGAAATCCTATTTCATTGATTGACCATTTTTCCCTTGAAATATTATGCTTACTTTTACCAAGTATGTGATTTTTGGTTGTAGTCTAACCTCCTTTGCCTTCTGGAATATCATATTCCATGATTTCCAACCCTCTATTTTCTGGATCTTTCACATCCTAAATTCTTTCTGGGAAGAATATAGTTCTTCTCTTCTACCCCGTTTCAAGTAAAGCACCATGTCACACTTTCATAGCATTTACTCTGAAATATCATTACTGAACCATATGCTTAGGAGTGAGAGGAGGTAGAAAAAATAATAATAGGTGACAAAAGTGACTATTTCCTAAGTGGCCACCATTTATGATCTAACTTTGGTTCCAAGATCCAACTAAGATCCTTTTATACTTAGAAAATCTTTGCTTCCTCAAACTATAGAATACTAATTGCTTCACCCTTTCCTTATAGATGTTGGATATAAATCATTAGAATTAGTTTCCAACCAAGCTTTCTTTTGACTTATTATCTACCCAGTCTTGACCTTGATAAGAACTCAAATTTAGCTCATCGGAATGAGCTACTTGATGTTCATGAATTTGACCAAATAGGCTACTATATCTCAGCCATTCAGATTCTGCTTCCTTTGTCCTTAATGATCATCATTGCCAAATGACCAAGAAGTGCTACAGGACATCAGAGAAAACTGATATCTGTATGATCTTTGGTAGTTAGGAATACTTCCTAGAAGGTATCTGGCTTTATGTAAGGGGAAAAAACAACTGAAGATTGAAGAAATTCAACTGGGGCTAAGTAACCTAAAGACCAAGATACACAGTCAGGGATACACATATATATGTATATGTATGCATATACACACATATTTATACATATATACATATATTTATATAAATTTATATATTTATATATACACACATATTTATACATATATTTATATGTAAATTAGGGGGCAACAATGAGTTACAGAAATGAAAAGTTTTCATAGCGGAGTAGTAGGAGTGAAGATTGTAACTATTAGATTTGTCCAGAATGTGAAGGGCCTAGAAATATATATACAACGAAGGAAGGGGGAAAATTCTTGATTAGAGGTCTTCAAGAAAAGGTTTATCAACCACTTCAAGGGTATGCTGTAGAAGTGTCCTAATTACGTTTGGGTAACTAGGTGCTACAGTGGATAGAGCGATGGGTCTGGAGTCAGAAAGACTCATCTTTGTGAGTTTCAATGCAGCCTCAGACACTAGCTATGTGACCCTGGACAAGTAACTTAACCCTGTTTGCCTCAGTTTTATCATCTGTAAAATGAACTGGAGAAGGAAATGACAAGCCATTCCAGTATCTCTGCCAAGAAAATTCTAAATGGGGTGACAAAGAGTTGGATATGACTAAACAGCAATAGTTGTGTTTTAAAATAGTTACCCCCGTTTTTAAGTTCCTGAAAGTGTGGCATGCTGTTTTGTTTTAGAAAGGAAGTAAGGAGGATGAATGCACATTCTTCAGCAACTGGAAACTGAGAAACCCAGAAGTTAGAGGGAAAATGGTAGAAGCTAAAACCTAGTAGAAAACTTGAGGGTGGTTGGCATAGAAATGAAATGGTAGACTGTGATGGGGGGCACTGGAAAGATTTAGCAATGAACTTTTTCCTCATTCTAGGCTCAGATGCATACAATGGGGTAAAAGTGGAAAAACTGACCTAAAGAATCAGACATACAATTATACTCACCATGAAAGTATAATGCATTGGGGCATAGAAGTTAAAAAAAATAAATACTCAGAGCTGAATTGGCCATAAACTGAACTAATTTTTGAACTCTGATATTTGGAGCATTTTCCTTAAAATGGATCCTACCCAATGGAACTTTTCTAATTAAAATTAGATCCTGCCTGAATACAGAGTAAAGTTGGTTTTTTTTGCTAATAAAGTATCTTCATAGAAAATTTTGTTTTCTAGATTTTTTTTTGAAATAATGAAAAGAAGGTCCCATAGATGCAAAATATATACATAGTATCACTTTTTGGAGTAGCAAAGAATTGGAACAAAGTAGATGTTCATTGACTGGATAAGAGATAAACTGGCTTATTTACTTACTGATATGAAAATACAGAAAAGCATGAGAAGATGTTTCTGAACTGATGTGAAGTCAAATAAGTAGCATCAGTAAACTATAGGATACACAATAGCTACAGATACAGATAAGAATACAGAAGAGCATAAGAAGACATATCTGAATGGATATAAAGTCAAACAAGTAGCACTAGTAAAAAAAAACAACAGGCTACACCATAACTACAGATACACAGTAATTAATGTACCTAGAAAGAACATAAAAAAGAAATTAAACTGAATGCCATTATGTAATCCCAATAACCAAGCATAACCCTAAAAAAAAGAGATGTGAATGAGGTTTTTCAAAGCTGTTTTCCTTCATATTATTATTGTCATCATCATATAAACTATTCTCCTGGCCCTAATAATTTCTTTGGTTCAGTTCATACAAATGTTTCCATGTTTGTTTGTTTTTTCCCAGAATTGGTCATTAAAATTTTTTTTTTGTTATAAATACATTTGTTGTAAGGGAAGACTTTTATTCAGGGGTGCAGTAGTATATCAGAAATTTTGTTCTTTTTTATGAATTGATTGATTTGTTCTCAGGTTTCTACAATTACTTCCATACATCTTAGATATTCTCCCCTCCCCTTCACTCTCCTTCCCCCATCTTAGATTTTCTCCCCATTTGTCCACTCCCCCCACCCCAATACACTGAGCATTCTAATTTCCCCTATCACCAATCTGCCCTCTCTTTTATCATCCCTCCCTTCCCTTGTCCCTGTCTTCTCTTCTGTCCTGTAGGGCCAGATCACTTTCTATTCCCCATTACCTGTATTTGTTATTTCCTAGTAGCAAGAACAATATTCAACAGTTGTTCCTAAAACTTTGAGTTCCAACTTCTCCTGATCCCTCCCTCCCCACCCATTCCCTGGGAAGGCAGGCAATTCAATATAGGCCATATCTGTGTAGTTTTGCATATGGCTTCCATAATAGTCGTGTTGTGTAAGACTAACTATATTTCCCTCCATCCTATCCTGCCCCCCATTGCTTCTATTCCCCCTTTTGATCCTGTCCCTCTCCAAGAGTGTTGATTTCAAATTGTTCCCTTCTCCCATTGCCCTCCCTTCCATCATCCCCCCACCCTGCTTATCCCATTCTCCCCACTTTCCTGTATTGTAAGATAGGTTTTCATACCAAAATGACTATGCATTTTTTTCCTTCCTTTAGTAGAATGTGATGAGAGTAAACTTCATGTTTTTCTCTCAGCACCCCTCTTTTACCCTCCATTAAAAAGTCTCCTGCCTGCCTCTTCTATGAGAGATAATTTGCCCCATTCCATTTCTCCCTCTCTCCTCCCAATAAATTTCTCTCTCCCCGCTTCATTTTTTTAAGATATGATCCCATCCTATTCAATTCACTCTGTGCCTATGTGGGCATGTGAGTGTGTGTGTGTGTGTGTGTGTGTGTGTGTGTGTAATCCCACCAACTACCCAGATACTGGAAAGTTTCAAGAGTTACAAATATTGTCTTTCCATGTAGGAATGTAAACAGTTCAAATTTAGTAAGTCCCTTATGACTTCTCTTTGCTGTTTGACTTTTCATGCTTCTCTTCATTCTTGTGTTTGAAAGTCAAGTTTTCTTTTCAGCTCTGGTCTTTTCATCAAGAATGCTTGAAAGTCCTCTGTTTCCTTGAAAGACCAGTTTTTCCCCTGAAGTATTACACTCAGTTTTGCTGGGTAGGTGATTCTTGGTTTGAGTCCTAGTTCCTTTGACTTCTGGAATATCCTATTCGATGCCCTTCGATCCCTTAATGTAGAAGCTGCTGGATCTTCTGTTATCCTGATTGTATTTCCACAATACTGGAATTGTTTCTTTCTAGCTGCTTGCAAGATTTTCTCCTTGACCTGGGAATTCTGGAATTTGGCCACAGTGTTCCTAGTAGTTTCTCTTTTTGGATCTCTTTCAGGTGGTGATCAGTGGATTCCTTGAATACTTACTTTGCCCTCTGGTTCTAGATTATCAGGGCAGTTTTCCTCAATAATTTCATGAAAGATGATGTCTAGGCTCTTTTTTTGATCATGGCTTTCAGGTAGTCCCATAATTTTTAAATTGTCTCTCCTGGATCTATTTTCCAGGTCAGTTGTTTTTCCCAAGAGATATTTCACATTCTCTTCCATTTTTTTCATTCTTTTGGTTTTGTTTTGTGATTTCTTGGTTTGTCCTAAAGTCATTAGCCTCCATCTGTTCCATTCTAATTTTGAAAGAACTATTTTCTTCAGTGAGCTTTTGAACCTCCTTTTCCATTTGGCTAATTCTGCTTTTTAAAGCCTTCTTCACCTCATTGGCTTTTTGAACCTCTTTTGCCAATTGAGTTAGCCTATTTTTCAAGATGTTATTTTCTTCAGAAGTTTTTGGGTCTCCCTTAGCAAGCTGTTGACCTGCTGTTCATGCTTTTCTTGCATCTCTCTTATTTCTCTTCCCAGTTTGTCCTCCACCTCTCTAACTTGATTTTCAAAATACTTTTTGAGCTGTTCCATTGCCTGAGCTCATTGAATATCTATTTCGGATGTTTAGGATCCAGAAGCCTTGAGTTCTATGTCTTTCCCTGATGGTAAGTATTGTTCTTCCTCATCAGAAAGGAAAGGAGGAAATATCTGTTCACCAAGAAAATAACCTTCTATGGTCTTATTTTTTTTCCCTTTTATGGGCATTTTCCTAGCCAGTTACTTGACTTCTGAGATTCCTTTCTACACCCACCTGGCCTCCAGATCTGGCCAGCTAGAGCTTGGGGGCTGAGATTCAAATGCTGCTTCCCAGCCTCAGGGCTTTCAGCCAGGGTGGGGCTGCTATTCAGTGTGAGGTTAAGTTCAGCTGCTCAGGTAGGGGCAGGGCTGCCACACAGTGTTCCCTTGGAGGGTTTATGTGGAGATCCCCAATAATGAATCTGAGCTCCTGTCTGCTTTGGGAGCCTCTGTCTGCTGCTGCCCCTGCTGCTGCCTCCTGGTGGGGCCTAAGGTATGGGGACACCCTGCTCCCCTCTTGGCCAGCCAAACAGGCTCTCTCACTGACCATTGTGCCTGTGGGTGGAGGGACCTGCACTGCCACTGGAGATCCCTGAAGCCTGCTCAGATCTGCCCCTAGCCTTGGCAACAGAGGTTCAAAAAGCCAATCAGGAGAAGAAGGCTTTAAAAAGCAGAATTAGACAAATGGAAAAGGAGTGTTCAAAAGCTCACTGAAGAAAATAGTTCTTTCAAAATTAGAGGAACAGATGAAGGCTAATGACTTTATGAGAAACCAAGAAATCACAAAACAAAACCAAAAGAATGAAAAAATGGAAGATAATATGAAATATCTCATTGGAAAAACAACTGACCTGGAAAATAGACCTGCTGGCCTCTGCTCCAGGTCTGGTGAGGTCCCGGTGTCAGTTTTTCAAGTCTCTCTGGAACAGAAATCTCCTCCACTCCATTGTTATGTGGTTTCTGCTGCTCCAGAATTTGTTGGGAGTTCTTCTTTACAGATATTTTATGGGCTGTGGGTTAGCAGCTAGCATATGTGAATCTTTCTACTCTGCCATCTTTGCTCCTCCCCCCACCAGATAATTCTTAATACTCTTCATAAGTTACAGAAAGTTTTGATGTTCATGGCTCCTTGAATTTAAGGACCATCCTTCAGTGAGAAGAATGGGTGCTGGATTGGGAGGCATAGAACATAGATTTAAATCCCAGTTCTGCAACTGATTGCCTGGATGACCATGAGCAAATCACTCACCTTTCCTTGACCTCCTCAGTGTCCTTATCCATTAAGTGAGGGGATTTGTCTAGTTGACTTCTAAGTTCCCTTCCAGTTCTTTATATATAATCATATGATTTTAAACCACCAACACTTTCCACTTATGGAATTCCATCTCGGCTGGAAGTTTAAGAACAGTTTGAATAAGAGCTAACAACTTGAGAACAAATTTTGTGCCCCATCTTTTAGGTTACTGTTTGTCTCATTAGACAAGAAGATATAATGTAAATTAATTCCTCATAATGATTGTTCAAGTTAATTTGGTAAACATTCTGAAGTGCCTAGTGGGCTTAAGGCATTCTTCTATGTACTGTGAATACAAAGTCAAAAAAAGGAACATTCTCTGCTCTCACAGAATATGTCCTTAGGGCATATTCTAGTGAAATCGCATTTTATGGGCATATATCTTATATGTCTTAAACTGGTAAAATGATCTAATGTCAAATGTTCATGGTATCAACTGTATTCATTAAAAGGTCTATAGAAAAGAGAAAATAATTCCATATTTTAAAAGAGAATTTGAGAGGCAACATGGTACAGGAAATAGAGGGTCAACACTGAAGACATGATGACCTAGTTCAACACCATCTCTACTAAATGCTAACTGGAGAACAATAAACAAGTCCCTTAACCTCTCAGTGTCCTGGGTAGTTCCATAGGTTGCCAAATTATAGATAAGTTTTAAATATGAACTAGTATAGGGAGTTTTCACACTAGGGAACTGCCTAGACTAATAAAATCACTGGTCTAAATGAAAAGAGAAAATCTAAGACTGATCCCCAGATAGCTGGATACCTTCAGTCTCTGCTTTAGCCAACTCTGATGCATGCTTTTATAGCTTCATGAAAAAAGATTTCAAAGTCCACTCATTGGTGTACAGAAGAGAGATCCTTGAAATGTGTCCTTGACTAACGAGAGTAAAAGGGACTTCTATTATCTCCATTTTGATCATTAGAGCCCTATTGTATGGCTGAGTGATTAAAAATGGATAATGAAAGTGCATTAATGGAATATGGGTTGTAATTCAGGAAATTAGCCCTTTCTCCCGACTGAACAAAATGTATGAAAGTAAGTCTAAAAGGCCATAAAAAGTGGTGAAGGTGAGCAGGAAGAAAATCTCTGTCCTGGATTCATCCATTCATCATGAGATACGTCTTCATACCACAAAAGATTAATTTAGGAACTTTGCTAGCCACAACGGGACACTTTTGAAAGTTGCCACTGAAATTTTTTGGCTTTCTTCGGGTATTGCTTTTCTGCCTCATGTTGGTTCTCTGTCTCTGCAAATGCAGATGCCAGACTTGGCCTCTTGAAGATGCTAGCCATTCCCTCCAGCGATTTTGTTCAATGACTGTGTGTTATCAGGAGAAGTTACTAACCGGTGCAACACTCCAAATTTTTCTAAGTATTTACATTTTGTGATGATGAGGATGATCGGTCTCTGAGAAGGTAGCAGTTAATTGTTGTTATACTGGGATCTTTTAGTGGGGAGAACAAATGAGGAAGAGGGGAATTATCCCTGTAAACATCTACATGGGATTCGATTCTAGAAAGATCTGGGGGAGTTATGAAGTTTCAGTCTGCTTCAATGCCTCAGAAGCAAGTCCAATTTTGTTACCGAAGTGCCCTTTAAACCTTTAATCTTCCCCCAGCTGTGCGTTTCACTTGACTTTTTATGTTGTGGTCTTTCTTGGAGTGTTTGAAAAGGGGCTGTGGTGGTGATGAGGAAAGTAAGACCTCAATTTTACTTTGAAAACTGCAAATCCCTTTCCCCACCTTTATTTTTGTCTCCATTTCTACTTCCTGTCCATTCCCTGTCTTGCCTTCCTTGTCTCTTATTTTGACTCTCTTTTTATCCCCTACCAGAAGAGCACTCAGAAGACTGTAGAATTTGAGAAGCGGAAGAAATTTTAAAGATTATTTGGCTCAGCCTCTTCATTTTACAGCTAAGTCTCATAATAGTAACTACTCTGGGCCAGAGTGATGAAGCTGCGCCAGCATCCTCTCCATGGAAAATTTCTACTGTGCTAGACTCACATAATTGAAGACTGATTTGAGTCCTTGGGAGCTTAGTGTTTAATGAGAGGAGTTAGGCTCCTTTTGTCATACTCTCAGACTTTTCATGCAACTACCCAGAAGTCTAGAGGAAATTATTTAAAGCTTAGATTTTATCTTATGTCTAGGGTCTCTCCAAAAGGTATTCCCTATACAAAGTAAATCAGGTATAGGACTGCTATTATTTCAGCTACACAAAATAAATATTTAACACACATCAGAGCCATATGCATTTATTAACAGCAAACTTAAAAAGCAGCAACAATCACAGAACTACTATGATGCTATCCCAGGAGGTTGATACTTTCAACATCAAGACATGATGCAGTTTCATGGGTGGACATTTCTTATTTCTTCTCAGTAGTGAATAGTTTCAATAATTCTGTATCTTTTGGCAACCTCAGTCAGGCACTGGTTTCTTCCATCTGCTAGTTCTTACCTCTCTGATGAAGAATTTCTCCTTGCTGCTCAAGTAAGCGATGACCAAGGGACCTAGAATCTTTGGTCCCCACAAACTCACAAAGTTTTTTCCAAGGGTGGTCATGATCATCTCATGATCATTATTCAAAAGGCAAAAGGGGACATCAAGGGGATCCAAGGCCCTGTCAGGGTACAGAGAAGGTCATCGTTCATCCCTTAAGTCCTCATGGAAAATATGGCAAGATCAGCCTGCCATGCAGAAGGATCAAGGGAAGAGCAATCCAGAAGGTGTCATTCCTTAAAATAATGGTTAAGTATGCTACCATGGGGCTAAGGTACCAATGAGGAGATAGATCCAAAGCTCTGTAGACATACTTATTTGGAAATGGGAAGAAAAATTCTTCTGGGTATGCTTCCAGGGCTTCAGTCTCAGGTTCAAGGAGTGACATTCCCAAGACTAAAATATGTGGTAACTCTTAGGAATCAGATTGGAAAGGGCCTCTGACTTGATATTCAGTCCTCCCCCTATAAAAAGTAGCTCATGGAAAGAGAGGTCTTGTGAGGAATTTGTGGCTAAAATTAATGATTGTAGTGCAATCAATTCTCTTTCATCCGTAACTTAAGACCTGGGCTTTTTACTTTTAGTTAGAATCTGTTAATCCCTCGCTAAAACAAATAAATGGAAGAAAAACAAACTTTTTCATATCTCAGTCAATTCTACTTTGATATAAGAGAACAGTAAACAAGGAGTTAGAAGACCAGGTTTCAAATCTTACTGTGGTCAAACCTGGAGCCTTGGGATAAGTCACTTAATTTCTCTGACTCATGGTTTTAGCACCTGTAAAATATGCCTACCTGTACTCCCTGCTAACACAGTTTTAGAAGGAACTCAGTGGTATTGTGGATACAGTGCTGGACTTGGAGTCAGGAAGACCTGAACTCAAATTTGGCCTCTGACACTTTCTACCTGTGTGAGCCTGGGCAAGTTACTTAGTCACTCTTTGCCTCATTTTCCTGAAAAAAATGGTATAACAATGCAAACCTGAAAGTGCATTATAAATACTATTATTATTACTATTAGAAGTAACACATTTTATTAAAAATAGAAATGTGAGTTATAATTAGGGATAGACCTGTGATTTTATTAGTATAATGAAATGCCAGATGAGGAAATTCCTTCTACTGATGGAGCTCAGTATTTATTCACTAAGAGATAAACTTGAGTAACACAGGTTGATAGAGCCAGGATATATCCAAAGTCAGGTTTGAATCCAGATCTTTCTGACTCCAAGACTTTTTCTCTAACCATACCATACTGCTTCTCATTACAGCTATTTTTATGAAATATGACTCCCCCAAGTTTGCAGTATATCCAGAATGCCAAGCTATATTCATCTAACAATGCTCTTTACATCTCCATTGGGTAAGTTATTGTGTAGTAGAATAATCATTGACAAAGAAAATAGAGTTCTATTGAAAGACTTAAGGTGCTACATGTACAACATGTCCATGAATTTGCTGTAATAGAGATTATCTATAATTTGAATTAGTACAGTGACCCTCTTCTCATAATGGACCCCATGTTGTTTTTTTAACTTCCTTATAATTGGAGAAAATTGATTTTTTGTCATATGTAAATTTGCACTTTCCTTTCTAAAATCACATTGACTTAATCAAATTTGCTGATAATCTGCAGTTTACTATATTTCTACAACTAAGGATTTGACATCTAGATGCCTAGATCAATTTCTAGCTTTCTAGAGGACTACTGAAAGCTTTAATTCCACAATCACATATCTTTTCACTGACATTTGATATTTGAGTTCATGAAATTATATCTCCCTGATTTTCATTTGCAATCTGCTCATTGACACTTTTCATCAACACTGTATGATTATATCCTTCATTGTCAGATATTGCTCATTCTTCTCAATTTCAATTGTTATCACTTTGTTTAGATAAATTTTTAAATAAGTTCAATAGTTATATAGTCCAAATTCAGACTCAATCTGTACTGATGAAAAATCTCCTGTATCTTGTTACATTAGATATTGCCAAACAATACCATCGATGAACCTTATTCTTGGGATGTTATGGTACTGTACTCTCATTGACCCAGAATTTTTGGAGATCTTGATGATTTTTTATAAGGTTCAATGGACTTATTGTTTAGCAAAATATTATAGTGTTCAATTAAGCTCAGCTGCCCAGAGTTGTTCCATAGTCAAGAGAACTTTAGTATATGGAAGAAGATATATTTATTTATTTATTCTGCAAGAATACAATTTCACTATGACCACAGTCTTTGGAGCTATAAATTGCAGTTTCAGCCAAATGACCAGACAGGGAGAAACACTGAGGCAAAAGAAGGTAAACAGGGAGAGACTCTGGCACATTAAAAAACAAGAGCAGGGACAAGAGAAGTTGCTGCTGGAAAGACCATATCTGATTAGGGAAAAGGCAGAACTAGGTTCCTACTTCCTGGCCATCTCCAAATGGTGTTGTTTCCACTTTGGTCAATATTGTATATATATATATATATATATATATTTCTCCCCAGTCAGAACCTTGGAGACTGTCCTTGGCATACTGCACTCTTTTAGTTGAACATAATCTTTATTTTATCTGGAACTTGGCCTCCGTACTACTTTCTGATCATATCCTATGTCAAACACTTATTACTTCTATTTATTTTTCAAGTCCCTTAACCTCCATCTGTCTCTGGTTTCTTCTCTGTCTTGTCTATTAAGTGAGGAAGTTGGATCTGGTAGCTTTTCAGATACCTTCCAACTCTAAATCTATGACTCTGGGACTGATATTTTAGCACTGGCCATATTATACTGCTTGGTTTTGGCCTAGCTAAGTCCTCTACAAATACTTTTATATGCTTATACACCAGGATTTTTGCTGTCTTTATTTCCAAGATCATGATTTTCTATTCTACAGAACTCTTTCCATTAAATGAGGAAATTTTATCCTCCCAATTATCCCATGAGATAAATTATGGGGTGATGGATGATGAAGAAGGGTAGGTATCTGACAGGCTTTGGTGTCTGGAGGTTCCTTCTAGCATCTAGTTGAGAACCAGAATTCAATTCTAAATCACTTTGTTTTCATACACATTTAATTTTTCATTATTCTCTTTAGCAATTTACAATCGGCTTTTCAATATCAATTGTAGAAGCATATACTGGGTGCAAAAAGTTATGTTGAAACTATGGGAAGGTAGAGATGAAAGATATATGGACGTGACATGGCCACTTTCTATAGGAAATATGGGAGTGGGTGCAATACAGTACATACATGGAAAAGAATTATGGTTCACAAGATTGCATGCAAATAAATCAATATGAGTAATTTTTATTCATTAAATTAATATGAGAAGTAATATGATGTAGTAGATACAGAACTGACTTTAAACTCAAGAAGACCTGGGTTCAAATCCTGATTTAGACCAAAAAAAAAGTATCCACATGCACTGGTAGAGTTTCCTCAGCCAGGAGCTTCATATACCAGTAAAATCAAAGGTTCTGTCTTCATCCCCATTCAAATATATTTGTATCAATTGAAAACATCAGTTTTAATAGAATATCCATAAAAAGTGCAAAGTGGGTTGGTCTCTTGGTAAAGACTTCTGATAGAAGGCAATGACAGAAATTTAGGGATATAAACTTAGGTGAAAGGGACTTTAGCAGTCATTTATTGAAATATTAATTTTAAAAATAAGAAAACTGGAATCCTAAGAGTTATACTGGCTCCTTCAAGGTCACACAGGGAGAAAGTAGCAGGACAAGGATGGTGAACCAAGATCCTCTCACTGGGAATCCAACATTCTTTCCACTGCCTCATGTTCTATATCCTCTGAAATGCAATCTTAACTAGATGTTCAAATCCCAGGTCTCTTTTCTCTTCTGATGTGCTTGCATTCTATTGGCATCAGGAATGAAAGCATCCACTATCCATAAATTCTTCAGATTTTAACCAGAACTGAATTTTGAAGTGATATTTTAAGAAAGAAAGACCTATAGGTTGGAGAGAGAAGAAGAAGAAGAAGAAGAAGAAGAAGAAGAAGAAGAAGAAGAAGAAGAAGAAGAAGAAGAAGAAGAAAAGAAGGAGAAGGAGAAGAAGAAGGAGAGGAGGAGAGGAGGAAGAGGAGGGAGAAGAGGGAGAAGAGGGAGAAAAAGAAGAAGAAAGAACAAGGAGAGAGTTTAAAAGTTAAAAAAGGAGTGTTTGTTTTGAAATAATATCCCCAAACTCACTCAATTTTTACTTTCTACACCAAACTATAGTGGAAAATACCATAAAGAATTGTTATGGGGGTGGAGCCAAGATGGTAGAGTAGAAAGACTCACGTATGCTAGCTCCGAACCCACAGCCCATATATTTCCTGCAAGAAGAACTCCCCGCGAATTCTGGAGCACTGCAAGGCATGCAGAAACACAGTGGAAAAGATTTCCGTTCCAGAGAGCCCTAGAAACCGACCCCAAAGGACCGTCGTGCTCCAGACAGCGGAGTCCACCCCTGTGCTGCCCTGGCCACACGGACCCAGAGGAGCAGATCCGACCAGGCTTCAGAGATGGAATCTCCAGTGGCTGCGAAGGTCCCTCTGCCCACAGACACTACAGGTCAGTGAGAGAGACGTCTGGGCTGGCCAAGAGGGGAGTGGGGTGTCTCTGTGGCTCGGGCCCCCTTGGGAGGAAGCAGCGGAGGGAGCGGCAGAGGCAGCGGAGGCGGAGACCCCCCAAGCAGGCAGGAGCTCCATTACTGAAGATCTCTGCATAAACCACCTGAGGGAGCTGAGCCTGGGAGATGGCCCTGCCCCCACCTGCCAAATTACTGAAGGTCTCTGCATAAAGCCCCTGAGGGAACTGAGCCTGGGAGGTGGCCCTGCCCCCACCCGAGCACCAGAACTTAAGCTCACATTGAATAGCAGCCTCACCTGCCATGGAAAGCCCATTTGAATCTCAGACCCAAAGCACTAGCTGGGCGGATCTAGGTGGAGGTGGACAGGAATCTCAGAAGTCAAGTAACTGGATGGGAAAATGCCCAGAAAAGGAAAGAAAAATAAGATTATAGAGAGCTACTTTGAGGGCCTAGAGATGTTCCCACCTTTCAATTCTGATGATGAGGAGCTATTCTTACCATCACGGAAAGATGTGGAGGTCGGGGCCTCTGTATCCCAGACATCCAATGTGGATGTCCGGTGGGCTCAGGCCATGGAAGAGCTCAAAAAGGATTTTGAAAATCAAGTTAGACAGGTGGAGGAAAAACTGGGAAGAGAAAAGAGAGAGATGCAAGAAAAGCATGAAAAACAGGTCAATACCTTGCTAAAGGAGACCCAAAAAATGCTGAAGAAAATAACACCTTGAAAAATAGGCTCATTCAATTGGCAAAAGAGGTTCAAAAAGCCAATGAGGAGAAGAATACTTTCAAAAGCAGAATTAGCCAAATGGAAAAAGAGGTTCAAAAGCTCACAGAAGATAATAGTTCTCTCAAAATGAGAATGGAACAGATGGAGTCTAATGATTTTCTGAGAAACCAAGAAATCACAAAACAAAACAAGAAGAATAAAAAAATGGAAGAGAATGTGAAATATCTCATTGGAAAAACAACTGACCTGGAAAATAGATCCAGGAGAGACAATTTAAAAATTATAGGACTACCTGAAAGTCATGATCCAAAAAAGAGCCTAGACATCATCTTCCATGAAATTATTGAGGAAAACTGCCCTGATATTCTAGAACCAGAGGGCAAAATAAGTATTGAAGGAATCCATCGATCACCACCTGAAAGAGATCCAAAAAGAGAAACTCCTAGGAACATTGTGGCCAAAGTCCAGAATTCCCAGGTCAAGGAGAAAATCTTGCAAGCAGCTAGAAAGAAACAATTCCAGTATTGTGGAAATACAATCAGGATAACTCAAGATCAAGTAGCTTCTACATGAAGGGATCGAAGGGCATGGAATAGGATATTCCAGAAGTCAAAGGAATTAGGACTCAAACCAAGGATCACCTACCCAGCTAAACTGAGTATAATACTTCAGGGGAAAATATGGTCTTTCAAGGAAACAGAGGACTTTCAAGCATTCTTGATGAAAAGACCAGAGCTGAAAAGAAAATTTGACTTTCAAACACAAGTATGAAGGGAAGCATGAAAAGTCAAACAGCAAAGAGAAGTCATAAGGGACTTACTAAATTTGAACTGTTTACATTCCTACATGGAAAGACAATATTTGTAACTCTTGAAACTTCCCAGTATCTGGGTAGTTGGTGGGATTACACACACACACACACACACACACACTCACATGCACACACACATGCACACATAGACACAGAGTGAATTGAATAGGATGGGATCATATCTTAAAAAAATGAAACAGGGAGAGAGAAATTTATTGGGAGGAGAGAGGGAGAAATGGAATGGGGCAAATTATCTCTCATAGAAGAGGCAGGCAGGAGACTTTTAGTGGAGGGAAAAAGAGGAGAGCTGAGATACAAAAAAACAATAAGTTTACCGTCATCACATTCGACTAAAGGAAGGAATAAAATGCACACTCATTTTGGTATGAAAACCTATCTTACAATACAGGAAAGTGGGGGAGAAGGAGATAAACAAGGGTGGGGGGGATGATGGTAGGGAGGGCAATGGGAGGAGGGAGCAATTTGAAGTCAACACTCATGGAGGGACAGGATCAAAAGACAGAACAGAAACAATGGGGGGCAGGATATGATGGAGGGAAATACAGTTAGTCTTACACAACACGACTATTATTGCAGTCATTTGCAAAACTATACAGATAGGGCCTATATTGAATTGCCTGCCTTCCCAAAGGGAATGGGTGGGGAGGGAGGGATGGGGAGAATTTGGAACTCAAAATTTTAGGAACAACTGTTGAGTATTGTTCTTGCTATTAGGAAATAAGAAATACTGTTAATGGGGAATAGAAAGTTATGTGACCCTACAGGACAAAAGAGAAGATGGGGACAAGAGAAGGGAGGGATGATAGAAGAGAGGGCAGATTGGTGATAGGGAAAATTAGATTGCTTGGTGTATTGGGGTGGGGGGAGGGGATAAAAGGGGAGAAAATTTGGAACCCAAAATTTTGTGAAAATGAATGTAAAAAGTTAAATAAAAAAACAATAATAAAAGAATTGTTATAAAGAGAACCCTGGGTGCTCTGACATTTATACACAAATAGTTTGGGTGCGTAGAAAGAAGAGAGTTGTTTTTCAGTCATGTCCAACTTTTCATGACCCCATTTGAATTTTTTTGTTTTGTTTTTTGCCAAAGATACTAGAGTGATTTTCCATTTTCTTTTCCAGCTTATTTTACAAATGAAAAAATGAGGTAAATAGAGTTAAGAGATTTGCCCAGGATCACTTAGCTAGTAAGTGTTTGAGGCCAGATTTGAACTCTAGAAGATGAGTCTCCCTGACTCTAGCTAGGCCCCATACTCTTATCCACTGTACCTTCTAGCTGTCATTAGAAGTCCTAATGCAAGGATGCAAATCTGACCTCATAGAGAGTACTGATTTTTCGTCTGATATCATGAGCATGCTGAGGTTGGCTCCTACAGGCTTTGGAAGGCTAACTGCTAAATTTTTATTGTGATCATTTATACCTCAGAAATTGGCAAAGATTACAAATCATGCCCTAGATATGTTTGGTTGTCTGGACTTGAGAAAGTAATGGAGAAAATGTTGACAATGCCAATTCAACTTAAAAATATGTCATAAGTACTTTTTCCCTTCTTTTGGGGAGCCAGTTTTTAAACATTTATTAACACACCTCTGAATGAAACTTATGATTGGATCATGACTCTGGATACAAGGTAAATGTTGTTCAAAATAAATAGGGTGGGTAAAAAGGCAGGGGAATGGCACTCTATATTAAGAGAGTATGCTCTTGGGAGAAAATAAAGGTGTAAGCCTGGTGGAAAGCTTTTGGCTTGAAAGTTATTGGAGGGGAAAACAGAAGTGATTTTGTCAATGAATGAATGAATGAAGTATTAGGTGTTTGCTGTGTGCAAAGTACTGCTCAGTTCTGTCACATTCTAATGAGGCAGACGACACACATGGAAGGTTTTTGCTTCAAGTCAGATGAAAAAATCCCATGGTCCTTAGGGTTCAGCAGCAAAGAAGTCACTGCTGCCTGTTTTTCAGTGTCTTTCCACTGATAAAATCATATCTGTTTCTGATATTGAATCATATGACAGGGCCAAGGACTTTTGTGGACACAACTTTGTCTTCTGGGTCTTCGGTAGCTGTAGCTCTATCTCCTGCAGGAGCAGTTGCTGGCCACATCTCCATATGGCTTGTTTCCCAGGATGATACTGTAGAGGGTGGGCTGAAAACATTGCTCTTCCCAAGACTTTTTTGAGTTAAATCTCCCAGGCTGTCCCCCTCAGGCTCTGAGGGGAGATGGTGGTTAACATGGTGGTGGTTTGACTTGCCTGGAACATGCTACCTGCTGTCTCTCTCTCTGAGTGACTTGTTTCTTCAGCAAAAGTGGCTTGCTTGCCCTGTGTGTGGCAGTTGGTGGGGATGGCTAGCCCCTGCTCCATGGCAGCTGTTTGCCTAGTGATGATTGGAGGGTTGCACTGGAAGCAAAAATGGTGGTCTAGGAGGTGCTGCCACTCCCATGCTCCTGTGACTATCTTGCCATTGGTGGTACTTATCCGATCAGTACTGGTGGTGATAAGGAAGGGTGTTCCCCTCTCCATATTACTTTCTCCTCTCATTTGAGGGCTGGGCTGGAATAAGGTCTGAGGGTTTGTATTGCACTCATATTGCCAAGAATACATACACACACACGCACATACACGGACACATACTATATTTTGCATATTTTTGAGCATATACGCATGTATATGTAGATATGTAAACATGCACCATATCTATCTACATACACACATACATATATGTATGTGAAGGTATCTATACACATAGTGTGTATATATGTATAAATATATGTATATATATATTACATACACATGTGTGTGAATGTATATGTGATACAGACCACAGAAAGAAGACATGAAGACATAGACTGACTTTAGAAGACAGAATGATGACTGCAAGTTACAAAGGTAAATTCAGGTTTCCTGTCAGGATTATAAAGAACTTCCTTCTCCTGGAAAGGAAGTGAGTTCTTCATCCCAGGAACACTTCAGGTAGAAGCTGATTCTTGTCAGATATATTATAATGAGATTCATGCATGAACTGGACTAGTCAGCTGATAAGATTCGTTCCAGCTCTCAGATTCCGGATTCTGTGGGTAAAATATTTCAGGAAACTTGTATTCTTTGAAAAAGAAATCAGGCATCTTTTTGGGTTTATACTTTCCTTGATTTTTTGGAGTCAATGAAAAGTATTTCTGGGAAGAATTTGTCATTTTTACTCTATGTTTTCTTCTTTGAGGGTGCAAGTCTGTTGATTTTGGAAGTAAAATCTGTACTTAAAAGAAAGTTTTCTCCTAATTATTTACATAATCTTGAAATACTGAAAAAAGTGACCTTCCTAGAGGGAGTAATTCCTATCAGTTTTTTCAGCCTATTTTAACTAGATTCAGGTCTGTGCCTACTCAAGTTAACGCTTTGAGGACCCATTATTGTTTTCCTCTCTCTAAATCTTTTCCCTCATGGTCAGGGTTTATGTTAATCACATGATCTTACATCGTAGTGATGAAAAGGGCAATTTACTCATAACAGAAATGTAGGATAAAATCAGGAATACATTAACTTCAAACACTGTCAGCTATATTTTCCAGCTGAACATTACAGGTTTAGTTTTGTATTGGTCTCTACCCCAAACTCAGCTGAGAAATGCAACAAGCAGAGGATTTACAATATGTCTATTCAATGACCGTGGAACATGATGCATCTCAGTGAATATTATTTACTGCTGACCTTTCTTTCCATAAGGTCTTCTAGAATCTGCAAGCATTGGACAGCACCAGGAAGGATCTGGCCATGCCCAATCCTACAGAAGGATACAGTAGGATGAATCAATGCAACCTCTTTGAACTGGAACTGGGCTGTAATGTTCAGTTATTTTTCAATCATGTCTGACTCTTTTTGGGGTTTTCTTGGCAAGAATACTACAGTACATTTCCTTCTTCAGATCATTTTATAAAGGATGAACTGAGGCAAATGGGGATGAGTGACTTGCCCAAGGTTCTATGGCTAGTTAAGTGTCTGAGGCCAGATTTGAACTCAGGAAGGTAAGCATTCCTGATTCCAGGCCTGGTACTCTATCCTCTGTGGTACCTGACTGTCCCTATTCTACCATGTCAATATATACATGTATGCATAGCTATGTGCTTACACATTTAAACATTTCAATATTTACACACACTGTAGAAAATGGATAGATCATTGACATGAAAGAGAAGAAGACCTGGGTGCCAGTCCCATATCTGATTCATGCTCACTGTAGGACTTTATGCAACTCATTTATCTTCTGAATCTCAGGAATCTCACACAATAAATTGTAGAACCAATGCTGATCTGAATAGACAGGGAGTTTATCACAAGCCTAGAAAATATGCTTACATATGTTACATATTTATTACTGTAGCTATTTTGTGGTGCTAGCTGTAGAATGAGTAGCCTGATGTTTAAATCAACTGGATGACACAGCTCTCCTAGGATTTCTATGCACTGAATCTTCCATTCTCCAAGTGAATTTATTAAGTTAATTCTGTATATCATTGAGTGATTTATAGAAATACGAATTTCCAGGAAAAAATGTGGCAGGTCATAAATAGGAGATACTTTCCTTCTACATTTGATGTACAACCTTCTGATAGTTCTTTTTACTTGAGAAAAAGATGGATTCCTTTAAGTTGTGGCAGAAAGAATCTTTTACTGTGTTTGGTGAGTGACAGTCAGATAACCAGGTCAAGGTCACTGAAAATCTCTCCGAAGAATTAACTTGTCTGAAGTGACATTTTAGTTGGGAGGGGGGAAAAGGTAACATCCTTTGGCATATGAATATGGAGGAGGAGATCTATGATAGTGGCTCTGGGGAGCTTATTCAAATAAAGTAGAAATTAAATATTTTTACATTCAGTTAGTGAGCCTGCTGAAAAGGTAGCTAGGATTTATCCCTGATCTATATGTAGTCCCATCACCTTTCCTTATTAAACTTGGGTAATTATATCTTGCTAAATTGGGACAGATGCTCTTAGGAAATATTTCCGCTATCAGAGACCATGTGGTCCAGTGTACAGAGCACTGGACTTGGAGTAAGGAAGACCTGGTTTTGAATCCTGCTTCAGACCCTGACTAGCTATATGATCCTGAGTAAACACTTTGCCTTAGTTTCTCCAGGACTCAGATTCTTCATCTGCAAGATTATGGTAGTAGATTTGATGACCTCTTTGATGTTTTCCATCTTTGAAGCTATGGTTCTACTATTTATATGCCTAGCTTGTTTCAAAGAGGGGAAGAAACACTCACTCTGTCATCTCAAGACAAACTGGACATCAGTTATAAGAGTTGGACAACAAGAACCTGAGTTTGTTTTTCTCCTTTTCTTCTGAGTATAGGGTCATGGAAGAGGCAGGATTTTAGTCCTTTTGGACTAAACTTACTCCCTTTTAGAGGTAGAAGGGATGAAGTTGTCTGAGATGGGAGGAAGAAAGAGATCCCTAGGAAGGATATGTCCTGGGAGTTGGAAAAGGAAGCAGTGATAGGATGATCAGGCAAATTGTGAATAAATGGGACTTGGTGCATTTTTCCCCTGGTCTCTACACACTTTTTTTCTGGTCTTGGCTCACCAGTTCATTTGGAAAGGCTGCTGGAACAGGCAGAAGTCTCAAAGATGAAAGTTCGCAGATTGCTCAGGGAAGCAATGACATTGAGGAAAGGAAATGGGAAGATGGAGGTGTAAAAACTGCCTGAACAAGGGATTCACTTTCCCTATTTGTGCAACAGACTACACCCCCTTTGATGTCCCTCCTATGTGATATGGAATTAAAAAGTATGATATAAAAGTGTTAGTGAGATCTTCGGCTGACTTAAAAAAGACATAGGCTCTTGGTTGTTGCTGGTTTTTCCCCAACTCCAGAAATAAGGAGGAAATAATCCCTCTGCACTTTGCCTGGTCAGATCCTGTCTGGAGTCTTGTGTTCAGTTCTGGGTGTCAGGGTTTGGCAAGTACATTGATAAGTTGGAATATGTTCAGAGGAAGAGAGCCAGGCTGATGAAGGGCTGTATGAATTGTATGACATTTAGATGTTATTTGAAGGAAATAGGTCAGATTCTCCTAGAGAATAGAAAACTTAGGGAAAGGCAAGATATTGATCTTACAGTATTTGAAGGATTATCCTATGGTGATATCTGGTCTGTTTGACCCTAGTTGTTAGGATTAAGAGCCATGGGTGGAAGTTACAAAGAGACCTAAAATTTAAGATTGAAGTCAGGAAAAAGCTTCCTAAGCATTCAAGTTATCTAGAAGTGGAATAGGCTACATCAAAAAGGGGGGCTCCCTTCCCTGAAGATTGTAGAGCAGAGGATAGAGAACCCCTTAGCACTTATGTTGTAGGAAGAATTACTTTTTAAGTACATATTGGACTAGAGGGCCTAGAAGGTCCCTTCCAATGGGGAAAGTCTATAATTCTTACAAAATATCTTTAAACTGAATCCCAGTGAAACTGGGTTTTTCAGAGATACTTGGTGGGCTGGTGGGTGGAGTCTAATTAGGCTTTCCAGAGCTGCTGCCAAACACTTCCTCCCTATTGGTACCCCAAAGGACATCAGAAGGTTTAGGAGCTCCAACTATTATTAAACTGGAATGTGTATTTCTCCTTCTTGCTTGAGTCCCCTATGATCTTTGAAAGATAGAAATGGGACTGAAAGTAGTATCTGGGGAGGGGTATAATAGTTGCTTTAATATGAAAATACAGTTCTGCTGTGATGCTAGCTGCTTTAAATATGAGCAGTTGATTTCATCAAAATGTAGTCTTGCAGGTAAAATGGTGGAATCAGCCAAAAGGCTCAATAGAGTATTCTCTTGGAGACCCATTTCCCTTCCCTTTGTGGCAGGCTCCTTTCCAGATGATGCCATACAATTCCAAGGCATCCCACCCCACTTCCAAAGCTCATCTAAGTAATCAGTCTGAAGTACTGCTTTGTTCGAACTTGTTAATGTTATGGCTTTGCCCAATAAAGGCCTGGTAGGATCTGGCCATGGAAGGCACTGACGATACTCAGTAGTTATCCCAGCCTAGCACAGGTCTCAAGGTTTCCTGAAGAGTGCTCAGACTTCCACCTACTTTGATGTCATCACATGCCTGCATGAAAATGTGTGATCTTCATGGCATTAAAGGAAAACAAAAATTAGCAGATCCAGCCCCAAGTTGCACATGGAGACCAACGGAATCTTGAAACAGGGGCAGAGATTAAAAGATCTGTAACTTAAAATTTATCTACTGTTGCTGTCAAGAATTGAAAGTCTCCTAAAACAGGTAAAGATCCCAGTCAATTGACCAAAATTCATTGCCAATCCACCCTGTACCCCATCTGTATTTAAAGTGTTGAGATCTCCAAATCCATTTCCCAAACAGCCCTGGGATTTTCCTGAGAAAGGAATAGATATGGAACTACATGTGGACAATGGTTGCATAGCAGATATTCAAGGGAGGGAAGTCATTGAAAAGAAAATTTAGTCCAATCATGGTTGTAGTGCTAGAAAAAGGAGGAGGCCTGCTTACCAGAAAGACCTGAATGTACCCTTTCAGAATTTTGAATGGGATTGTGGGTGGAGGAGACACTATTTCCCCAGAGATGCATATCATAGGATAGGACCCTGGGGGTGGGGCTAGTAGGAGCAATAGGGTTACATTGCATAGGGCTACATTAGAGGGCTAGAAATTGTTGGGATAGCAATGTCTAGATGTCCAGGAGGGGGAAAAATGACATCTTCTAGGAAACTGGCAACCTAAAACAAAGCCAAAACACTTAGAGACTTTGTGGTTGACACTTCCTTTTCTCTCACCTTCCATTCCCAACCCATGAGCAATCTTAAAGCCTTGGAGAAATGAAAAGTTTATCCTTTACCAAGGTCAAATATTTGTTTAGGTCATGGACCCATTGGGCAGTCTGATAAAGCCTATGGGCCCCTTTTCAAAATAAAGTTTTTAAATGCATAAACGTTTTAAAAAATGGAATTGTAAAGAAAAATATATATTGAAATAAGGAAGTAAATTATTTTCCCAATTGGATTCATGGACTCAGACTCCATGTGGTACAATGGATAAAGTACTAGCCTTGAAGTCATAAAGATGGACAGAATTCTTCTTTAGATGCTTAGTAGTTATGTGACCACGGGTAAGTGACTTCACCTCCATCTGATTTAGTTTCCTCCTTGTCTGCAAAGTGGGCGTTACCTCCCGGGGTGGTTGTAAATATTAAATGTGATACTATATGTGAAATGTCACATAAATGTTAGCTATTATTATTGTTCTGTGATGGACAACAAGAAACTATAGTCACATGTCATGTATAAAAGGGGAAGGAGCTCTAGAATTGAGGATTTCTGACTTCTTTTTATGCAGTGGATATCTGGCTTTGAAAAGAATTTGAGGGGGGGAAGAATTTTAGATTCAAATTGTGCTCTCAGTTGCCTGCAGAACAACGTGTGCAGTTTTTCTAAAATAAACTAAAGTATATGAACTGCCCCAGGGTCGCTTCATATTCTAGACTCCATGCCAGGGGCAGGGAACCTGTGACCTCAAGCCCACATGTGGCCCTCTAAGTCCTCAAGTGCAACCTTAGACTGAATCCAAACTTCACAGAACACATTTCCTTAATAAAAGGATTTGTTCTTTAAAAATTGGACTCAGTCAAAAAGCTGCACCCAAGTACCTAGAAGGCTACATGTGGCACCAAAGCCACAGGTTTCCCACCTCTGTTCTATGCCCTTCTGCCCTCCATAGTCTCCGATTATTACATATGTTACTTGATTTACTGAGAATACTTTTCTCTCCATGAAAGTTGGGTTTGTTAAGGGTTAGGCTCACCTCCTGGGTTACCATTTGCCCAAGACTCCAGGGATTAGTTGACGTTAGTACTTGAAGTTCACAAGTCTATTGCTCTAATTACTCTGATTAAGTACTTGCCAACTTTCCAGTTTTTTAAAGCATCACCTCTAGGTTCTTACATTTCTAATTAAAGTTATTTTTTGAAACACATGCCATTTTTCCTATAGATTTAAAGTCTCTGAATTCTATTTTATGAACTTGGAGGAAGGATTTTTTGCCCATGCCAGGCATATTTTGCTTAGTTGAAATTTTCAAAGAACTCTTGTCTCTCCTCTTAGCTTTTTGTTGAGGTTGCTTACAAAATGATTCTGCTGCCACGGAGGGGCTGGTAATCTGATTAAAAAGGAGTGGTTTGCAAAATGCTGTGTTTCTAAAGATTTATACTTGGACAAACATCTAGTAAAATTCAGCAGCCCCAAGATAGGGTACCTGGGCACAGCAAGTTCTTGTCTTGTGCTTTCCTTAGGCAACTTCTTTATAAAAACTATAACCAGATTATTAAATTCATCATGAGCATATTCCTCAAACATGGCAGACATTTAGATCAAGTTTGTTCCCATTCATTCACTACATTCATTTTTTTCAAATATTTAAGAAAACCTTTAGCACTCAACCCTTCTCTTTCCATTAATAGGACACTCTTCTTTATTTCATCTTTCCTATCCATAAAGCTTTGAAAGTAAAGACTTTCCAAGAGAAGGAAAGAAAAGGCAATTATGTGTGCCCATTTAAGCCCAGGAGCAAGAGGCTTCATTAACCAGCCCAATTAAGATCTGAAGAGATTGGGTGTTGCTCTACTTCCACCTAAGCTGATGGGGGTGGGGTAAAGAAGGAGGTAATGAAGCTGGTGTTATGTGTGACTTTCCAGATGGCTAAACATAGGATAAGTGTCAGAGGATGATATCCTTGCTCACAAATATCTATTGATGGATACTAAGGCAAATATCACCGGACTTAGTATTAATTTTAAAAAAGTCTATTGCATGTCTGGAATGAGGATTCAGTCTTGTAGAACCTGGTAAATACAATTTACTTATGGTGGTATCTGAAAGGGCAGATGGAAGACAGGATATGGAATATATCTTTAAGGATTATGAAGTTTTGGCAAGAAACTAACAGCTTTAGAGGCAAAGAGAATGTTTTCAACATTGCTGTTGCTTAATCATTCAGTCATATCTGATTCTTCATGACTCCATCCATGGACCAGAGCACACCAGACTTTTCTGTCCTCCACTATCTCCTAAAGACTGTCCAAATCATGATTGTTGACTTCATGACACTATCCATCCATCCCACACTATCTCCTTTTCCTTTAGCCTTCAACTTTTCCCAACATCTAGGTCTTTTCTAATGAGTTCCATCTTCTCATTATGTGACCAAAGTATTTAAAAACTTCAGCCTTAGTATTTGTCCTTCCAATGAGTATTTTGAATTAATCTCTTTAAGTATTGACTTATTTGATCTCCTTGCTGTTCAAGGGACACCTAAAAGTCTTCTCTAGCTCTGCAATTTTGAATCATAAATGATATGGTATTCACCTTTTTCCCACAGCCATTCATTGCTACTAGAAAAAAATAGCTTTGACTAAATGGACTTTTGTTGGCAAGGTGATGTCTCTATGTTTTAGTATGTTGTCCAGATTTGCCGTACCTTTCTAAGGAGTAAGCATCACTTAATTTTACAGCTGCACTCGCCATCTGCAGTGATCTTTGAACTCAAGAATATAAAATCTGAAACTGTTTTAATTTCTTCTCCCTTTATTTGCCA
Organism: Bettongia penicillata ogilbyi; assembly: GCA_023548195.1. Classification (NCBI taxonomy): domain Eukaryota; kingdom Metazoa; phylum Chordata; class Mammalia; order Diprotodontia; family Potoroidae; genus Bettongia; species Bettongia penicillata. Next base: position 3,550,807 of record JAJHZJ010000250.1, read on the forward strand.
GAAATTGATGGGACCAGTTGCCATGATCTTGGTTTAGTTAATGTTAAATTTCAAGTCAGCTTTTATACTCTCTTCTTTCAACTTCATCTAGAAGTATTTTCCAGTCAAAGGTAAAACCTTCAGAAGAAAGAAATTTTGGAAGAAGACATCCAGGACATCCCGAAATAACAGAATCTAATTCTTGGAAGGGATTGCAGATGACAACTCATGCTTAAGGAGTCTTTCTGTACTGATAAAATATAAGAATAATGAGCCCTACTGGAGATGAACCTCAACAACAAGGGTTGATGAAAATAACATATATTTTCCTAGAGTCTTCCAAGTGGAGAACACTGTTTATGTATATCCACCAAGATTGGTACCATAGAGTAGTTACATTGGGGACAGAATAGGGTTAAATTACTTTCTCACCATGTTTCAGAATTTGGATTTGATCAAAATGAAATATAATTGAATAATAAGAAGAGCTGGCATGTCTATAGATAGTCAATTACTTTTTATATGTTTTGTAAGTTATCTCATGCTCACAGTAGCACTTTGAGGTAGGAATTATGGTTATGACTTTCTCCATTCTAGTGATATAGATACTGAAGAGATGTAAAATAATGACCTTAGTCTCAAAGCTAGTAATTAGCAGAGACTTGGTTTGAACCCGAATCTCTCTTGACTTCCAGTCTATCATTTTCACTAGTCATAGCCCACAGGGGTGGGGAACCTGTGGCCTTCTAGATCCTTAAGTGTGGCCTTTTGACTTTTTGATATATATGTCTTAGGGTCAGCAAAAGATGTGTGCCCCTAAAGCTCTGGGGTTCCTGCCAGAACAGTTCATCTACATCATGAAAAGTGGAAGGCCCATTTCTGTTACTCTTATGCAGGGGTGGGGAACCTGCAGCCTTGAGGCCATATGTGACCTTCTAGGTCCTCAAATATGACCTCTTGAGTGAACTCAAACTTTACAGAACAATGTGCCTTAATAAGTGAATTTGTTCTGTAAAACTTGAACTCAGTCCAAAGGCTACACCCAAAGACCTAGAAAGCCGCATGTGGCCTCAGGGCTGTGCATTTCAATATTGTAGCCCAGACTTCATATTTACATCTTCCTCCTTAAGGCCATCAATGTATAAACATATGACTCTCACACTGAGCACTCCTTCACATTCTTCTCTGTAGTATAATATAACAAGCTGAATATATGAGTGCTTGTGTTCATTATTTCACTTAGATTATGTGTTTTGGCTAAACAGTTAAATGGGCAAATTCAATGAACTTCCTATAAATCAGTTCTTTGAGTAAGAGGATAAAATTTATTAAGAATAAATATGAAGCCTTATGCTTAGGTTCAAAAAGTTGACTCTACAAATACAAGATGGGACAACATGCTCATTATGCAATTTGTCTAAAGAAAATTTGGAACCTATATGAATTAATCATCTGATATAGAAACCCAGAGAAGCTGATTTGATCTTGGACTGCATTAATAGAAGCACTGATTCCAGGAATAAGGAAGAAATGATCCCATTGCCCATTGCTCCAGTGAGACCTCGTCTAGAGTGTTGGGTGCATTCTGGGTTTTATAGGAATGGACATTGATTAGCTCTAGAACATCGAAGGAGGGGAATCAGGATAATGAAGACACTTAAAGTGTTCTATGAGGATGAGCTGAATAATCTGGGGATCATACCCTGCAGAAGAAGAAAAGACTTGGGGGAAGAAAAAGGGTTCATAACGGCTATGTTCAAGTCTTTGAAGGCTGTCATGTAGAAAAAGTATTATACTGGTTCTGTTTTGCTTAAGAGGACAAACATAGGTGCAAATTGCAAAGAGGCATGTTTAGGCTTGATATTGGTAGGGGGAATCTTTTCTTACTACTTAGAATATTTAATGTTTATGAATGAACTACTATTGAAGAAGACTTCATTGGAAGTCTTTAAGTAAAAACTGACTAACCACTTGTGGGTAGGCTATAATGGGTCTTCTTTTGTGAAAATGGATCGAACCAGATGGCCTCTTAAGTCCTTTCTAACTATGAAATTCTATGATCCTGTTACTCAGTCATCCATCTACCAAATCAGAGTATTTTGTAGCCATAGGTGAATTTAGAACTCATGGAAAGAATCTTTAGATTCAGAAATGCCCTTTCTCTCATGAGCAAGAATTTAATAATTTAATGTAATACAGATTAATTTTTACCTGAGATGGGATAGGAGACTGGAAGCTTCCCTCTCAGCTCAAACATTGGATATGTCATTCAATACCTCTGGCTCTCAGTTCCTTGTCTATAAAATGAAGGGATCAAACTGAATGATATCTAAAATCTCTTTAATCCATAATCCTATGTCCAATAAAGTGATGGTGCCATAGGTATTTTATAATGTTTTGTTATTCATTGTTATGACTTCATACCCTATGCTGAATATGTGTGTGTGTGTGTGACTGTTTGCAAAGCTAAAAGTGCTATATCAATGTTAGGTAGTAGTGGTAATAGTAGTAATAGCAGTGATGGTGTTGGTGGTGGTAGTAGTAGTAGTCATATTAGTAGAAGAGTGATAGCAGTAATAGGAGGAGGAGGAAGAGTAGAGAATTAGGAGAAACAAGAAGAGTAGTCATAGTAGAGTAGGAGCAGCAGCAGCAACAAAGGCAGCAGCAGCAGCAGTGGTAGTAGTATTAATAGTAGTAGTAGTAGTAGCAACAACAGCAACAGCAACACTAGAAACACGAGAAGTTCCAGCAGAAGTAGTAGTAGAAGGGAAAAGAATTGAGAAAGGAATGAGATTGAAGATGGGGTAGTGGTGGGAGAAAGTTATTGAAGGCTGGTTCCATAAGGGTTCTACTCACATCCTATGCTTAGCTGTCCCCGGTCTACCTTACTAGGGGGATTTTCTAGGATCTCTGCCCATTTTTGGTCACTACTTTTATCCTATGAGTCACCGTAAAATCTCCTTACTACAGTTTTGACTACATGGAATAAAGAGTTTGGGGAGAAAATTTTGCCAGAGATGCATTATTTCTGTACAGTAGAAACCCTTACATTGAAAGCACATTTCAGAGCATAGGTGAAAAGTTTTGTTGCTATTTTCTCTTTCCCCTGAGAATAACAGTTGAAGATAAAAATATAGTCTGGCCACTAATAATAAGTCAATGAACAGTCTGTTCAATAGTGCTGATAGGAAGGCAGAATTGCAGTGTTTGTTTTTGTTTCTGGACTTAATGGAAAGACATTATCTGTTACTCCATAATGTATGCTGCTTTTTGATGACTGGTGCCACTGACATCACTCTAAAAGCAGGTATTTCTAGAAGAAACAGCAGCAGGAGAAACAGTTAAGCACTTTAGAAAATTAAGTCCTGAAGTAGAAAATGCAATTCCATGCTCATTGACAACCTTCCTTTAAAATGTTTCAGGAAGAGGCATGGAAACAAACAATCTGGGCTCTTTTGCACCTCCAATTGATTTTCCACAGAGGGCTTGAATTGCCAATTTCCTCCATAGAGAGAATTGTAAAGATGTTGCCAACCCAAGGAATCTGCCATTTCTCCCTTGGGAAAGCTTTGGTACTGGTGCACTTCCCTTCCGGGATGAAAATCTGAGCTCATCAGAGAAGTGAAAAACATCAGTTCTTTCTTAGTGTCCTTTGAGGGATCTTCATCCAAACTGTGCCCACTCACTGCAGATATCCTTCAAGGTCTGGCCTTGGCTCTCTTCTCTTCTCTCTCTTTGCTTTTTTAATTGGTGATCTCATCCACTCTTATGGCTTCAATTATTATCTCTATGCAGTTGATTCTCAGATCTTAAACATGTTCTCTGACCTCTGCTCATGCATCTCCAACTGCCTATTGGACAGCTCAAACTGGATGTCATATATACTAATATTTCCAGAAGTAAACTCCTTATTTCTCCCACTAAATTCTTCCCTCCTCTAAATATTCCTGTCTCTCTAAATGGAACCACCAGCCTCCTAGTCACTAGGCTTGAAACCTAAGTGTCATTCTCAATTCTTTACTTTCTCTCACTCCTTGTATCCAATATGTTGCCAAATCCTACAAAGTTCATCTTTATAACACCTCTTGTATATATTCCTCTTCTCTCCTCAGATACGGCAAACACTCTGGTGTAGACCCTCATCAGCTCATGGCTACAAAATTGCAATCACCTGACAGTTGGTCTCCCTGCTCCAAGTCTCTCCCTACTCCAGTCTATCTTCCACTTGATTATCAAAATGATTTTCCTAAAGTACATGTCCCTTTTCGGTTCAGTTTAAACTCCGATAGCTTCATATTACTTAAAGGATCAAATATAAAATCCTCTATTTGTCAAACTTGACTCCTTCATACCTTTTGAGGCTTTTTACTCACTTCTATGGGTTCTAGGATCAAGAGCAGCAGCCTTTCAGTAGCTCCTCACACAAGACCCTCCTGATTGCATGAATTTTCACTCGTTATGTCCCATGTATGGAATTCTCTCCTTCCTCACTTTTAACTTCTATTTTCTTTCAAGTTCCAGCTAAAATCCCACTGTCTACAAGAAGCTGTAATATTGGTGCCTCCCCTCTAAGATTATCTACAAGTGATCCTATGTGTACCCTAATTGTTTACAAATAATTGCTCACGTGTTGTTTCCCTAAACCCAATTTAGATTGTGAACTTCTTTCTGGCAGTAACTCTTTTTTACATTTTGTATTCCCAGCACTTAAATCAGTGCTTGGCACATAGTAGGCTCTTAATAAATGCTTGTTCACTCGAGAAAAAAGCAAAATATGTTGTATATCTGCAAGGAAAGGCTAAAGAAAGGATGAGCAGACAGACTGATGGTCAGATTTTCCATTTCTTTGTCAAGTTTGATTTAGTCACTCACTTGGCTTCATGATTAGGATAAAGGAAAAAAAAACTGTGGGATGAAACGAGACAAGAAACATTGTTGGGAGCAGAAACAGGGAGCATTCAAACAAACAATTAAAAAAGCATTAATTATACACTATGTGTAAGACACTTTGCTATTTGTTGGCAGTACAAAGACAGAAATGACAAGAGTTTCTACCTTTCAAGAGTTTATATTCTACTGGGAGAGACAACACAAATGAATAAAGCAAATAAATAAACAGGTAAATGACTGAACGAAAAGCAAATATATTAATAAAGCATAAACATATGCATATGCATAGATATATATTTGCATGCATACATATTATACATAAACATATGTGCATATATTCAAACGTTTGCAACATAAATGCAGGGTAATTTTAATAAGCAGTTATTAATAGCTGGGAGATCAGCTGAGCTTTGAAGGAAATGAGGGATTCTAAGTGGTGAAGGTGAAGAGGGAGTGAATTACCAGGCAGAAATCTATGCTCAAAGGATCTTAGAACTGATAGGAACCTTAGTAGCTAGCTATCCCAATCTCCCAACAAATGCATGAATTTCCCATTATTGTTGAAGACAACATATTTAATCCAAATACCACATATTAAGTACTTACTGTATGCAGATATAGACTATGTGGAAGAGAGAGGTATTAATTAAGCTGTCACCATATTGGGAGGTTGGACTTGCAAATCATGTGAAAGATTTTAAACTCTACTCAATAGGTCATAAGCAGAACCTGAAGATTTTTGAGTGCTTTAATCAGATATGTGTACAAGGAAGAGGAGATTGGCAGGATGATGGGGTATGGATGAGATTGTGTTTGTCCTCCATTTTCAAAGAGGACTATGACATCAGAGAAATGATGACATGACTTGCACTTGACTTTATTTTCAGTGAAGGAGGGCTGTGCAAGGTCACCAGCCTCACTTTCTCCTCCTGAGCCATCTGGGTCAGGTGACCAGATATTCATCAGGATGACTGGAGACATCCCAGAATGAATGAGATAAAAGAGAGTGAAGGGGAAAAGGCTTGATTGCTGAAAGATCAATGAAATGGTTCAAAGAAATATTAATGAAGCCCTGAACTAGGGTGTTGGGGATAGGAATACAGAGAAGAATGAAAGATATCAAGTTTGAACTGATAAGTCATAGATATTATAGGTGAGAGAGAACAGTCAAAGATAAATTTAAAGTTATGAAATATCAAAGGCAGGGCAAAGGGTGGCATTATTTTAACAGTAAAAGTGAAATCATAAGGTTGAACAGATTTTTGAGGTAAAGAACTTGGTTTGGGACATAGTGATACTATCTACTAGTTATACTATTTACTATTAATATTATTAATGATAATGATACTATCTACTAGTTATGCTATTTACTATTAATATTTTTAATAACTAATCAATAATATTTAATAATTTAGTGACTAATTAAAATTATTATTATTTGCATCGTAGGATAGGGATAAAGACTGGATGATTTCATTCGTATAGGAAACCCCTGATGTAGAAACCTCTACCAATGCAGATTGGGACTTCCTCTGTAACTTATAATCTTAGAGAGCTGCCCAGAGCACTGAGGTGTTAACTTCCTAAGATCACACAGCAAGCACATACCAGAGTCAGGATTTAAACCCAAGTCTTCTTGACTTCAAGGCTAGCTATCTACTCATTCTGCACCATTGCCTCTTATTTTGTAGAGTACTTTACAATTATCTAAGTTCTCCCAAATTTAGTTCTTTTTATCTTACCAAAAATTCTGCAAGCTAGGCAAGGCACTTATCACTATTCTCATATTACAGATGATGAAACTGAGAGTCATAAAGGTTAAGTCTGTGTTTCCAGGTTACATGACCAATCCGGTACTATAGGGGAGGTCTCTCAACCTCGTGTTCAGTAATTTTTCCACTACATTTACTGCCTCTTTTTGAACATGCCCAATGGTGGGGCATTCACTCCCTAATAAGGCAGCCAGTCCATTCTTGGGGAACCATAATTCAGCAGTTCAGTCAATATGTATTTTTTTACAATATGCAAGTTGCTGAGCTAAGCTCTGAGACAGATACAAGGATAAACAATTACTATGCATAAGGGACTTAGAAATTAGGAGGAGAGATGGGATATGTACAAAAACAACTTTCCTTGCAGTTTCAATCTGTGATTTCATCTTTATTTGGAATTCTCAGTGCTGTAATTCCTTCCACTTACACAGATCAAAAAAAGTCTTTTTTAACTTAGATTCTTAAAGAGCTGCCTGGGGCACTGAGAAGTTGATTGATTTGCCCATAGTTTCAACACCAACATGTGTCAGGCTCAGAATTTGACTCTAGGTCTTTCTGATTCTAAGGTCAGCATTTCACACAATATGCCACACTGCTGACTCTAATGTATAATTGAAAATAAGTGTGTAAGAAAGGTATAAAGCAACTGTTATGAAAGTTTAAAGGAAGGAGACCTAGCTGGAAAACTTCACAGAGAAGGTGACATTTCAGTTATGAAATGCCTTGATGAATGGATAGGCTCAGTATAGATGAGATGTCAGAAAGATATTCTGATTGTAATAATAGCCACCATTTATAAAACATCTTAAAAGTTTGCAATGTCCTTCTTTATATAAACATTTGTCCTCCTTATAGTCCCATGAGGCAGCTGCTATTATTATCCACATTTTACGGATGAGGAAACTGAGGTCAAGACATTGAGTAAATTGTTCTTAAGTTTCATAGTAAGGTCTGAGTCAGGATATAAACTCATTTTTTTCCTGATTACTAATTCAGCACTCAATGTATTACTCCACTTAACTACCTCTAATCCTTCTCCACCTTTCTCTTCATAGAGGAAATGTGCAAAGGAAAGCATAGAATATTTTGGAAATGGTGAGTAACCCATGTAAGATAGAAAGTATAATAGGTGAACAGAAATAGCATGAAATAAAGTGAGGAAAAATTCAAGTAGATAATGCATGGTCTTGAACTTTATACTAGCAAGTTTGGATTTGATTTTGAAGTCAGTGGGAGTCATTGAAGGTTTCTGATCAGCAGAGAGATAGAATGAGAGTAGTGCTTGAGGAACTGTTGCAATATTCTTCCTTCCAAACCCAATTTTCAATAATTCCTACCCAAACACCCAAATTGTATCTCAAGTAACAAAGTACTATTCTACCTTCTTTCTGATGAGGAAGCATAGACAGAGGAATGGATCTAGAAACAGGGGAGCAGGATTCAAATCAAAATTCTGCTACTAATTCCCTATATGACCTTGGGCAAATCACTTAACATATCTGGTTTTCTAATTTCTAAAATGAAGAACTAGGCTAGATGATCACTGTGGTTCCATACCTCTAAATCCTATGCTCTTCTTAGTACAAGTGGAGTTCAAGGACTTAGAGTTGTGAGGGATCCAAGAAGTCATCTAATCTAGCGCTATCTTACAGATAAGGAAATAGAGATATAAAAAGAGGGAATAGTTGTAAAACCCTTTGCAAACTAAGAGTTATGTAAATAGTAGTAGTAGTAGTAGCAGTAGTAGTAGTAGTAGTAGTAGTAGTAGTAGTAGTAGTAGTAGTAATAGTACTAGTAGTTTTTGTTGTTAATGATGATATCAGTGTTACCATTTTACTTGTCATCCAAGGTCATGCAGATAATAAGTAGCAGAGCTGGGATTTGAACGACATCTTCTTACTCCATATCCAGTGTTCTGCCTCCCCTGTATCCTGAATCTTTCTAGTATTCAAAACTGCTTCATCTCAAGCTTGTCTCTTCTCACTGTCTCTTTGCATCTTTAATTATAACTGGTAAACAATCCTATTCTATTCTGCCTTCCCCTACAGCTTTTGAACGTTTTCTATTAAGTGAACACAATCATTATTGATCATACGCTTTGCAGGAATGTGCCGAGGTTCCCCCTCCCCTCCATCTCAGAAGGAACTGAAACAGCTTCATGTTCTACTCTTTATTCTTGACTCATTTGATGGATTTACTATCTATCTGCCTGACAATCAGTCTATCCATCTACCTATTAATCTATCCATCTACTTATCAATCTATCCATCCATGTCCATATAGTTGCTCAGGCTATCTGTAGATAAAGCTATAGCCAAGGCAGAGTGGCAGGACTTGTTACAAGAGAAATTTTGATAAGATAGTCTCTAAAATCTCAAAACTGAAAATTCTATGATTTTACAGACATAGGGCTGGGAGCTATACTAGAGATGAAAGTGGCCAGTGTTCTTCAATGAAAGAAACACATTTGGCTTTCAAAGCCTCTCACAGCCCAGTCTCGTCCTATTTTTCCAGTCTTCTTATACTTAACTCCGTGTACTCAATGGTCCTACCCAACGAGCTTTCTTGCTGGTCCCTAACTCCATGGGCCTTTTAGCTAGACATTTTCTGTGCCTGAAATGCCCCACCTCCTCACTTCTACCACCTGGTTTCTCTTGCTTCCTTCAAAACTAAAGTTCAAATCTCACCTTCTAGAAAAACTAATTTCTAATCTTGTATGTATAAAGTTGTTGTATGTCAACTCCTTCATTAGATTCTTGGTAATAACAGTGCTTAGCATAATGATTGCCACACAGTAAACACTTACTAAATAAATACTTCTTAGAGATAACTAAGTTGCTCAGTGATTATAACATTGGATCTAGAATCAGAATGATCTGTGTTCAAATTGACCTCAGACATTTACTTGCTGTTACCTTGACCAAATCCCTTAGCCTTTATTTATATCAGTTTCTTCAGTGTCAAGTGATGATAATACCTACCTTCCAGGGTTGTTGTGAAAATCAAATGAGATAATAATATAGTATGGTACCTAGTATATAATAGGCACTATATAAAGGCTGGGTAGGTAGGTAGGAGTAGGAGTAGGGGAAGTGGTAGTGGTAGTGGTGGTAGTAGTAGGAATAGTAGGAGTTGTTGTACTGGTGGTTGTGGTTACTAACAAACTTATAACTAACCTAAGCTGAACAACTGACCTATTAAAATGGGAGCTCTTGAGGGCAGGCGCTCAGTCTTTGCCTTTCTTTGTAGCCTCAGAACAATGCCTCACATACAGTAACTGCTTAAAAATTGCTTGTTGGCTCACTGTGTGGTTGCCTGAGTCAGAGGAGCTGCTTTGAATCCTGCTGTCAATATTACTTGTATGATCTTGAACCATTTTCTCATCTATATAATGAGATTGCACCAAATGACTTCTGCCTTCCCTTTCAGACGTAGTTCAATGATTTAACCTATTCTCTTCATTTTACAGATGAGAAAACCAAGTCCCAGAAAAGTTAAATGACTTGCCCATGGTCATGCTACTAGTGCCTATCAGAGCCAGGATTCAAACCGGATATCCTGATGTCAAATCCATTCCTTTTTGAACTATATCATCCTACATAGTGACAATATTTTATTCTTCTGCTAATACCTCAGTTTCTTGTATTTTTTCCACTGTTGCACACACACTTATCATGCTGAAGTCAATGGCAACTATTAGTTCAATGCTAACTTAAGGTCAGCCCTAACAAAGTTTTCTAAATGAGCTTCCTGATTTGCTCCAATACTGCTTTCATGCCCACTTATTTTAACACAAGAGCCTTTCAACCAGGTTTATGCCCTAATTTCTGTTTGACCAGATGTTTCCTATTGGTGCAGAAGATTGCTATGGAAAAGGGCAGAGTCCAATTGTTCCAAAAGATAATTATGGGTTCTTGGCAATCAAAGGAAAAAGGACAGATGGTTAACAGGATGGGTACCATACCAAGTGACGTGTTAAATATTTTCTCTACTCAGGTGGTATTGGCTTCTTGTTGGTGAGTCCATGTTGAGTTTGGGAACCAAAGAATCTAGGATTTTACAATCAGGTTGTCAAAATGTGATAAATTTTATAGAATTTGCATCATTGAATTTTATGTTTTTGTTTAGCTTTCTTTAGGAGCCCTTAATCCAGTTTTAATGTGATCTTTATAACTGTCACTATTACGGTACGTTGGTTCTTGGTGGCTCAATTCAAAGGGGTCACTTAAAGGTAGCTGAACAGAGTAACTTAACTTGCAGGTTCCCTCAGTTCTAGTGGAAGGAGTCCTGACTTATGATCAAGGGATCTGGGTTCAAATTTCTACTCTGCTGCCTAATACTTGTGAGTATTTGAGAAAGTCATGTTTCATCTTTTGCCCTTTGTTTCTCATCTGAAAAAGGAAAGACTGTACCAGATGATCTATGGGGTCCTTTATAAATCCTTGTTCCCATTTTATTAAGACCTAGAATTCCTATGAAGAGTCATCTATTAAATGAGAGCATCCCAGAAGTGGTACAATGAAGAGAACAGTACTATATGGTATTAATCATAACAATATATTAAAAATAATTATCACAGTAAGACTACATATGTGAGAATTTTAAACTTTGCAAAGTACGTCACATTTTAACTGATTTGATCTTCATGCCAACTCTGGAAGGTAGGAAATACTACTATCTCCATTTTACAGATGAGGAAACTGCAGTTTAGAGAGATTAAATGACTTGTCAAGGATCACATAGATTGTAAATGTAGGGGGCAGAATGTAAATGCAGGTCTTCCTGATTCCAAGTCCAACATTATCCATAGCCCCAGCTTCTGGATTATAAATCAGAAAAATGACATCCTATTTATGGCACTTGCTACCTGTGTGACCTGGTCCACCTTTTCTCTGAGCCTCAGTTTATTCATCTGTAAAAGGAAGGGATTGAAATAGGATAGGCAGCATCTATGGTTTCTTCCACCTCTAGATCTATGATCCTAATTCTAGTCTGCCAGCCTCTATTTCACATCCCCATTCCAAGTCAATAACATTTATTAAGTATCTGCTAAAGGCTCTATTAGGTGATAGAGATATGAATATCGTCTGCTCTAAATAGCCTGGAAGCACCAAGACATCAGGGAGGACTTGATTTACTACCCCAGGAACCTTTCCCTAGTGATCTCCTGAAAGTCTGCACAATCTCTAGAGGCAAAGTTTTCTTGGAGGAGTCAATATAGTAGAGTATTAGGAATGTACTTGAACTCTCCCAAATTCCCCTCCAGAAAACTTTAAAATAGCACCTCAAATTACATTCCAGAGCAATGAAACCAACAAAAGATCAGGGTGAAATAATTTTTCCAGCCCAATACAACTTAGGAGATTGGTGGGAAAGGTCTGTCTCACTGGGAGCACTGCTCAGGCAGCATAAGACCTTGCCTTGAGCGCAACATCTTAGATAGCTCTCAGCATACAGAGAGTTACGTGGATCAGACTAGGGGCAAGAAGGATATTACAGGTGACCCTTTACTGGCACTGGGTGCACTGCTGCATTGCTTATACACAGTTTTGATTGTAAAATTGGCTCAAAGAGGGAATAACACATGCATTCAATTGGGTATAAAAATGTTTCTTACCCTACAAGAAAGTAGTAGGGAAAGGGGATAAGAGATAGGGGAACTGATAAAAAAGAGGGTTGGTAAGTGAAGAAGTGTTTGAAAGCAAAACAGACTTTTGAGGAGGGACAGTGTGAAAAAAGAAAAAGAAAGAAGGATAAACAGGGAAAATAGAATGGAGGGAAATAAGTAGTAATCATGACTGTAAATATGAATGGGATAAATTCACCCATAAAAAAGAAAGAGAGAGCAGGATAGTTTAATAACCAGAATCTGACAATAGGTTGTTTACAAGAAACAGACTTGAAACAGGGAGATACATAAAGAATAAAAATAAGGGGTTGGAGCAGAATCTATAATGCTTCTGTTGAAGTAAAAAAAATAGGGGTAGCAATCATGATCTTAGACAAAGCAAAAGTAAAAATATATCTAATTAAGAGAGAAGCAGGGAAACTGTGTGTGTTCATCCTTCGTTGCCAAAGAAGACCATGCCATCAGAGAAATAATGACATGACTTGCACTTGACTTTGTTTTTAGTGAGGGAAGACTGTGTAGATCACCAGCTTCACTTCTCCTCTGGAGCCATCTGAATCCAGTGATTCATCTCTAGTCATCATGATGACTAGAGATGACCCAGGATGAGGCAATTGGGGTTAAGTGACTTGCCCAAGGTCACACAACTAGTAAGTGTCAAGTGTCTGAGGTGAGATATGAACTCAGGTTCTCCTGACTCCAGCACTGGTGCTGTATCCACTGTACCACCTAGCTTCCCCAGCAATTTTGCTTAAAGATGGCATAGACAATGTAGTAATGTCAATACTGAACATACATGCACCAAATGGGATAGTATCCAAATTTTTAAAGGGAAAGTTAAATGAGTTACAGGAAGAAATAACAAAATTATACTAGTTGGGGGACCTCAATTTTCTCCCCTCACAACTAGATAAATCAATCAAAAATAAACAGGAAAGAAAGTTAAGGAGATGAATAGAATTTTAGAAAAGCTACATATGACAGATACCTGGAGAAAACTGAATGGGGATAAAAGGGAATATACTTTTTTCCTCAGCTGTACATGGCACTTTCACACACAAAAAGCTGATCGTGTATTAGGACATTAAAAACCTCACAACCAAATGTGGAAAAGCAAGAATATTAAATGCACATTTTTCATATAATAATGCAATAAAAATTACATTCAATAAATGGCTAGGGAGATATATACCAAATATTAATTGGAAACTAAATAATTCAATCCTAAAGAATGAATGGGTCAAAAAACAAATCATACAAACAGTATGATCAACTATGAATGACTTAGCTATTCTCAACAATACAATGATCCAAGAAAATTCCAGTGGACTTACGACGAAAAATGCTATCCATCTCCAGAGAAAGAAATGATGGAGTCTAAATGCAGATCAAAGCATACTTTATTTTCAGTCTTTTTCTTTTTTCTTTTTGGTTTGTGTTTCTTTTACAACACGGCTAATATAGAAATATATTTTATGTGATTGCACATGTATAATCTATATCAAAGTGGTAAAGGCATCCTTTATCAAGGAGAAGGTAGAGGAGAGAAAGAGGGAAGGAATTTTGAACTCAAAGATTATAAAAGTGAATGTTAAAAACTACTTTTACATGTAATTGAGAAAGATGTTCTTAAGGGGAAAAACATTTCCCTAGAAGTCTGAGGATCTTTTCCAAAGTTGAGTGTAGATCCATCAGCTCATAAAATCATGTGTCAATGGAGGAGCAAGAAGGAACCTGCAATCAGGAACCCTGGGACTCATCTGGCTCACAGGTCTGCTTTTCTTCTTATTTAGTGTGTCCAGGTGTGCCTTATTAAGGGCTGGCGTGGGAGGCAGCAAGATTGAGTTATTTATGAAACAGATGGTGATTTACCTTCCTTGGAACATGTGCTCTTGCAGGCAGCTGTGAAGACCTTTCTTCTTCTAGACAGGTGCCAGTCACTTAACAAATTTGAATGCCCACTTCTAGCTCTTCTTTGGATGCCTGAATTTACTAGTCTTATGTTTCCCCTGTTTCCCTTCCCACCAACCCATTCTTCCTACCCCTGCCAGCCAAAACCAGTTTGGCAGGGATTTTGTTGAGGTTTTTTCCTTCTAGATAGGAGGGAATAAATATGCTTTTATAGTCTCTTATCCATTCTTTACGTGTTTATTGTTTTTTAATATATCTATGTTATTTCTAGGTATTTAGAGCCATACTTGCATTTGTATGTGTGTACAATCATAGTTAAAGACAGAAGGAATTATAGCAAGAGGGGTAAGGTCTGTACATGTACACATTACTATTTATAACTATAGATACTAGTTGTGTTAATGATTAAAGCTAATAACACTTTAAGTTCTTTGTATATACTATTTCATATATACTATTAAATATAATCTTATGGATATACCTATATACTACAATAGACAGTGTATATAATATATGTAGTATGATGTATATATGTATATGTATATATATATATATGTATTTATAGTATACTACATCTGTTATAGTATACAGGTACATGTATCCATAAGATTCATATGAATTGTAATATGTATATATATATGATATAAAATATATGTGTATGATGTGCATATATACTATAACAGATACAGTATACTATATATACACATTGAAATATATAAGTACATATACACTATAATATATAGTAAGATATATATAATTCTAAAAGGTCAGTGTAATTTTAGACTCTAATTGTCTTGTATTGTCTGCTAATTGGTTATCTGACAACTGTTTAACGAAGCACCCATTTCAGAGCAATTTCTTTTTTTGTTTTGTTGTGGTGTGTTTCTTTGTTTTTGGTGAGGCAATGGGGGTTAAGTGATTTGCCCAGAGTCACACAGCTTGTAAGTGTCAAGTGTCTGAGGCCAGATTTGAACTTAGGGTCTCCTGACTCCAGGGCCAGTTCAGAGAGATTTCCACTATTCAAACAAACTATGAAAATGTTAAAGCTAAGAGGAATTGTTGTATACTGGATTTAGTTTCAGAAGACCTAGGCCAAATCTCAGGTCTTCTACCTACTAACTATATGACTTGGAGTAAGTCACATCACCACCCTAAGCCTCATTTTCCTCAAGTGTAAAATAGCTATATTGGCACTTCTGATAATTACTTCACAGATCTTTTTTTGTGAAAATCAAATGAGACAAACTATATAAAATATGTTATAAAAATAACTTACAGTATAAAAATTACTCTATAAATAACATCTGCTGCTGCTGCTTCTAAAAATAGCTATGACATTGTAAAGATATAAAAGATCTCTAGATTCAAAGGAATGAATCTGTATTAAAAGAATTTTGTATTTTTTCACAGATGACATATGTTGAATAATTTTTAGTAGACATCCCCCCTCCACCACCATCCTCCACTCAGTACTATCTACTTACTTGTCAAGCTGTAATGCTAATGTAAGGTTAATGGTGGGTGAGGGGAAGAGTTAAAGAGCTTCTCAGCCAATCAATAGGCCTCAGATACGTTTTGTTAATATCTGTTGAGACACTGGATCAGAAAGTCATGCCCTCCAGCTCTGAAAAGTGTATAAATATTCTAAGGTGAAGTTTTACTTTGGGACTTGCTCTTTGGAAGTGTGTTTGACCAGATGAGACTCTGGGTACCTGCTAAGGAGCCCCCAGCTTTGAAAACCCAATGGTGGTGCTTTTCTCTCTGGTAACTATGTATGTATGTTATGGTCAGACAGCTGAATCTTTCTCTTGATGTGTGATGTATGTATTGCTTATGGTCAGACAGTTGGAAGCCCTGTCTGTTGGTCTTTATTTCTCTGTTTGTATTTTCTCTGATGTTCAGGATGCTTACTCTTTCCCTTGAACTAAGTGAATTATATATATATGCTTGATTAAAGTAGATTGTTGACTCCTCAAAAGTTGCTTTCCTTTTAGAAAAGCAGATCAAAGAACCTGTACAGTAGGCCCTCCTGCATATGTCAGGATACTTGATGATTCACAAGCCTATTCTGTTCCTAATAAAAACTGAATAGTGACATTGCTAAAAACCCATGCCTTCCTTGCAAATGGTATGGTCAGATATGGAAAACTGAATAAATATCTCATGAATTACCAGAGGTACAGGGAAATAATTCTAGTAATTAAAGAGTCAGGGTAATACCTTGGGACTAGAATGGATTCTCCATTAGTTAGATGCACCAACTAATTATGCAACTCAGTCTTTTGTTTGTTTGTTTTCCGTTTGTTTTGTTTGTGATTATTTTTCTGTATGGAATTAGCTCAGGGATCTCTCTGTACTAGTAAATTGGGATTAACTTTTCTTGTATGTTAAATTCCTAGAATATGTCTTAAGGATCCATTGTATTCTGTGCCCAGTGCTTGGTGCAAGGGTACTTTTTGTTTAGATCTTATTTTTGCCATCATCGTTTTGGTTTTATGAAAGTTCTGGATTCCATTGAGAAGGAAAATAACGTAAGAAAATTTTAAATGTGAATGATTTAGCAGCAGACTTTTGTGGGCTTCTACTATGTGTGAAGTATCGCTGCACAGTGGATAGAGTGTGGAACTTGGAGTAAGGGGTTCAGATCCTATTTTTGATATTTACTAATAGTGTGCCTCAAGACAAATGACTTCACTTTGTTCTATTGCATTCCATTCAATCAGAACCCAACTAACTGCTAGGCATTGGACTGGGTGCTAATTACACAAAAAGGAACAATTTCATCCTCAAAGAACATACATTTCACAGGGACAGGGATGGAGTAGGACATATACACTAATAAGTAAATATGAATATGTAAAGTAAATATAAAATAATTTGTGGGAAACATTAACGACTGGAGGAGCAGAGATCAAGAAAGACCTCATGAGATGCTAGATGCCTGGCACTTATCTACCAAGTCATCTAAGGTGTTTCTACTCCATTTTCTTCTTTCCTTTGATTGATATTAATCAACCAACAAGTAGTTATTAAGCACCTTTATGTTTCCCTGGCATTGTCCAAAAGTCTATTATAAAAATGTAAGATATTAAGGTAAAGGTGGCTGTGATCTTCAGGTAGATAAATACATAGAGTCTATACTTTTGGGAAAATCTATAGACACCCTTGTAAACTTTTACTGAGCTACCCTGGGGGAGATTCCAAAATTCATCTGATAGTATATTAATTCAAGGCCAAAGTAGGGCAAAGCTGGCAGGACTTGGCAAGCATATGCATTTCAGTTGCTTAGCCTGCAATTCACAGATACAAACCTTTGATGACTACAATCCCCAAATATGAATTTCCAGATATGATCTGATTGATGTTGAAATTTCCCATCAGGATGTCATGACACTAAATCAGAATGCTGTGTTATACACAGCATTCTGTAAATAATACTGTAATTAGATAATCTGAAATAGAATCCCAGACTGCAATGATTTCCCTCATGTATTTATTGTTCATTAATGTGCCATATTTGAGATACTAGGTGAAGAGAATGGGGAAAAGAAAGAAAAATAAGTAGAAGGTACCGGGTTTTTTCTTGTGGCAAAGTCTTATCTCAAATGTCATTGCCTCCTCCTGACCTTGCTAGACCCATCAGTGAAAAAAATATCAGGCAAAAGAAAGGACAAGAAACCATGTTATAGGAGAAAGAATGTTGATCTTGAGGTCAGGAAGATCTGAGTTGGAATTCTGCCTCAGACATTTATTAGCTGTATATTCTGGGTAATTTATTAAACTTCTCTTAGCTTCATTTTCTTCATCTCTAAAATGAAGGGAGGGGGACTCAGTAGTTCCTGCTTTCCTTTCTAGCCCTAAATCTATGTATGATCCTGTGTTGGGTCAGTAAAAGTAAAAATTATTTTACAAACAGTATCACTTAACCCAGAAGTTTCTCATTTGGTAGGAATGATTATTGCTTTTTCTCTAGACTTATAAATAGGAGAAAGGTTTAAAGCCTTTCATAAAAGGCCAATTGTACTAGTAATCAAAGAAATGAATGTCATTACAATGAAGGAAATCCAGGTGCTAACACACTCAGGTATCATTTCCCTCCCTCTTGTATGTTTCATCTCTCATCTGAAATTCCCAACTCCAGCAAGGGGAGTGGTCATTGCCACCATTATCTCTAGTTTCTCAAGTTATTCTGAACTTGTCTTTTTTTGTAAAGAGGAAGGACACTTTAAGTTGTATGGCAACATTTACATATTGTATAATCCCTTCTCTATGGGGAAATAGAAGTCATTTAATCTACCCAGAAAGTAAAAAGTATGCTGGTTAGGATTTGGGTGAAGATCACTGAAGGGAAAAAGAAAAGTAATACTGCCATTTGCATATATTACAGAACACCTGAATGGAATTAAAAGATAAATGAACAATTGTAATACTTGTAGGGTACTAAATTAGATCAATTCACATCTTTTTTTCTTCCAAATTTATTAACTCATTTGTTTTCACCTTTCAATAATCACTTCCATAAGTTCACATTTTTTCTCCCTCTCCCCTTCTTCCTCCCCAAAATGACATGTAATCTTATTGTGAGTTCTACACATACAGTCCTATTAAACATACCTTCACATTATTTGTGTTGCATAGAAGAAATCAATTCAATTCTTATGAACTTCAGTTTTCTTATTTGTAAAAAATAAAACAAAATAAAAGGGGGAAGGACGTTGAACTAGAAAAGGAATGGGAAACCTGCAGTCTCAATATCACATGTGACCCTTTAGGTCCTCAAGTATGGCCCTTTGACTGAATCTAAACTTGACAGAACAAATCCCCTTAACAAAAGAATCTGTTCTGTAAAACATAGACTGTTAAAAGGTTGCACCCAAGGATCCTAAAGGTCACCTGTGACCTTAAGTCTTCCACATCCAGATCTAGTTCAACATCTTCCCACCTGTTGTTTTGTTTCATTATTATTATCATTTTTAAAATATTTATTTTTAGTTTACAACATTCATTTCCACGAGATTTTGAGTTCCAAATTGTCTCCCCATATTTCCCTTAGCCTGCCCCAAGACACCATGCATTCTGATTACCCCTTCCCCCAATCTGCTCTCCCTTCTATCACACTCCTCCCTTGCCTTATCCTCATCTTTTCTCTTTTCTTGTAGGGCAAGATAGATTTCTATACCCCATTACCTGTATTTCTTATTTCCCAGGTGCATGTCAAAACAATTCTCAACATTCATTCATAAAACTTTGAGTTCCAACTTCTTTCCCTTCTTCCCTCCCCACCTATTCCCACTGAGAAGGCAAACAATTCAATATAGGCTATACAGGCGTAGTTGTACCAAAGACTTCCATACCAATCATGCTGTGGAAGACTAATTTTATTTCCCTCCATCCCATCTTGCTCTCCATTTATTCTGTTCTCTCTTTTGAACTTGTCCCTCCCCAAAAGTGTTTACTTCTAATTACTCCCTTCTCCCATTTGCCCTCCCTTTTATCATCTCCCCCCACAACCCACTTATTGCCTTCTCCTCTATTTTCCTGCAGTGTAAGACAGATTTTCATACCAAATTGAGTGTGCATTTTAATCCCTCCTTAAGCCAAAGGTGATGAGAGTTTCATTTTTCCCTCTCATCTCTCCCCTTTTCCCCTCCATTGAAAAAACTTTTTCTTTCCTCTTTTATGAGAGATAAATTGCCCCACTCTATTTCTCCCTTTCTCCTCCCAATATGTTCCTCTCTCACTTCTTAATTTTATGTTTTTTAGATATTATCCCTTCATATTCAACTCACCCTGTGCCCTATGTCTATATGTATATAATCCCTCTAACTACCTTAATACTGAGAAAAGTTTCAAGAGATAACAAATACTGTCTTTCCATGTAGGAATGTAAACAGTTCAACTTTAGTAAGTCCTTTATGATTTTTCTTTCCTGCTTACCTTTTCATGCTTCTCTTGATTCTTGTGTTTGAACATTAAATTTTCTATTCAGCTCTGGTCTTTTCATCAAGAGTACTTGAAAGTCCTCTATTTCATTGAATTATCATTTTCCCCTGAAGTATTATGCTCAGTTTTGCTGGGTAGGTGATTCTTGGTTTTAATCCTAGCTCCTTTGACTTCTGAATATCATATTGCAAGCCCTCCAATCCCTTAATCTAGAAGCTTCTAGATCTTGTGTCATCCTGATTGTATTTCCACAATATTCAAATTGTTTCTTTCTGGCTGCTTATGATATTTTCTCCTTTACCTGAAACTCTAGAATTTGGCTACAATATTCCTAGTTTTTCTTTTCAGTTCTCTTTCAGGAGGTGATTGGTGTATTCTGTCAATATTTATTTTACTCTCTGGTTCTAGAATATCAGGGCAGTTTTCCTTGATAATTTCATGAAAGGTGATGTCTAGGATCTTTTTTTTTGATCATGGCTTTCAAGTAGTTCAATAATTTTTAAATTGTCTCTCTTGGTTCTATTTTCTGGGTCAGTTGTTTTTCCAATGAGGTATTTCACATTGTCTTCTATTTTTTCATTCTTTTAATTTTATTTTGTAATTTCTTGGTTTCTCATAAAGTCATTAGCTTTCATCTTCTCCATCCTAATTTTTAAAGACCTGTTTTATTCAGTGAGCTTTTGAACCTCCTTTTCCATTTGGCTAATTCTGCTGTTTAAAACATTCTTCTCCTCATTGTTTCTTTTTTTGGAACGCTTTTGCCATTTGAGTTAGTCTATTTTTAAAGGTGTTATTTTCTTCAGCATTTTTTGGATCTCCTTTAGCAAGCTGCTAACTTGCTTTTCATAGTTTTCTTGCAATGCTCTCATTTCTCTTCCCAATTTTTCCTCCACTTCCCTTACTTGATTTTCAAAATCTTTTTTGAGCTATTCTGTGGCCTGAGACCACTGCATATTTATTTTGGAGATTTTGGATATAGAAGCCTTGCCTTTGCTGTCTTCCTCTGATGGTAGGCTTCATTCTTCCTCATCTAAAAGGATGGAAGAAAATACCTTTTCACCAAGAAAGTTACCTCCTATAGTCTCATTTTCTTCCTTTTGGGGGGCATTTTCCCAGCCAGTTACTTGACTTTTGAGTCCTTAGTCAAGTGGAGAGTATACTCTAGGGACCTGTAAGTTCTTAGTTCCTCCAAGGTGCCACAATAAGTGGAGAGGAGTTATTCCTCTCCTGGCCTTCACTCTGGTCTGAAAGCAACCACAAGCACTCTTATACCCAGCATCTGTGAGTAAGATTTCCGCTTCAGAGCCTCCACCAGCCAGCATTCTTCCTCACCCCAGGACAGTCACTCAGGGCTAAGATTCAGATTAGCCACTCAATTCCCCCAGGATCTTTAGGCCAAGGGCTCCAAAACTGGACAATGCTGCCACAGTGGCTATTGACACCCTGGGGCCAAGCTGGACCTCATTTCCCTGTCACCCAGGTGAAAGAACTTTATCACTGACCTTTGAAGCTGTCTTTCATGTTTGTGGGTTGAGAAATCTGGGAACCACAGTTGCTACCCATAATTTTCCACTCTGAAGTCTACTCTGGTCCTGTCCTTGCCTGCCACACTGCTCAGCCAAGGCTGGGTTGCATTCTGCTTCGAGCCCAGTGTGATAGACCTTTCCTGTTGGCCTTCCAGGCTGCCTTGGGCTGGAAATCCCTTTCACTCTGTTGCTTTGTTGCTTCTGCTGCTCTAGAATTTGTTTATAGTAATTTTTACAGGTTTTTTATTGACTATGGGGGGAGAGCTACAGCAGATCTGTCCTTCTACTATTCCATCTTGACTCTGCTACTCTGTTTTGTTTTTTGATAAGCAAACTGAAACTCCTAAGAGTTGAATTTTCTGCCCATTGTCATAATAAAATTGAGTCAGGAATAAATTAGATTTAGACCAACACCTCATATATTATCTCAAAATAAGTTCCTAGTCTATACATTGCCTAGATATAAAAAGTTTTCATCATAAATGAATTAGAGAAATATGGAAAACAAAAACCTTTCAAATCTATGGATTGAACAGTAGTTCATGACTGAACAAGGAGGAGATCACAAAAGATAAAATGGATGATTTCTCTTATATAAAATTTAAAGGTGTTTGCACTATCAAATCCAGTACGTTAAGATTAAAAGGGAAAAATTAACTAAGAAAAAATCTTTATAGTAAGCTTATATAATAAAGATCTCATTTCATATATATACATATATAATATAAATGTGTGTATAATATTATAGGTACACATATACACACATACATACACATGTATGTACATATGGAATAGATTCAAATTTATAAGAATGAGAGTTATCCCCAAGTGATAAATTGTCTAGGGATATGTACCCTAGGAAAAAAAAAAACAGGCTATATATAGACATATGAAAAGAAAAATTATTCAAATCACTAATAATTAGAGAATATATATTAAATCAATTCTGAAGTTAGACCTCACACCTATCAGATTGGTATAATAAATATGAAAAATATGACAAAAGGAATAAAATTACAAATGTTGGAGGGGGTGTGGGAAAACAAGCACATTGATGCCCTGTTGCTACACTTATGCAACCACTATCAAAAGCAATTGACTTAGATTGTGCTTATCTGTTATAGGGTTTTTTTTCCTTTCTCTTTTTTGTTAAATTGAGGCAGGAGTAGGGAAGGATTGTATGGATTAACACTGGTGATGCCTCAAATGTGGAGATGGGGGGGAGGGGATAGTAAAACATTTTTCAAATGAACTTTACCGAAGAAAATTCAGAAGGAAGGACAAATAAGCTTGATAATTTGGAAATTAACATGTGGAGTTTATTATACACTTAACAAACCAAGCTGTGTAAAGCCGAGGTACAAATTTTAATGTACAATTCTCTTTTTATATTTTGCTATGTATATGGAATTTTTATGGTTAAGTATAGAATAAAAGTTTAAAATTTTTTTTCTAAAGATTGGGCAAAAAACAAGAGAATTGGAGAAGAATAAACACTGAAGCTATTTTTTTTTAAGAAAGAGAATGAAGTCTGTAGCTTAAGCAAGTGAGCTTGACTTTGATTCTGGACAAAGTTCTAGAATGTATTATGAAAGAGAGAAATAGTTATATTTAGAAAAAGAAGAAGTGATCACAAAGGGCTTTGACTCCACCAACCGATACACCAGTAGGATATAATATTCATAGAATTTTTTTTTCTCTGCAAGGTGGTTCCGTGGATAGAACACTGGGCCTAGATTGAAACAGAACTAAGTTCAAATCCAGCCTCAGACCTTTCTTTGTGGCCTGTATAACTTTGGATAGGGCTCTATTTAATTCAGTTTCTTCATCTGTAAGAACAGGATAAACAGTAACGCCTAACTTGCAGGGTTGTCGTGGGGATCAGATGAGATAACGTGTAAAGAGCTTTGCAAACTTTAAAGTGCTATATTATATAAATGCTATCAATGATAATGATGATGATGATGATAAAATATGGCTGACCCATAGCCTAGTCTCCATATGGCCACTTGATAAGAACAGACACACACACACACACACACACACACACACACACACACACACACACACACACACACACTAGTTTGCCAGCTAGCATTTCTGCAGGGAACGTTTTCTCATTATAATGCCTATTTTACAGTTAAGGAAACTCTTCAAGGACAGGAACTGTCTTTTCCCTGTTCCCAGAGTTTAAAGGAGTACCTGACAAATATTAGGTGTTTCATAAATGTTTACTGTCTGACTAATATAGTAGAGAAGGCACCATGCCTCATACATATTAGGGGTTTTAAAAATTCCCACTGAATGGAGTGAAAATGAATTGAGAGGACTGTATGGTACTAAAGTGACTGAGCTAAGACTGGAAGTCCAGGCATTTAATTCCAAATCCAGGGCTCTGAAATACCAATACAGCAGCCTGCAATAATGAAATAGACATTGAGTTCACTATACAAAGATATAAAGCCAGACACACCTCATTCATTTTCAGGGCTTAAAAAAAAAACTGCTTCTCTTGCGTGGACAGACAATTTACAAAAATCGATCCCCTATTCCATTTCTCCATCCCCTTAAGACGCAATGAATGCCTTGGAAGCATTCTTATTCAGAGTTCTTTCCTTTGTTTACTTACAGATACAGAGAGATGAAATATCCATCAGGTAATGTGTTTCAGTGCTATCACTCTGTTCATTTCGGAATAATCATCACAAAAGGCTACCTTGGTATCACTTCAATAGCCTCACTTGATTTGTATTGTTAACATCCTTCTTCTGTTTCCTTCTCTAGGAAATAGCTTTTTAAGGTAGATCAGGAAGCTCTGGAAGTCTGATCTTCTCTCCAACTTTGAAACCATTACAAAACTTTCAAAGTCCAAAACTGCAAGGTTAATGCTGTATTTATTTACTCTGAGCAGACATTTTCATCTTTAATAAAAAAAAAAATAAAAGTTCAGATATTTCCCAAGAAGCAACTGCAATGAATAGTTTGGGTGAGATTGAGCTGTTAGTTTAGATGAAAGCTGATAAATTCAATAAAAAAGAGATATAGTATGTCTGTACACTCTCTTTGTATCTCTGTTTTGGGAAAGTGATTGTGGGTTATACAATCTCTGTTAATGGTTCTGAACATTGTGCCCAGAGACATGGGTGATGACTAAAGAAGGGTTCTTTTTATGTTTTTGAACAATGATAAGTGAATGACTTTATTCTATGGAAAGCAATCATAGTTGCCCTACCTTTTTTTTTCTTCTGAAATTCCTCTCTGCAATCATAGGATTGCTAATATAGAAAAGGAAGGGATATTAGAGGTCATATCATCTCTTCCTCTGTTTTTAGTCCTGGTTTTTGACAACATGACCACTATGATGGCAAATGGATAGGCTCTGTTTTTCCCTTGACCCCACAAGTAGCTGAAGGACAACAGGGAAGTTATGACTCAACAGCTACCTTATTTTAAGCTTATTTGAGAAAGATACAGAGTTTGACATAATGGATAACAGGCCAAATGAATTCAGGGAGACCTGGGTCCAAATTTTGCCTCTGATAGGTATATCTAGAAACAAATATGATATTAAAGCAAAAGGCATTAGTAAAACTTTAAAAACCCACTATCACATATGAGCCTTAAACATTCATCCATAGTTTGGGGTCAAAGAACTACCTTAAATATCAAATCTATAAAGCTAAAATCTGGTTTACATCATAGCTGACTGATTCTGGGGGCTATAGAAAGGGTAGCAGAGTAGGTCCTGGCTATGGCTGCAGAGGAACATTCCTCTGATTTGGGTGGAGGGAGGAAGAGAGGGTACTTGACCCTTCTTTTGTCTTTGTTCTTATGTGTCACAGGATCCTGAGCCCATACCATACTACCCTAAATTCTCTATGCAGTTATGAAATGATAAAGAGGTAGAAACAGGTGAGAAATTTGTGAGATTGAATAATATTGGGATTGTACTACCACTGATAGAATTTACTGTTAACAGTGCACCAAACAAAATACAGGGTTATATGGGGTGGGAGAATGAAAGGAAGAAAGTGTGGGGTGAGTTCCAGATTTCTTCAGTAACCAGGGGATTTTTTCTCATACACTATTACCAGGCATATGTAGAGCATCTATACACTTGCTGTTCTGTAGCTTCTATGTTTTATTAATGAAATCTGCTTTTTTAAAGGGTCATTAAACAATTATGGGGTCAAATGTTCCTGCCCTAATCTTTTGGGGCACCTCCACATCAACCAAATGAGCACTTCCAGGCACTTGGGAGAGTATCCAAAGTATAACGAGTAATTTTAGATAATATTCAACTTTATTCAGTCCATTCTCTCTGACCTATTGGATACTATTTCATTTCTAGTGTGTCTCGCTCTAAAAAAACCCAATATTTTCTTTTACTACAGAAATATTTAATTTGAGGGGTTAAAAGGAATACTTTGGGAACAAAAAAAAATGAAGAATTATCTAGGACATAATTGGAATCTCAACCAGAACTTTTTTCTCTTCTCTGAATTTTTCACTTGTTCAATGATTATTTGTCAGATACCTACTAAATGCTAAAAATACAAAATAAATGAAATAGTCCCTGCCTTCTAGTAACTTAAATTCTACTTTATAAGAAAATAAACTAATGAACCAAATTTCATTGTAGTTTAATCTTCTAAAACAATACAATTTCAAACATTCATCAGTACCTTCTGCACTTAGGGTATTATAGAAATGTAATTGGTTTTTAATGGTGACTCCAATTTGATGCAACATTCCTAACTACTGGAGAAAGAGGAAACTTGGTACGCTGGAAAGAGCATGGACTCTACAATTAAAAGGCCTGAATTCACATCATGTTTCTCAGGCTTACTATTGTGTCACCCTGGGCAAGTCACTTCATCTTCCTTTGCCTCAGTTTCCTTATCTGTAAAATGAGAGGGTTGAATTTGATATGTGCCAAATCTAGGTCTATGGCCCTTGTGTGTATGACTTTAGTCAATCAAATTAGCCTCTCAGGATCTGTTTCCTCATTATAAAATAAGTGGGTTGTACCAAATGATCTCAGCAATCACTATTAGCTCTCAATTCTATGAACTTTAAACAGTCAACTTTTCTCTGGAACTTTAGAAGAATTAAGAGCTTTTTTCCTTTACTAAATGCACCTGCTAATACCAGTGTAGAGGAGAAGCTGGCTTGTTTTTCTCTAGTATTTGAAACAATACTATGCACAGCAATGTAGACATTGTCCTCTTCCCTCATTAGCATGATTCATATATTCATCGAAAATCATTTCCAAATGCTCTCATTACTTATTGGTTTTGGTGCTTCCCATGCTAGGCCATCAGGGGCTCATGGAAGAAGGGCTCCTAATTTTTGCTCCATTTATACAGGCAAAGATAACAACTCATTTTCTACTTAGTAAAACTAGCTACAAATATCAAAATGATGAGTAGTCCTTTTTCTCCATCGGACAAGTGCCGGTGTCAGGGTCAAATCCATCATGATGATTAACCACATTGGCTCCCATGGGGGAATCGCTTCCTCTTTGGTTTGGGACCAGCTGCAAGATGAATCCAGAAGGCAAGGTCAGATGAGAGCAAAGCGTTCAGATCCATAGTGGTTTACTGGGTCAAAAAAGGAACAGTATTTTTAGTAGCTACTTAAGAATAATCGCTCTTAGCATAGAGTGCCTAGCACATAGTAGGTGGTTAATCAATGTCTATTTACTGACTGACTGCTATGACCTCAAATCAGCACAGAGGCATATTTAGTTAGAAAGAAAGTAAGTTAAGTGAAAAATACTTTAAATTTCCCTTTTACTTTATGTGGAAGAGCAATTGAAATTTAGTGAGTCAGTCAATATGTGTCATATTTATCTGTGAGCCCTGTGGTAAGCATTGAGGGTACAAACAAAACAGTTTGAACTATACTTGGGAAAGCAGCATATATACATAGAGGTCAATGCCGACTATATTCAAGGCAAATATAAAGTAATTGATTGAGGGAGGGGGTAGCATTTGGGTTAGCCCTTTTGTGTTAACAAGAAACAGACCATGGAACAGACCTGTTTGACCTGAATTTTGAAGGAAGTTAGGAATTCTAAGTGGCAGAGATGAGGAGAGGTAGCCTGAGCAAAGGCTGAGCTAGTCTTTGTTAAACCTTTATTTTCTATCCTTCCCCACTCCATCCCCATGACTTTTCCTGTCCCAGACAAGCTTCCTTCTTCATGTGACACGATTTGGGGAGGGGCCCACAACATCCTGCTCACCTTTTTGGATTTGTTTCACCTTGTTAGTGCTCCTTCTAAATGCAACATCCATCCCTGACTGGCTTTGAGTCTCATCTTGTTGCCCCTCTATTCAATAAACTCACGTTCACCTTTTGAAGACTTTCATAACCTGCCTCTCTTGTCTTCTTATACCTTATTCTCCTCTACTTTCTGTGCAATCTGCTGACACTACCTCCCTGCTGTTCCTCACACAAGACACTCCATCTGTGCATTTTCACTGGCCATCCCCCCCATGTCTAGCTGTCTTCTTGTAAATTCTAGAGCACTACGAAAATGTGAAGTTTAAGTTTGGATCTGTGATTTCTTACTGTTTTACTTAAGAGTTGCCTTGAACACTGAAAGATTATATCTATGTGAGAGAGATAGATGATAAATATATACATTCATATAGACAGATATGTGAGCTATTATTTTACTAAATGTATATATTCATATTATTTAGCAACTTATAGAAATTGACAGAATCACAAAATATCTGAGTTGAAATCAACCTCAGAAACCATCTCCCCAACTTGTATGTGAATAGGCATCACTTCTATGGCTCTTCTGATGAGTCATCATTTAACATCTACTTCATGACCTCTAGCCATGGAGAACTCACTACCTCCTAAGGCAGTTCCTTCCAGTTAGGATACTGTAAATGTCTGGAAGTGTTTTTTTTCCTTTTGTTTGTTGTTTTCCCATTATATTAAACAGAAATCTGCTATATTCAGTTTCTACCAACTGTTTTTAGTTTTGCACTCTGAGGAAAAGCATATAAAATCTAATCCCTTGACTACATGACAGTGATTCAGATATTTGAGACAACTATTGTTTTCCCCCTGGAGTCTTCTCTGCAATAAACATCCTTCCTTCAACCAATTCTCACATGGTCCAATTTCTACTTCTTTCACCATCCTTGTCACCCTCCATTGGACCCTGACAAGTTTGTCAAAGTACTTTCTAAACTGAATACAACTTTAAAATATCGTCTGACCAAGATAAGGTAGGGCAGATTTACTGCCCATAGCTATCTTTGTTTATCACAGTAGCTTTTCCTTCTTTCCTTTCTTCCTTCCTTTCTCCCTCCCTTCCTTTCATTCTCCCTTTCTCTTTCTTCCTTCCTTCCTCTTCCTGCTGGCTAAAGAATAATTTTCTCATTTTCTTTATTTTTCTTGTTTTTTGTGATATGGCTAAGATGGAAATATATTTTATATGATCTCACATATATAATTGCTATCATATCGCTTGCTTTCTCAGTTGGTGGGCGAGGGACAGGAAGGCAGGAGAGAATTTGGAATTCAATTTTTTAAAGAACATTAAAAATAAGTAAATAGTGTATATTTTTAAAAATTATACTCCAGTTTCTCGTTGCCTTTGCACTGGTCACTCTTCCCCCGCCCCAGCCCCCATTACCTGGAATGCTTTACTTCCTTCTCCTCCACTTCTCTTGACTTCCTTCAAGACTCAGATGAAATCCACCCTTCCTCAGCAGGTCTTTCCTGGTCCTCTCAGCTGCTAATTTTAATGCCTTCTCCTTTCAGATTACTTTCAGATTCTCTGTACATACCTTGTATGTATTTTGTTATTTTATGTTATCTCCACCATTAGCATGTATGCTCCTTGAAGTCAAGGACTAATTATTTTTCTTTTCTCCTTCTTCTTTGTGTCATGATCACATAGCACAGTGCATAGGACAAAGTCAGTGCATCATAAATGCTAACTGCCTGAATTTTCATCAACTTAACAAAGATTTTAAAGTCACCTCTTCTGAGTCTAGAGAGAAGAAAGAGATAGTAAAAGGAGATGTCTAAGTGTTGTAACACAAGGAGAAGAATGAAAGGGGGAGTTCTCAGAGAATGATCTCAATTTTTTCACTAAAGTATGAAGTGAGGTCCTCACTTGTTCGAGTGGGATAAGAAGGTTTGAAATAGCCCATTTGGAAAGAATAGTAAGTCCAGTGGAGATTCCTGCTATGGTGAGAGTCCAGTTGCTAATTTGAAATGGGCCCAATCAGAATTGTTTTGTGATTTCCTCTATCTCCATTCAGTAGACTATGAGTAGCAAGAAGGAGGCATATGGTGGAAACAATCCAGGATTAGAATCTGTAAAGGTATAATTGGAGATGGGAGAAGGGGACAAGGGAATTAAAGATGGAAGGTTATGTAGAGATGGCTTAATTCACCAACAGGTGAAGGGTGGAGATCATAGGTATTGCAACAGTGATGGCCTGGAAAGAACTGAGGGGTAAAGGGAATCTTGGTTACAATGAGTGTGAAAAGGAGGGGTGAGGTCATAAAACATAAGGAAAGATAGAATGACAAAATATTATCATCTACTAAAGCAATGTCAGTCCATGAACAAGTAAATGAAATGTGTCAATGATGTTCAAATCTGGTGCCAAACACCTATTAGTCTTGTGACCCTGGTTAATTCACTTAACATCTACTTCATGACCTCCAGCCATGGGGAACTCACTACCTTATAAGGCAGTGCCTTTCACAGTAGGTCAATCTAAATGTCTGGAAGTGTTTTTTGAAACTACTCCAGTTTCTTTGTGAAGAAAACCCTCAGAATGGGTCACAAAGAGTTGGACACAATTGAAAAATGACTAAACAACAAAATTTTTAATATTTAAAACTTAATATTTTGTTTTTATTTTTTAAGATTTTAAATGATATTAAGATATTTGAGCTTGAAAAGAAATAATATTTAAGGTAATAGATAAAACACTTTGTAAAACTTAAAGTGCTATATAAATGCTGGTCATCATCATATTTTAGTGCTATAATATTCCTTTGCATTAATAGTAATATCTAATGCCTTTATAGAGCTGACTATGTACCAGGTACTGTGCTAAACACTTCATAATATTGTTTCACTTCATTTCCACAAGAACCCTAGGAGGTAGGTACTATTAGTTTCCACATCGTACAAATGAGGAAACTGAGGCAAATAAAAATTAGGTGACTTTCCCAGGGTCACACAAAGTCAGATTTAAACTCAAGTTTTCTCAGCCCAAGCTCAGTGTTCTATCCACTGCACCACCAGCTACTCAGCCCTTTACTACAGCTTTTATAGAGTTTTTCTACTCTACTTTTTCTCTATTACAAATAATGCAGTTCTAAATATTTACGCATAGATGGGTCCCTTTTCACTCCCTTGCCATGGTATTGTTGGGATAAATCCTAGTAAGAAGCTTAATGGATCAAAAATATGGATTGGCTTGAGGTCACATTGTGAATTACCAGGTCACTTTCCAAAAACATTTGTACCAGTCTGTCATGCCATTAACAACGTGAGAAATGGTGTCCTTCCAAAAGTCTTGCCAGCAAAGAATTTTATTTTATTTTTGATGTTTTATTTTCCAATTTAGTTCAACATCTTTATTTTACTAATTCCAAAGCTTATTCCTGGATTGACGAAGTGACTTGTCCAATGCCAATGTTCATAGACGGTAGGTGATAGAGCTAAAACTCAAATACGTATCTTGGGAATTTCTGCCACCATGTTCCCCCTAACAAATGGGGAATTTCCGTGAGAAGCTTGAATGAAACATGTATTTTTGGCAAAAAAGAATAGTAAATGCATGTACTTCCTTTTGAAACACAGAAGTTTTTATAATATTTTCTGTGGTGCTGATTTTTATAGCAAGCGTTTACATCTGTTACAAGTAATTTTTTTTAATAGTCTGCCAAAATAAACATAAACTCAAACAGTTGCTACCTTGGCATTTTCATTGCACTCTTTGGCATTCATCAGCATTTTCTATTTTATTTTAGCTTTATGGTTCTCATGGAAACCTGCTCCTACTCTCTCCTGAGTGACGCAGTGACTTTTTTTCAGGTATAATGCAATTATCACCATGCTAATTTATCATCGAATCAGGTAATTGCTGTATCATTTTGATCAAAAAAGATTCCTGTCATGCTTCATCTGCACAATGCATCTAGGACTATTTTCCGGCCTCAACATGTCAGTGACTATATTTGCTTACACTCGAGAGGGTTCAACACTCTAGCGAAAAAAAAATAAAATTTGAACAGGATACTAAATGAATCAAAACACACTCAGATTAAATGATTAGAAGTTCCCAGTTAATTACTAGAAAGGAAACTAATTAAATTACAATTCAGTTTTTATGTAGGCTACCCTAGTGAATACTAAAGTGGGCTCTTTCAATCATTTTTCCATTACGTGAATTAGGCACATTGAAAGTTAGTGATGAGAGATCCCTTGTTTGACATCTTCCCTTTTCCAAATGATATCATTTAAATTATATTTTACGCCTCAGTTACTTACATCAACATCAATGCATAACACTAATGGTCTTCTAGAAAGGAAGCTCAGATTATGGGTAAAGCTGGGAAATAGTACAATTCCCCAAGTAAATAGGGAGAGGATCCAGAGGTAAGGATTTTTGTTGTCTGGTGATATTAATTTTTTATTGGAAAATCCTTTCACAAATGATGGTATCTGATCAGACTGAAGAAGATATTAAAAAGTTTGTTTCTAGAAGTTAGAAATATGAACTGTAGTTAACTCTGGTTGATGTTCTTACCACCTCTTACCTGGATCAAAACCCAACTCTGTAATTAACTGCCTGCTTGACTGTGAGCAAAGTCACTTGAATGCATTGGACTTTACTTTTCTTTGGCTATAAAATGGAGAGGTTGGACTTAAAGTCTGTTACAACTTAAGGCTTAAGAGCTTCCTAATTGTTCTTCCTGCCTGATTTCTATCCTCTCCAACTGATCTTCCAGAGTTGCCAAAATGACTTTCCTGAGATACTTTTGACTATATCACTTATTTGTTCAAGAACTTTCAAAGGTTCCATATGGCAGGAGAAAAGAGGTATTAGGCTGCCTAGCAAACTGAAGGTCTACAGAGCTGTTGTGCTGACCTCATTGTTGTATGCCTGTGAAACATGGACAGTCTGCCAGTGCCACGCCAGGAAACTGAATCGCTTCCATTTGAATTGTCTTAGGAAGATTCTGAAGATCATCTGGCAGGATGATGTACCAGACACTGAGGTCCTTTCTTGAACTAAACTGCCAATCATTCAAACTCCTGTAGAGAGTGCAAGTCCAACAGGCTAGCCAGACTATTGGAATGTCAAATGTGCATTTGGCTAAAAGATTATTTTACAGAAAACTCACACAAGGAAAATGCTTACATGGTGGTCAGAAGAAGTGATACAAGGACACTCTCAAAGTCTCTCTGAAGAACTTTGGAATTGATTGTGTGATATGGGAGACCCTGGCAAAGGACAGCCCAGCATGGCATATCTGCATCACAAAAGCTCTCTGCCCTTTGAACAAAACAGAATCGAAATAGCTCAAAAAAAAACACAAGATGTACATATTTAGTGAATCCACTCCAAATGTTCACATGGAATATTAGTGCCTGACCTGTGGTAGAGAATTCCGAGCTTATATTGGTCGGATTGGCCACATTTGGACACACTTGTATTCACACCAATAAAATGATGTCCTTTTGGTCCTCTCTGAGAATTAAGGACAACCATCACTTCCAGGATAAAATGTAGACTTCATGACCTGAGCGTTCTCGTACCTTTACAACATGGTTCTAATTTACCTTTCTAGACATAATTCTTTTTTTCCTCCTTTCATGTACTGGGCATTCATAGCACACTAGACTGCTAAATCTCATTCTAGATCCTCCTACTCATACATTTACAAATTCCATCCTCCATGACTAGAATAAATTTCTTCTCATCTGAATCCTTATCCTTCCTTCAAGGCATAGCCCAATGCCACCTCCTTCACAAAGCCTTCCAGCATCTGAAAGTGTTTTCTTTTCTTGAAATTTTCCCTAGAATACTTTGCTTTTGCCTCACTTATTGTCCTCATTATCAAATATTTTTATTTGTGTACCAACTAGGTCCTCCCATTAACTCCTTGAAGTGCCAACTAAAACCTCACCTTTTACTGGAAGCCTTATCCAATTCCTCTTAATACTAGTGCATTTCTTCTGATGATTATTTTCTAGTTTTTCTGTGTATAGTTTGGTTGCTATGTATTTGTTGACATATTGCTTCCCTCATTTAACTGTAAGCTTCTTAAAGATAGGAACTATCTTTTATCACTTTCTGTATCCCCAGTAATTAAGAAAGCATCTGGAATATAGAAGACTCTTAATAAATGCTGATTGATTGATTAAAGGACAATGTCATTCCTTTTCTTTGCCTGGCTAGTGTCCTACATAGTACGTGGCAGAGATATATGAATGAATGAAAAAAATGATTAAGAAGTTATTATGTTATTAGGCACTGTACTAAATATGGAAGTTTTAATAAAGTATATTTTAATTGATTGTGTAAAATAGAAAATATAAGAAAAATATTGCTGAATTCAAGGACATAGCAAAAGCTAAGCAATAACAAGTAAAACAATGATAGAAAGAAAGAAAAAGAGAGGAAGGAAGGAAAAAAAGTGGAAGGAAAAAGGTGGAAGGAAGGAGGAAAGAGAGGAGGGGAGGAAGCAAAGAGTGAAGAAAAGGGAAAAGCAAGGAAGGAAAGAAAGGAGAAATGAGCCAATTGGGCATAACCTCCAAGGACTCTGTCACTCCCAGCCATGGTGAAACATCAGATTGAGATTTTAGTATCTAATTATACGCCACTTTCAATCTCAATCCATTTCCCTGGTTGCCAAGGCCCTTGGTAATTTAACCTAACTATGTTTCTCTATGCATTTTATTTATCATTCTCCTCTGTGCTCCTTGCACTTCTGTCTGACAAACTTCCTTCTTGACCCAGTATATACCAAATTAGTCACATGCACTCACTTTTGACCTTTCTGATCCTTCTCTCCAAAAATCCTCATTCCTGCTTCTTCTTTCCTCAATCCTAGCAGTCATTCTAAACTTAACTCAAACCCTATCTCTTTCATAAAGCACTATCCATTGCTATAGACTCTCAGTGATCCCTTGAGGCCAGGATTTTTAATAGAATGTTTTTCCTATTTCCTGTTCCATTCAAAAATAAAGCAGTTTCTAAGTTGAAGTGTTATAAAAGGATCATATCCAATCCATCAACAAGTCTTTATTAAGCACCTTCTATGGATCAGACATAGAATAGGCACACATCTCTCAGATATTACCTGAGAGATAATGGATTCAGAGTCATAAGGAATGTTAGCAGTCTTCTCTTTCTACCATCCAGATCATCTGACCCATCACCTGTTCCTATTTTC
The DNA here is from genome assembly GCA_023548195.1 of Bettongia penicillata ogilbyi. Lineage (NCBI taxonomy): Eukaryota > Metazoa > Chordata > Mammalia > Diprotodontia > Potoroidae > Bettongia > Bettongia penicillata. The sequence continues at coordinate 3,585,918 of JAJHZJ010000250.1, forward strand.
CAGATGATGAAACTAAGGTACAGAAGTATTAGGTGATTTGAACCAAGTCTTACAGACTAGTAAGTAACAAATCAGAATTTAAACCCAAGATCTCTGTGTTTCATGGAGCTTTCTTTCTATATCTTCTATTTCTTTGGGCTCTAATTGTACTAATGTTCTGCCCCATACAACATAGATTTTCTCCTTGCTCTTTCCTTTCTGTTTTGCCTTATCTGTCCATTTAGATTGGAAACTACTTGAGGGCAGGGGCCATTTTGATGTTTCTATGTTCTTTCATTTCATAGAGTGCCCAGCTGTATAATGAGGATATTTAATAAATACTTGTTGATTATGTAATATTTAACTAGAGCATGAATAGTCTGATCAATTTAAATGGAGCTCCGTGCATATGTTGTACAACACATTTATATTGTTCCTATATCCTTCAGTTGAAAACTGATTTTTTTTAACCCTAGAACAAGTTAAAATATAAGGATTGAGACAGTCTCTTTATGTTATTTAAACATAATATGCTAAAAGTTTGAAAGAAATAAACAGAAATCATCAAAATGTTCTCCATACTGACAACAAATGAATTATTTTACAGTATCTCTTAAACCTAACTTAACTAGTGTGATGGAGAAGTAATATTTTCTTGAGTATTGAGGGTACTCTAGTGACCAGAGGCCATGCCTTAGAATCAGGAAGCCCACAGGTTCCTGATACTCTGGGAGCCTGGGAGAGTCACATTCTTTTTAGTGCCTCAGGCTACCTTTGGGATGGCTTTGAAAAGCAGCTGCCAAGCTGTGTTGGTTGGAGGCAACTCCTCCTAGAAATTCCCTACACTAAACAAACTATCCCTCCTCCCCCATCAAAAATAAAAAACAAAAAAATCCTCACTAAGACTTTGTAGATTGGCAATGCTGAACAAGAACAAAAGCAATTTATTTTCCATTACATTTCATAATCATATATAATAAATAGATAAGGAGAAAGATAGAGACAGGCAGGCAGATAAGAGACAGAGAGAGAGAAAGAGATGGAGAGAGACAGAGAGAGACAGAATGACAGAGAGAGAGACAGAGACAGAGAGAAAGAGAGACAGAGACAGAGATACAGAGAAAGAGAGAGATGGGGAACAGGAGAAGAAAGACCGAGAAAGAATAGATAATAGAGGTGATAATACTACACACACACACACATATATATATATATATATATACACATATACATAATATACACAATTTAAATCATGTCTTTATTTGAACACCCTAAAATATCCCTCTAAAAACTTTTAGTATGAGGGGTGGAGCCAAGATAGCAGAGTAACAACACAGACTTTCTAGTGCTTTCCTCCCAAACCCAGCCAAATATCTATAAAAATGACTCTAAACAAATTCTGGAGCTGCAAAACCTACATAATGATGGAGTGAAGTAAATCTCCAGCTCAAGACAGCCTGTAAGGTTGCAGGGAAGTGTGCTGGAGGCAGAGCACAGTCCAGCATGGAGCACATTGGCACAGATTGGACCTGAGCAGTCCTAGGGGGAATCTCTTGCACCTGTGGTGGTTTCCAGACTTCACAACCCCAAAACACTCAGGACAAATTGGAAGGTTAGTGGAAAAAACCTGTGGGACCTGTGTGAGAGAATAGAGTGGGCCAGCCAGGCCCCATCCACAGCAGAGAAGGGAGGGGGCAGAGGAACCCGCAGAAGCCACAGTAGCAGCTGCTGCTACTGTTTCTGGAACTCTAGGCCCACAGATCGTGGGGGAATAGAGTGGGTGACAGCACACCCCCCACTCCCACTGTAAGCAGACAACTATCTTGACAAAGAGCTCAATAGTTAAGTAAATGACAGAGGAAATGAGCAAAAACATGAAAAAGAATGAGATTATAGAATTTTACTTTGGGGACAAGGAAGATCAAAATATACAAACAAAAGAAGACCCAAAGTCAAAGCTCCTCCATCCAAAGTCTCCAAGAAAAATATGAATTGGTCTCAGGCCATGGAAGAGCTCAAAAAGAATTTTGAAAATCAAGTAAAAGAAGTAGAGGAAAAAACTGGGAAGAGAAATGAGAGTGATGCAAGAAAATCATGAAAAATGAGTCAACTGCTTGCTAAAGGAGACTCAAAAAATGCTGAAGAAAATAATTAAAAAATAGACTAACCCATATGACAAAAGAGATCTAAAAAGTCAATGAGGAGAAGAATACCTTAAAGAGCAGAACTGGCCAGATGGAAAAGGAGGTCCAAAAGTTCACTAAAGAAAATAATTCCTTAAAGTTTAGAATGGAGCAGATGGAAGCTAATGACTTTATGAAAAATCAAGAAATTATGAAACAAAACCAAAGGAATGAACAAAGTAGCAGACAATGTGAAATATATCATTGGAAAAACAATTGACTTGAAAAATAGATAAAGGAGAGAGAATTTAAAATTATTGGACTACATGAAAGCCATGATCGAAAAATAGAGGCTAGATATCACTCTTCAAGAAATTATCAGGGAAAACTGTCCTGATATTCTAGAACCAGCGAGTACAATAAATATCAAAAGAATCTACTAATCACCCCCTTAAAGAGATCCCAAAAAGAAAACTTCCAGGAATATTGTAGCCAAATTCAAGAGCTCCCAGGTCAAGGAGAAAATATTGCAAACAGCCAGAAAAAAAACAATTTGAGTATTGTGGAAACACAATAAGGATAACACAAGTTCTAGAAGTTTCTACATTAGGGAACTGAAGGACATGGAATATGATATACCAGAGGTCAAAGGAGCTAGGATTAAAACCAAGAATCACCTACCCAGCAAAACACCATAATGCTTCAGGGAAAAAATGGTCACTCAATGAAATGAGGACTTTCAAACATTTTTGATGAAAAGACCAGAGCTGAATAGAAAATTTGACTTTCAAACACAAGAATCAATAGAAGCATGAAAAGATAAACAGCAAAGAGAAGTCATAAGGGGCTTACTAAAGTTGAACTGCTTACATTCCTACATGGAAAGATTATATTTGTAATTCTTTTTTTTTTAATATTTATTTATTTATTTAACTTTTTACATTCATTTTCACAAAATTTTGGGTTCCAAATTTTCTCCCCTTTTATCTCCTTCCCCCACCCCAATACACCGAGCAATCTAATTTTCCCTATCTCCAATCTGCCCTCTCTTCTGTCATCCCTCCCTTCTCTTGTCCCCATCTTCCCTTTTCTCCTGTAGGGCAAGATGACTTTCTATTCCTCATTAACTATATGTCTTCTTTCCTAGTAGCAACAACAATACTAAACAGTTGTTCCTAAAACTTTGAGTTCCAAATTCTCTCCATCCCTCCCTCCCCACCCATTCCCTTTGGGAAGGCAGGCAATTCAATATAGGCCCTATCTGGGTAGTTTTGCAAATGACTTCCATGATAGTCGTGTTGTGTAAGACTAACTGAATTACCCTCCATCCTATCTTGCCCCTCATTGTTTCTCTTCTGTTTTTTGATCCTGTCCCTCCCCAAGTGTTGACTTCAAATTGCTCCCTCCTCCCTTTGCCCTCCCTTCCATCATCCCCTCCTTGCTTATCTCCTTCTCCCCCACTTTCCTGTACTGTAAGATAGGTTTTCATACCAAAATGAGTGTGCATTTTATTCCTTCCTTTAGTCAAATGTGATGAGGGTAAACTTCTTGTTTTTTTTTCTCAGCTCTCCTCTTTTTCCCTCCACTAAAAAGTCTCCTACTTGCCTCTTAAATGACATATAATTACCCCAATCCATTTCACCCTCTTTCCTCCTCCTACCTTTCTCTCTCACCATTTACCTTAATTTCTTTTAAGATATGATCCCATCCTATTCAATTCACTCTGTGCTCTCTGTCTCTGTATGTGTGTGCATGTGTGTATGTGTATGTGTGTGCATGCGTGTACATGTGTGTGTGTGATCCCACCAACTACCCAGATACTGAAAAGTTTTAAGAGTTACAAATATTGTCTTTCCATGTAAGAATGTAAACAGTTCACTTTTGGTAAGTCCCTTAAGACTTCTCTTTGCTGTTTGCTTTTTCATGCTTCTTCTCATTCTTGTGTTTGAAAGTCAAATTTTCTTTTCAGCTCTGGTCTTTTCATCAAGAATGCTTGAAAGTCCTCTGTTTCATTGAAAGACCATATTTTCCCCTGAAGTATTATACTCAGTTTTGCTGGGTAGGTGATTCTTGGTTTGAGTCCTAGTTCCTTTGACTTCTGAATATCCTATTCCATGCCCTTCGATCCCTTAATGGAGAAGCTGCTAGATCTTGAGCTATCCTGATTTTATTTCCACAATACTGGAATTGTTTCTTTCTAGCTGCTTGCAAGATTTTCTCCTTGAGCTGGGAGTTCTGGAATTTGGCCACAATGTTCCTAGGAGTTTCTCTTTTTGGATCTCTTTCAGGTGGTGATCGATGGATTCTTTCAATACTTATTTTGCCCTCTGGTTGTAGAATGTCAGGGCAGTTTTCCTTGATAATTTCATGGAAGGTGATATCTAGGCTCTTTTTTTTTTTGATCATGACTTTCAGGTAGTCCCATAATTTTTAAATTGTCTCTCCTGGATCTATTTTCCAGGTCAGTTGCTTTTCCCATGAGATATTTCACATTCTCTTCCATTTTTTCATTCTTTTGGTTTTGTTTGGTGATTTCTTGGCTTCTGGTAAAGTCATTAGACTCCATCTGTTCCATTCTAATCTTGAGAGAACTATTATCTTCAGTGAGCTTTTGAACCTCTTTTTCCATTTGGCTAATTCTGCTTTTGAAAGTATTCTTCTCCTCAATGGCTTTTTGAACCTCTTTTGCCAATTGAGTGAGCCTATTTTTCAAGGTGTTATTTTCTTCAGCATTTTTTTGAGTCTCCTTTAGCAAGGTAGTGACCCGTTTTTCATGCTTTTCTTGCATCTCTCTCATTTCTCTTCCCAGTTTTTCCTCCACCTGTCTAACTTGGTTTTCAAAATCCTTTTTGAGCTCTTCCAAGGCCTGAGCCCACCCGACACCCTGCTGGGATGTCTGGGATACAGAGGCCCCGCCTTCCACATCTTTCCCTGATGGCAAGAATATTTCCTCATCATCAGATCCGAAAGGTGAAATCATTTTCATCTGCTCAAAAAAAACTCTCTATAGTCTTATTTTTCTTCCCTTTTCTAGGCATTTTCCCAGCCAGTTACTTGACTTCTGAGATTCCTGTCCACCCCCGCCTAGATCCGCCCAACTAGTGCTTGGGGTCTGAGGTTCAAATGGGCTTTCCGTGGCAGGCATGGCTGCTATTCAATGTGAGCTTTAGTTCTGGTGCTGGGGTAGGGGCAGGGCCACCTCCCAGGCTCAATTCCCTCAGGGGCTTTATGCAGAGACCTTCAGTAATGGAGTGGGTGAGGCAGGGCCGTGTCCCAGGCTCAGCCCCTTGAGGTGGTTTATGCAGAGACTTTCAGTAATGAAGATCCTGCCTGCTTGAGGAGTCCTGGGGGCCGCTCCTTCTGCCTCTGCCTCTGCCACTTCCTGCCCCTGCCTCTGCCTCTGCCGCTTCCTCCCGATGGGGCCCGAGCTGCGGAGACACCCTGCTCCCGTCTCGGCCAGTCCAGACATGTCTCTCACTGACCTGTAGCGTCTGTGGGCGGAGGGACCTTCCAGGTCGCTGGAGGTTCCATCCCTGAAGCCTGCTCCGATCTGCTCCTCTTAGCCGCGTGGCCAGGGCTGCTCTGGGGTGCATTCCGCTTTCTGGGGCACGACGGACCCTGGGAACAGCTCTCCAGGGCTCTCTGGAATGGAAATCTCTTCCACTGTGTTTCTGCACACCCTGCAGTAATCCAGAACTTGTGGGGAGCTCTTCTTACACTAAATCTATGGGCTGTGGGTTCGGAGCTCACATTCATGTAGATTTGTAATTCTTGAGACTTTTTTCAGTATTAGGGAATTTGAGGGGATTATATGCATATAGACAGAGGGTACTGAGTGAGTGGGATAGGAAGGGATGATATCTAAAAAAATAAAATTAAAGTGTGAGAGAGGAATATATTTGGGAGGAGAAAGGGAGAAATAAAGTGGGGTAAATTATCTCTCACTTAAAAGAGGCAAGAAAAAGCTTTTATCAAGGGAAGTGAGAGAGAAAGAGTGAAGCTTACTTTCATCACATTTGGCTTAAGGAGGAAATAACATGCACATTCAATTTGGTATGAAAATGTATCTTATGCTACAAGAAAGTAGGGGAAAAGGGGATAGGAAAGTGGGGGCAATGATAGGGAGGGAGCAATTACAAATAAACACTTTTGAGGAGGGACAGGGGCAAAAGAGAGAACAGAATAAGTGGGAGTCAGGATAGGATGGAAGGAAGTATAATCTTTCACAATGATTTATGGAACAATGATTTACATAACTACACTATAATCTATACTGAATTGTTTGCCTTCTCAGTGGGGATGGGTAGGGAGGGAGGAAGGGAGAGAAGTTTGAACTCAAAATTTTAAAAATGAATGTTAAAAATTGTTTTTACATGCAACTGGGAAATATCTGTCTTGTCCTAAGGGAAGAGAAGGGTCTGATAGAAGGGAGAGCAGACTAGGGGAAGTGGTAATCAGAATGAACGTTGTCTTGGGGTGGGTGGAGGGGAGAGATGGGGAGAAAATTTGGAACCCAAAATCTTGTGGAAGTGAATGTTAAAAGCTAAAAATAAATAAATTAATTTAAAAAATTAGTATCTCATTCTGTGAAATTTGTTTTTCAGATAAAGAAAATCAGTAGCATTTCAATTTATCACTTTCGTAACCTATTGCATTAGATCTAAATAATCATGTAAAACTTTGTTGATTTTCTTGCTAACTCATCTTGAAATGCTTACCAGGTGTTTCTTTCCCAGAATCAGTTATTTCCCTTATTTCAGTGTGTGTTTTTTTTTAATGTTGTGGGATTATTTCCTGTCTCTGCAGCCCTATTTATACAGAAAAAGCAGAACTTTCTACACTCAAGTTATAACCCTAGTGAAAGAATAATAATGTTCTGATTCCTGCAGAAATGCTACAAATTTGCTTCATTCATGAAACTTCTCAACAGAAGTTTCATTTGTTACACATATTTTGTTGCCCCTTTGCAGGAAATCCTACTTTTTTTAATCTTAAAAGCTAAAAGTTCAGTTTGATTTTTGAGTAAGTTAAGATAAGCTAAAGATCTCCTTGGGGTTATTAAATGAGAATTGAAGCTAGACTGCATTTTTCAAATGGGGGCTCACCACCTTCCTGGTATGTTACCTTGTCATCTTGAGTCTCATCATTAAAACCTGAATCATCAGGTACATTTATTTCACCTGAATTCCAAATTTCTCGTGGTTCCAATCACAAAGAGGTAGGGCTTCACTGTGCAAAATGGGTATTAGAGCTGAGAACAGGATAGGGTACAACTTACATAGCCTTGGAAGGAATCCCACCTCCACATGAACTACTCTCCCAATGGTTCCTCCCCTCCATGGCCTTTTCCTCCTCAGTCTCCATCTGAATAAGTACCCACTGCCTGTGCTCTCCAAGGTACCTTGACCCAGGTTCCTTTCTGCTTTTCAGCTTCCTTTAATGTATCCCTCCCCTCACCCAACTCCACCAGAATGTCACTTTCTTGAGGTCAAGTGAATGATTTTATTTGGATTCTCAGTCCGTAGTACAGTGCCTGGCACACAGTGTTTAATAACTGTTTCTTGATTTCTCTGTCTTTCCATCTCTGTCTCTGTTCCTCTGTCTCTCTGTTTCTCTCTATCTCTTTCTCTGTCTGTCTCTCTGTCCCTCTGTCTGTCTCTGTCTCTCTGTTTGTCCCTCTTAGTCTGTATGTCTCTCTATGTCTGTCCGTTTTTTTTCTCTCTCTCTTACTTTCTAACCAAGCTGCAATGATCCCTTAGATTTACCTGGTCCCACCCTCTTCTATTTTGTGGGAATTAGGTTGAAGGAATAGCTCAGAATGCTATTACAGTAATTCAGAGCACCCGAGGAAAAGTCTTAAAAATCAGGCAGAGTTTTGACTCTTTTTCCTAATTTAAATTTATTTTTCTCTCCAGGCAACCTCTGGCCTCTTTTACATTTGAGCCAAAAATCAGGATGGAATTATCTGGTTAAAATGAGGAAGCAGGGTGTGTTAGTGAATCTCTTACTGGACATGGGGGAGGGGTATTTGAGGAAGAGGAAAACCTTTTGCTGGAACTTCCCTCTGTCCTGGAAGACGTGGACATATTTAATAATTTTAACGTGTGCTATTTCAGCTCTTAGCGCAGGGTCTGGTACATAGTAGCAACTTAACCAAAGCTAGTTAACTTACCACTACCAAATGCACCTCCTCCTTTTTGCTTTTCTCCTTCCCTCACATTTAATCCATTTCTCTTTTTGGTGGTTACCCCATAGAATTAGAAGCAATAATGATATTTACCAAATTTGCTTAGAATTCCATTACACACAGAAATAACAGATCAGTCTGCTATATATCAAATGTTTCACTATATGACTGAACATATGTGAGCATGTCCTAGCCTGATCTCTGAAACAGAACATCCTGTGGGACTTCACACAGCAGAAAGTCAGTTAACAGGCGTTTACTTAAATGCGTTTACTTGCTATGTGCCAGGCATGCAAGAACAAGTCAATTAGTGACAATCTCATCGCTCCTTCCCATATTTCTCCCTCCCTCCCTCAATCAGAACACATTTCATTACCGCCTTGTATTGCATAATTTATACTCTCATACCCAGTTGGTCAGGGTGGGTGATAGAGAAATGAAACAATTTTGCATTCCATCTCAAAAACAGCCACACAAACAGATAAAACCTCCTTGAATTTCCATGTGACAAAATGCATGCATTTACACAAAAAATGCTTTTTTGTTTTCATCATTCACTAAACAAGCATTCACCCAGTGGATAACGGTTGCAAAGCATGGTGATAATTGCTATGGGAGATACAAACGGAAAAAAAGGCATGATCTTAGCTTGATTAATTCAGGCTTGATTAATTAATTTGCTTTTTATTTTGTTGTTCTTTAAATAAGATAGCTTATCACATCTATGGAAACGTAATTGTAAGATTCCTCACTCAGGAAGGGTAGCTAGCACACAAGTGAAAGTGGCAGAAGAAAGATCATTTTGCAAAGTAGCATTATCTTTGAAAATGAGATGATTCTGTTCAAATATATTATGTCAAATACTATGCACATAAAAACACAGTGGCTGGAGTATTGGACTTGGATTTAAGGAGACCCATACTCAGATCTTGATTCTGGTTGTATGACTTTAAGCAAGTCACTCTGTGCCTCAGTTCCCCTATCAGTAAAACAGAGGTCAAAATAAAGGCAGTATCTAGTCTCACAAGGTTGTTTCTATTGAGATAATGTATGTAAATTATTTTGTAAGCCTTAAAGCATCTTATGAATATCGATTATTATTTTGATCTCAAAGTTTTTATTTTTTACTTTAAGGTTTTATTCTCAGTTTTATAATACCAGCGACAGGTAAAGTGTTTTTTGGCCCCTTATATTTTTTAAATTGTATTTTTCTATATCCTAATTCATTAGCAAATGGGAAAATTGAAAATCCTGGCATGCTTTCATCCCCATTATTTCTTAAATAGAATTGACTTTCTCTTTCCCTAGTATGATTCTTAGGGCAAATTGCCAATATCTCTTTTTTCTCCTGGGGGAAAAGGAATGTTTTCATAGAAGGACTTCATTTTGTAAGGACTTTGAGAAGACTGACACTCCAATACATTATTGGTGAACTTGTGAGTTGGCTCAAATTTTCTGCAAATCAGTTTGGAATTATGGGATTACCACTGTTTATGGTAGCAAAGAACTGAAAATAAAGTGAGTGCCCATAAATTATGGAAAACCCAAACAACCTCTGATACATGAAGGCAATGAAATTATATTGTAAGGTAAAAAATGATAACTATGAGAAATTGAGAGAAATTTGGAGATATTTATATGAACTGATGGGCAGGTACGTGGCACAACGGATAAAACACCAGTCCTGGAGTCAGGATCTGAGTTCAAATTTGACTTTAGATGCTTACTAGCCATGACTATGGCCCCGGGCAAGTCACTTTACCCCTATTTGGCTCAGTTCCTTATCTGTAAAATGAGGACATACTGGAGAAAGAAATGGTGAATCACTCCAGAATCTTACCAAGAAAAGCTATGGACAAATCCATAGGGTCACAAAGATTCAGATACAACTGAACAACAACATATGAACTGATGCAGAGTCAATCTTCTACAATTCCAGGAGAACTAGGAAAGCACCATATGACTGATTATAATGATGTGATGAAAAAGAAAGGAAACCAGTTTGTATGTTTTAGAAAATGAGATATCGTAACATAGCTCTATCCTTTTGTCAGAGTAGTGGAAGACAATGGAATGGAGTTTGACAGGGTCTTTTTATTGATTGTTGTGGTCAGAATTTTTTGTTACAAGGGAGGCGTCAGTCCTGGGAGGAGAGAGTCCACGAAATGCAGAATGCACGTATTTGGAGTATCCACCCCAAATGTTCTGTGACAGAACATTCCAAGCTCATATTGATCTGAGCAGTCACAGCCAAATGTGAAAGACACATTGAAACTTCACTTTAGCGTAGTGATGTCATTTTGGTCCTCTTCAAGAATGAAAGACAGTTGCCTCTCCCCAGCTGGAAAGGCTTCCATTTTGGGTGCAGCGACAGACTGACTATTGTCAAATGACCAGCTCGCTAGTTTCAGATTCACTACTCTATTGGCCACAGCATCAAGATTTTCTTCAACCAAAGCAATGATGCTTTCATCTGGGAAGTAGCCAATATAAATGAACTCTCTGAACTCTGAAATAGTTGAATTATGGGAAAAGGTAGTGCTTAAATTTTTATGTTCCCCAAAACCTTTATTAGAAGCTTGCAATTGCAACTGAAAGAGGTCAGCAATGTGACTTTTTCCCCTAAGAAATAAAAAGATCATTTGTAGAGAAGAGAAAACTCACTGAAATTCTTTCACATTTCTCCAAACCTTTTAAATGTCTGTCACTGAGTGCCCTGATACCTAGAATAAATTTGAAAACTTTCAGAAGAGAAAATGCAGTTTCAGGGTTTCAAAGGAGGTCACCATTAATTTGAAATCATGTGCTTTCCAAATCCAAGATCATTCCTTGATCCTTCGATAAGACTGGTGAACCAAAAGAAGTCACAGCTGGTGGAAAATGAGCATTTTTTTAAAAAAGCAATGTCCAGGACTTTTTCAGTGGCTATGCATTCTAACAACCAATATAAAAATGATCCCTGTGCTGGGTTCAGTGACTGTGAACCTCTGATTGCAACCACGTATCTGGAAGAATGGGCTAATATTATCATTGCTACTGCTGTTATATCACCCTATCATCTTGTGTTATGGCATCTATAAGCAATATAAATATATGATTATATCAAATAACATTATTATTTAATCATCAGATTAATTAGGGAGAATTTTTGAAATTCTGATCATAATTACCAGTTCCATCTTCATTTTTCTTGTTCATTTCTACGAAATGCAGGAAACCTCAAAGCACCATATAGATGTGAACTATTGTTTACCATAGGATTACAGGATCATTGATTTCTGGAAGGGAACTTAGAGACCATATAATTCAAACCTCACATTTTCCAGATGTGGAAACTGAGGCCCAGAGGTGAAGGGACTTTTCTCATATAAGAACAGATTTAGGCTTATAACTCCAAATTCCAGTTTCAGTCCCTTTAAGGTGATAAACTTAATAAATGTTGTATGTGTCCTGCCTGATCCACTAACCAGCCATTCCCCTTCTCTCTCTGTTTTCTTGGGCTTCCCTATTCCCTGAGACACAACAATATTGAAATTGGGCTAATTAATAACCTTATAATGTCAATGAATGGGGCAAATTTCATTATTCTCTTATTTTAGAAAATTGCCATAGCCATCACAACTTGCAGCAAAACCTTCTCCCCATCAGTCTATAGCCATCAACATACAGTTAAGACCTTCCACCAGAAAAAAAAAAAATTACAAGCCCCTAAAAGTTCAGATGATGGTTAACATTATAGCAATAAAGTAGTTTTTAATTAAGGTATGTGCATTGTTTTTTTTTTATATAATACTATTGCTCACTTATAAACATGACTTTTATATGTACTGGAATGGAACTGCCCATTAAGGGAAGTTTGATTAGGGGAAATTTGAAGAAAGGTCCACACTTTTTATTTATGAGGCACTGATTCTCAAGGGTTGTGATGCTCTCTTCCCCTGAAAAGTATATAAATACTATGAGGTGAGGCTTTACTTTAGGGCTTAGTTTTTGGAAGAAACTTTGTGCACCAGATGAAATTCTGGGAAGTCATTAAGTAGCCCCCCAGCTTTGAAAACCCATATTTTGGTGCTTCTCTCTCTGGTAACTATGTATGTATGATCAGACAGTTATCTGTCTGTGATCTGTGATGTATGTATTGCTTATGATCAGGCAGCTGGAAGCCCTCTCTATTGATCTTTATTTTTCTTTATTTTCTCTGAAGTTCAGAGTGCTGATTTGTTTCCCCTGAACTAAGTGAATGATATATGTGCTTGAGTAAAGTGATTGTTGATCCCTCAAAAGTTGCTTTCCTTTTAGAAAAAGCAGATCAAAGAATCTGTGATAGCAGGCCTTTCTGTGTATGTCACAATGCTTACCTTTACAAATGCCTGTTCTCCAGTCTGTCTTTCTAACCCCAAGGCTGGCTCCCTATCCACTTTGCCATGCTGCCTCTAATTTCCATTTTGCACATGAGAAATCTGAGTCCAGAACAAGAGCTCAAGTGTTTTCCTGTGGTTATGTTGGAGTCAACTCCTAGGTTGATGATTAAATTTTCAAATGGGAATATTTACAACTTGGAAATTGACCAAAAAAAATGGGCCTTAAATGATTTTTTTTGCTGATTGTATAGACTTAAAGGATTCATAAAGCTTATGTTAATACTATAGATTAAACTCAAAATTTTATTGTGCTTTTCAGAGGGCTGGTCAGTAATGTTTACCACCATGCTCTTGGATTCTCCGACGTTCGCATTTTTCAGGGACAAGATTTGAACCGTCTCCAAATCCAGCATTCTTCTCAAACACTGAAGGAATAGCTGAGAGTCCCTTCCCACTTCCTCTTGTCTTACCCACTTTAACTCTTTAGTTCCATTATGTAAATGCTGATAGATCTAGCTGTTACTTGATTATTCCAGCTCAGAAAGAACAAGGCATTTAATAGTAGTTCATGGTTGAAACAAAATGTTTCTCTGAGTATGACTGCAGAATTTGTAAGTGCAAACCTAAACAGGGTAATTGCTGCCCCCAAATTATTCATAGTCAAGAGCTAAGCAAACCATGCTTGACAAGAGGCACAGAACGTGTCCAGTGACCAGTGAACCAGTGAGACGTGTAATTGGAGGTTCTGGCTGAAACCTCAAGGCACAACAAGTTTGACTCCATATCATAAATGCAATCCCTGGACTGGCTTGGGAAAATAGCCTTTACCGAGTGGCATCAAAAAGTCATTATGGCAGATTAGCAAATTCTGGTCAATAGACCAGATACTTTGCTATTTGAAAAATGTAAGTCAATGAACCCTACCGTTTCTTCCTCTAAAGATAAATCCTCTGCTACCACAAGCAGAGAAGATGAATAAGGGATTCTGGAAGAGCAAAGATAGCCCTAGGGATTGAGAATCATCCAAGGCATGCCATGACAGTCATCTCTGCAACACTGAGACATTCTTTCCATTTTCTAGATTAGCATTCCAAGAAATGGTGTGGCCATAATACAGTTGGTTAATGGATATATTTTTATAATTTCCTAAGACCAAATGAACTTGAAAAATAAATTTATGTCACTACAAACATGAGAAAAAACATAGCAGAATGGATAGTGAGTCAGCCTCTAATCAAGATGCTCAAATTTACCTTCCAACATAGACTTGCAGTATGATCTTTGAAAGTCACCTCAGCACCCTCAGGCAACTAAGAATAAATGTTGTAGATATATATTGGTAGATGGGATATCCACACTGAGAGGTCCCTCTACCAGCACTTCTCAAAATGTGGTCTATGAACACCTACCTGCTAATGCTATACTATCTTTGCCCAGTCTGTGGTAGAGCATTCCAAGCTTGTACTGCTCTGATCAGCCATGGTGGTACACATTGAAACTTCACTTTATCATGGAGATGTCATTTTGGTCCTCTCTGAGAGCGAAAGACAGCAACCAATCAACTTGTAGAGTATGCTTTCCTGGGAAGCTTTCTGGGGATTCATGAGGTCAAAAACTAGTTTCATAATGACATTAAATCATTATTTTCCTATTAAAATATTCCTCTTTCCCCCCCAGATACATATCTGTGTGGGGCTGGATTTTCTTAATAAACTTTAACAAAAAATATTTCAACAGAAACAGACATGTAAATAAATCTATTAGGTAAGACCCAACAATGATTCCCAAAATCATGAGAAACAATGCCATTTTCTTAGTATACTATTCCAGAAAATACAACTATTTTCATAAAAGTATTGTGTTAACATAATGGGTTTATTTTTGTTATTTTAAAATATATTAATAATTTGTGTTTTTAATATATCAATTTTAATTTTAAGATAATACATATTGATAGATATGACCCTCATAAAAGCATTTTGAGGGGATCCTCAATAATTTTTAAGTGTTAAGGAGACTGGAAACCAAAAAGTTTGAGAACCAATGCCCAGTAATGATTAAATCCCAGCTCTGATCCTCTTCAAATAGAGTTTCTACCTCAAAATGAATATCTAGTCCTCCTGAGAAGATAATGATGGTTTATTATTGAGAGAGCAGTAGCCTGTTACATGGGAAATAGCCAAGGATTTGGGGGCAGAAGACTAGGGTTGCAGGCCTCGATCAATAGCCTGCTTTCAGGGGAATCCTAAGAATACCACAGCTTTATGCTTCAGTTTCATCATTTACAGAAAAGGGACAATTAATCCAACATGCAAGTACTAAGCACCTAGTATGTATTGACATTGTGTTGGATATACTCCCTACTTTCAAGGGAATTGCAGAGATTTGATAAGGGTTGATAGGGGGAGATACTATATGACATATACACAGATAAGTAAATGCTAAAAGTAGAAAATAAATACAAAGCAATTTTGAGGGAACCATTAATAACTGGGGAGATCAAGAAAGATCTCCTGAAAGGGGCAAATAAGGTGAGCCTTGAAGGAAGATGGAGGTTCCAAGAGGTAGAGGGGTGGAAGGAAGATGTTTAAGGTGCTGGGAGCAGTGGTAAAAAGTTACATCTATGGGAGTTGCTGGGGAAAGCTAGCTGGCACAGTGGATAGAACACTGGTCCTGGAGCCAGGAGGATCTGAGTTCAAATGTGACCTCAGACACTTATTATTATGTGACCCTAGGCAAGTCACATAAGCCTGTTTGCTTCAGTTTCCTCTTCTGTAAAATGAACTGGAAAAGGAAATGGCAAACCACTCCAGTATCCTTGCCAAAAAGAGTCAGACACAACTGAAAAATGACTTAACAATAACAGAGGAGATGACTTGTCAGATACAGAGAATCTCAAATATTTGAATTTGGTCAGAACATAGAATGTGTGAGTGAGAATAGTGTGTAATCAAATGAGAAGATTAGGTGGAGCCAGATTTTAGAGGGAACAGCGAGAAACATGGAGTCAATGGCATTTCATAAGTGAGGGAGAAACATGGTCAAGTCTATGCTCTTGAAATGTGAGTTTGGTTTCTGTTTGGGAGATAAATTGGGAAACGGAAGCTGGATGCAAGAAGACCAGCTAGGAGGCTGCTGAAACAGGCCAAGTTAGAGGAAGTGACTAGTGCAAGTAGAGAAAAGAGGGCTGACGCTGTGGAGTTCTTATACTACCTGATTCTTAGGATTATTGTGCAAATCCAATAAACTCTAGACACTTCCTGGGGTCAGAGCTTTAGAGCTCAATGGGAAGCTAACAGCCCAATGCTTTCATTTTATAGATGAGGAAATGGAAGAGATAAAGTACATCCATTCCTTGCAAATGTCTGAGGTGGGATCTGAACCCAAGTCTTTCTGATTTTGAACTTACACTTTTAATCATTCTTTCACACTGTCTCGATATGCTTCAATAAAGATTTATACTTATATAGTGCTTTGAAATTCACAGTCTCCATATATTTTATCTCACTTGATTCTCACAATCACTCACAACAACCAAAAATTACAGACATTTTTGTCTCCATTTTTACAGATGAAGAAATCAAGGTGCAACAAAGGAGTAATTTTTGTTTTTCAGTTGTTTCCGCCACATCAGACTCTTTGTAACACTGGGAGGTTTTCTTGGTAAAAATACTGGAGTGGTTTGTCATTTCCCTCATCTCATTTTACAGGTGAAGAAGCTGAGGTGAAAAAGTGTATGTGACTTGCCCAGGGTAACAGGATTAGTGTCTGAGGCCATATTTGAATTCAGCTTTTTCTGACTCTAGGCTCAGTGCTTTATCCACAGTGCCACCTAACTGCTTGAATGTAAATGTCAGTGGTAGGTTTTGAACCAAAGTCCTACCTAATTCCAAGATCATGTTCATCCTTCATTGCCAAAGAAGACCGCGCCATGAGAGAAATGATGACATGATCTGCACTTGATTTTGTTTTGAGTGAGGGAGGGTTGTTTAAGGTCACCAACCTCATTTATTCTTCAGAGCCATCTGAGTCCAGTGATCCATTCATCAGGATGACTAGAGATGACCCAGGGTGCACTGGAAGACCTTGGCCCATTTAGGCCAAGGTCAATTCAAGTATTCACTTAGGGTGAGGTAATGCTCATTGTTTCTCTTTTGGCTAGCAACCTAAAGGGTCTTCCCCTCCCTGTTTGATTTTTTTTCTGTTAAAAAGGCCATCCTTTGACTCACTTCTTAAGCAAGCCTATTCGCTGAGTGGACATTGCCTCACTCAAAGCAAGACCTTAACTCAAAAAGGTCAAGGTCTCCCACTGCATCCTTAGTCATCTCCAGTTGCCCTGATCTATATATACCTGGCCACTGGACCCAGATGGCTCTGGAGGAGAAAGTGAGGCTGGTAACTTTGTACATCCCTCCCTCACTCAAATCCAATTTATTTGCAAGTCATGTCATCATCTTCCTAATATCATGGCCCTCTTTGATAATGAAGGACAAACCATATATTACAACTATAGGCAGCATACAACCATCTTATAAACACTTAAAGAACTTTCAATCTTATCTATGTGAGTACTCCTTCCCTAGAGGAGTGAGAGTCCAGGGCCTTAGTATCTGCTTCTGGCCTTCGTGGCCCACCTCCTAAAAAAATAAAAAAATGTTCTAAATACCTGATTATGAAACTTTGCTGTGTTAGCTATGCTGATCTTCAGTCAACAGACATACAGTTCATCCCCAGATCTCTGCTCAAAACCTTACTTGTTTGATAGACTCTTCTAGAGTTTGTGCTACATTGACATGCTCCTCTAGAAGGTAGGGTTACATCTATACAATAGTGATGCAACAAAGTGAGACTTTACTTGAAGAAAATACAATAGAGATATTATTAATCTTGTTACTAATTATAATAATAATTGATGCTTTCAGATTATTTTTTAAATAACAAAAATAATAACCTCAAGCCTGATGTCCCCAAGTTTTCCCTGAAACAAAGGGTCATCTTTTTAAACTTAGCTAGCTAGATGATGCAACGGATTGAGTGCTAGATTTGGAGTATAGAGTTCAAATCTTATCTCAGAAATTGATTCACTGTTATGGCCCTGGGCAAGTCATTTACCCTTGGTTTGCCTCAATTTCCTCATAATGAACAATGTCTATAAGAATGGTACCTTTCTCCCATACTTATTATGAGATATTTGTAAAGCACTTTGCCAACCTTAAAGCACTATATGAATCCTAGCCATTATGAGTATTTTGGTTTATTATTCATTAATATCCCTTCAACATTGCTGCATGGCTTCAGGTCATGGGGCAGTAGAGTCACCAAAAAATTGGAAATGACTATACCATTGAAAGGGCAATAAGAGAGAGACACATGGTGGGCATGAACAAGTGTAACACATTATAACGAACTATGGAGGAGATGCACAGTGAAGACAAAACTAAAGAAATGCATGAATGACAAAGATAATAGGCTAGTCCCATGGGACTAGCGAGGGATAAATAATGGATAGCCCATGTGTTTTACTGGGGATGTAAAGAGAGAGTGAGGAATGCTTCTAGCAAGATGGATTGGCCTCTGTGATAGACTTGTTGAGAGGGCCAGGGAAGACAGAGACAAAAGTTATACAAGTTGTAAAGGCGTAGATGGGTTGAGACCTTCACCATGGAAGGGGATGCCCACATCAGTGAGATCACAGATCCAAAGTTTTCTCATTGAAATAAGATTGTCCAAGATACCCTGCTCTTATGGTTTCCTGTTGCATGAAGCAGCATAGAAATCTTGTGCTCTATATCCACATTCTACATCCAGATCTGTCACTTATTTGCTGATTACCTTAGGTTTAGGGTCAGTTTGAACCTCAATTTCATCTTAAATGGGAATAATCACCAACCCCCACTCTGCCTATTTCACTGAGTCTTCCGGAAGGCTGAATAAGAGCATGTATGGGAAGACGTCAAGCACTAAAGATGTCAGGTGACCCTATACATCCTTTCGTCAAGGACTGCCAAAGGAACAGTATGAAAAAAGTTTGGTGGCTGATGATTTTGCATCTAACTCTATCATTTTCCACATTTCCTATTTGCTTGTGGGTTATTGACCACATTTTTCATTTTCCTTTAAGTCTATTAAAACTAAGTCTATAATGATAATAAGAGATGTATCTAATGTGTAATTTCCATAACTGAGCCTGTTCCACAGTCATTTAGCATCAATTACTTTGCTTTTATTAAAGACTATACATTTTCTTTGTTCCATTGGCAGTGAATATGGCATCTTTAAAATAAAATCAAGCTACAGGCAATTCAGTGGTTCACACAGCAACGTAGAGGAAAAGATTTACTTCTAATAGTGCTAGTAGCAAGATATGTTTCCATTTTCATTTGATTAAATTGGTTTTCACAAGTGACACAGTGTTGCTGGGTAGAAATAGAGTCTTTTCGCGGATAGTACAATTAATTGTAATGTTATATTCTCTGGATAATCCAGTTGGCTGTCTGCTGGGCATCTAACAATGATTATCTAGAATCTAAGAATGAGATGTCTAGAAACTACAAGATTCGAAACTTTAGTGATAAATGTAAACTCGTAAATTGTTATTCAGCTGTTTCAGTCATGCCCAAATCTTCATGACCCCATTTGGGAGTCTCTTGGCAGAGATATTGGAACTCTTTAATATTGCCTTCTCCAGTTCGTTTTATAAATGGAGAACTAAGGTAAACAGGTTTAAATGACTTTTCAAGGGTCACACAGCTAGTCTGAGGTCAGATTTGAACTCACAAAGATGAATCTTTCTAAGCCAGACTTGGCACTCTATCACCTGTATCACTTAGCTTCTCACATGTTGTAAACTAGAAGTTCACAACTGGACTACTCTATACATGAAAAAAGTGTACTCTTTGGTTCTTTTTTTTTTTAAATTTATTTATTTAACTTTTTACATTCATTTTCACAAATTTTTGGGTTCCAAATTTTCTCCCCTTTTATCCCCTCCCCCCACCCCAATACCCCAAGCAATCTAAGTTTCCCTATCTCCAATCTGCCCTCTCTTCTGTCATCTCTCCCTTCTCTTGTCTCCATCTTCTCTTTTCTCCTGTAGGGCCAGATGACTTTCTATTCCTCCTTAACTGTATGTCTTCTTTCCTAGTTACAACAACAATACTAAACAGTTGTTCCTAAAACTTGAGTTCCAAATTCTCCCCATCCCTCCCTCCCCACCCATTCCCTTTGGGAAGGCAGGCAATTCAATATAGGCCATATCTGTGTAGTTTTGCAAATGACCTTCCTGATAGTCGTGTTGTGTAAGACTAACTGGATTACCATCCCTCCTAACCTGCCCCTCATTGTTTCTCTTCTGTCTTTTGATCTTGTCCCTCCCCAAGTGGGATATTTAAGCCATGAGTAGAATTCTTAGACCAATTTCTTCTTTAATGCTGATGAAGTTCAGCTTAATTTGATTCTTCAGTGTACAATAACACCACATGTGATCTTCGATTTCTAAGATGTAGGTCTTTTCCTATAGATTGTAATCCTTCCATGCCTTCTCATAGTGTAAGTCTTGCCCATGTCCAATTCAATTTGACACTTCTTTAGTGCCAATGATGTTTGAGGGTCCAAGAATATGGAGTCAAAACCCTGAGTCCCTGTCCACAAGGAACTCACATCTGATTAGCCCCATTACACCAGCAAAAAAAATTGAGAATATGAGGAAATTAAAATGTGACCTATTCATTTCATTTAAAGTACATGCATTTTGAGAGGAAAAAATGACTTTTTGATTGTTTTTGCATCTGATGACTACATATATTATATCTTTAGGACTGATTATTATAAAATTGTACAAATAGATTTACAATAAGTATACCATTGCAAACTGTGTAATTTTTGGCCTCTGAGTCTGTATTGTGACTAAATTAATGGCTTCGTATTGATTTTTCCTCTCTTTGTTACTGTAGTTAAAACAATAAATGAAACCTATACTCATCTGTAATTATAATAATCATCTCTCTCTTTTAAAGAGAAAAGATTACTTTTCCAGGCAAGTGTTACGAATATAAAGAATAACTTTCAGAGTATTTAAACAAATGGGAAATTTCTAACCACATCAAATAAAATGTTTCTTAAAATCCATAATCAAGGATTTTTTTTCCATTGTTTTCCATCATTGACTTTGTCTACATGTAAGGCAGCAGTGATACAGTGGAGATGATATTGAATCTGGAGTCAGAGGAACTGGGTTTGAATCTAGTCTTCAACTTGCTATCTATATGACCCTTAGCAAGTTGTTAAATCTCTCTGAGCCTCTGTTTTCTCTTCTGTAAAATGATAGGATAGAACTAGAGCTCTCCAAGGTCCCCTTCCAATGTCATCGTGATGAATATCTGGTCACTGGATTCAGATGGCTCTGGAGGAGAAGTGAGACTGGTGACCTACAGAGCCCTCCCTTACTCAAAACAAAGTCAAGGGCAAGTCATGTCATCATTTCTCTGATGGCATGGTCTTCTTTGGCAATGAAGGATGAACGCAACAACGACATGATCCTATGATCTGTTTTGGTCAAAGAACTTTTTTTTATCACTCCCATGTTATGTGCTGCTGTTCCTAGTACTAGAAATGACAATGATGATGCTATATAAGCTTTTACAATGTGGTGGAAGCTTCTTGAAGGCAAACGCTATTTTACTAAAGCAACAAGCATTTAGCAAGTGCATATTTTGGGGCCAGTGACTGTGTCAAAGACAAAGGATACAAAAAAGCGAAAAATAGTCTAAGCTCTCAAGGACCTTATAGTCTAACATGAGAGACAACATGCAAACAACTGTATACATATAACACAGTGTAGGACAAATTGGAAGTAATCTGATGGGGAAGATCCTGGGATTAGAGAAAACTGGGAATGGCTTTGGGTAGAGGAAAGAACTTTAACTGAGACTTGAAAGAAGCTAGGGAAGCCAGAAGGTAGAAATGATGGGATTTCATTTTTGCCTTCCTATCTCCAACAACTAACATATCATCTGGTACATAGTAATACATGTTACACATGCTTGATTGGTGAAGATGATGATGATGATGGTATGGTGCTTTATGCTTTGCAAAGCACTTCCTACACACCTATATGGATAGTATACATACATACACATGTATGGATACATGGGTGTGTATATGTATATGAGTCCCTATGGGAGAGAGAAAGAGTAAGCATAATACAGGAGCATATGAAGGTGTTAAAGAGGAGTAGTACTTTGGTGTAAGAGCTTGCCAAGCCTTTTTAAGGGCTTCTCATCTACCTTTGGTATCCAACTTCCACCCAGGTCTCACTGTGACTCCAAGAAGCTGTAGTGTGCACAGCAACATGTCCTGGTAAAAATTGTTTTAGCATATAGGCTAAACCAGATTGGGGGTAACCAATAGGTCTCAAACTCATTGGTAAGTTAGAGCATGTGAAGATTTCCCCTGGAAGAATAGGTAAATGAGAACAATCTGCTCCAATGCCCATGAAGATGGCTGAAGTAAATGCTGTGGAGTACTTAAAGCTTGGTAAGACATTGAGGACACCAAGGTCATTCACTGCATCCTGGATCATCACCTGTCATCCTGACTTTTATCTTGCCAATGGACTTTTATGACTCTGGAAGAGACAGTGAGGCTGACAACTTGGCATAACTGTGCCTCACTAAAATCCAGTTCACAAGCAAGTCAAAACATCATCTCTGTGTGTGCAACATATACATATATTAAGTACATATAGTATATGTATATATACACATATGTACATACATGTATATATCTAGCTACGTAAGTATCAGAGATGTAGACACTGGTTGGACCAGCTAAGTGGTGCAGTAGATAGAATGCCTAAAGTCAGGAAGACTCGTCTTCCTGAGGTCAAATTTGGATTCAACACTTACTAGCTATGTGACCCTGGGCAGGTCACTTCACCCTGTTTGCCTCAGTTTCCTCATTTGTAAAATAAGCTACAGAAAGAAATGGCAAGCCACTACAAGTATCTTTGCCAAGAAAACCCCAAATAGTGTCACAAAAGGTAAGATCCAACTGAGATGCATGGATAACATGACACTGGCTATCCTTATTGAACTTTTGAATCCCATTGACTGCCTATTTCAGTTCTTAGAAGGGTGAAATGCTTCCTTAGGAGAAAGGAAAGGCCATTTAGCTGTCAAAATTATACTGAGATTCCACTCAAGGGATATGGAAAAGGGAAGCTCAGGGGCTTATTGATCATACAATCATTGGTTTCACTCATTTTTTCTCTTTACTTTTTATTCTCTAGCCTGTTTTATTGATGCAGACTTTGTTTTTCTTGAGCTTTTGCTTGGGATGTTTCATTACAGCACAGGAGTCACCCTGGATCTCAGAGTCAACGGCTGTTGTGAGTCAACAAATCCTAACAGGAAGTACTACACTGGAAAGGCTTCAAGAGTAGATCTTGTGATGGATTGACTTATTGCCAGCTGAGCTAAGGTCACAGGGGCCCAGCATCAGATGGTGGGACTATATGTGTACATCTGAGTAACCATCATATACAGGGATTATGGCCTTTTTTGATGGAATAAGTGCCCATTTTACTTAAATCATAAATGACTTTAATATGATTGATATGCATTTGTTAAGTGACTACTAAGTTCAAGGCACTATAAAGATAATAGTTGTACTGACCAAGACCTCAAAGTGTTTGCATTTGACCAAGAGGATGCAACATATACACAGAGCAGAAAATACAAAATATATGCAAAATAATAAAAAGAAGTTTCAAAAGTGGGCTGTGCTAATAACTAATGGCATCAGGGAAGGCATCTTTTTTTTTAGTTTTATTGATGTGTTTTGTTTGAACATTTCTGACATTTCTTAGAGGCTGTTTTTAACAAAGTAAAACATTTAAGTAAAATAAATACAGTGAATTCATTTGAAAGCTTGTTCAGCATATTGTATCTGTATCATATCTCCTGACTCTCTAGTTTTCAAAAAATAACAGAAACATATTTTTCCTTCCCTTTCAAACCCCCTCACCTCATTGATAAGTAAAAAAAAGCAAGTTTCTTATGATAAATATTAGCACTTAGGCAAATACATTGCCCCTCTGGCTGTGTGTATAAAGGTATATGTATGTATATGTGTATGTGTATATATATTATACACGCATGTATGTATATATAGAGAAGAGAGAGGGAGAGAGAAAGGGAGAGAGAGAGGGAGAGAAAAAGAGAGAGAGAGAAAGATTTGGGTTTCCTTCCTTGAGAAGAAAACAAGTACTTATTAAGGGAGTCAGCATTTATCAAGAATCTGCTACATACCAAACACTATGTTATATAATTATTTTGTAGATATTATCTCACGATTCTCACAACAACCCTCAGAGGTAGGTCCTGTTTTGATCTCCATCTTACATTCGAGATAACTGAAGGAGAAGAGGTTGAGTTCTTTGTCCAGAGTCACACAACTAGTCAATGCCCAAGTTTGGATCTGACCTCAGGTCTTCCTGACTCTAGGCTGAAGGCTCCACTGCGCTATCCTTATATCCTTAGACAATTTGTCAGTTCGTGGATTGCTCTTTTTCTTAGAAATTTGAATCAGTTCCTTACATATCTTAGAAATGAGACCTTTAACAGAGAAACTTGCTGCAAAGATTTTTTCTCCTCAGTGAATACTTTACCTTTGAATCACGACTTTAAGAAAAGGCTTCTTGTAGGAGGTGGAATTTCAATCTGTCCTTTGAAGGAAGTTTGGGATTCTAAGAGACAGGGAAGAAGGGAACACATTCCAGACATCAAGAACTCCTGATGCCTGAGAGTCTGACTTTCCCCTTATGCCCCAGGACCTTGAAACCTAAGGCATCACCTTCCTGAAATCATTGGTCCTTTTCAAGAACGAAACATAAACAATAACAACAGCAAGGAAGCACAGGAATTGGGGACAGAGTCCTGTATACAGGGAACAGCTAGCATAGCAGTTTACTGAGAATGGAAAGTATGAGACCATGGGTAATATGAAATATGACTGGGAAAGAAGAGAGCAGCCTGATGGAAATTTCAGTGAATTAGAGAGAAGAAATTCCTTTATTGTCTGTAGGCAACACACAGTGGATTTTCATTGTCTTTCATTGTCAGAAGAAACAATTCTTTTTCTTTATTACCAAATTATCATCTCAATTTTGACAATGAGATTGGGGACCATAGTTATAGATGGACCGGTGAGTAACCAAAGCCCTGTTTCACACATCATCCCTATCCCAGACAAGAAGGAAAACAGATGGAAAGCAGCCACTGGAGCAGAGACTACAGTTTGAAGCCAGGGATTTTAAATGGGAAAATGGAATTTGGGAAATAGAATCATGTTTTTTTCTTCTAAAGATCTGTTCTGTCAAGGAACAATTTGAGCCATAGATAAAAGACGAGCATGATAAAAGGGAATATTTGAAGCTGCCCCTAAAAGGAACTCCAAGTGTTTAATGTTTTAAAACATGGAAACATATGGTAAGGAGAGCTGGAAGTTGAAGGGAAGGAGGCCATGAGCATATATTCCTATTGTTGAGCTCTCCTGGCTTAGCCAGACTCCAATAGGGCAGCTTCTTTCCTTTCTTTGTTTCCTCCTTCCTTTTAGCACTTATGTATTCTGTGTGCATTATGAGATTTTTCTCTCTTCAATAAATAGACTCATAATTGCTCACAAATATTTCATGAGCATATGGTTCATCAGAGAATTAATCAATCAAATAGTAGTAATGCTAATGATGCATTTCAATGTTAAAGTTTACATTTCACGTATGTCATCTCATTGAAGTTTCACAAGAGCTTTGTAAGGTAGGTATTACAAAATATTTTTATTCCTATTCTGTAGATGAGAAAATAGAGGATGGGATATGATTTACCTCTGGTCACAAAGCTAGTAAGAATCAGATGTGGGATCTGAATTCAGGCCATTTATTAAATCCTGGGCTCTGTAGTGTAGAATAAAGATATCAGAAATGGATAAGACACTGGAATATGGCTTGAAGAAGATTATTTATGCATATGGACTCATATGTATGTATTGTATGTGTGTGTATAATAGGACATTTGGGGCAGCTAGGTGGTGCAGTGGATAGAGCACCAGTGCAGGAGTCAGGAGGAGCTGAGTTCAAATCTCACCTCAGATACTTGACACTATCTGTGTGACCTTGGGCAAGTCACTTAACCCCAGTTGCCTCATCCTGGGTCAGTCTTCCTGATGAATATCTGGTCACTGGATTCAGATGGTTCTGGAGGAGGAGTGAGGCTGGTGACCTGCACAGCCCTCCCTCACTCAAAACAAAGTCAATTACAAGTTATATCATTATTTCTCTGATGTCATGATCTTCTTTGGCAATGAAGGACGAACACACATAACAGGACATAGATAATGTTAATATGTTTTTTTTCTAAGTCAGTCCTCTGCCTATAGGGAGACTTATGTATCATGTTGTGGCCTCATTTCTTTTTTGATTTTGACACTACTGGTATAGAAGACATAAAAAGTATAAATTATGGTCTTCTTCCTTATAAAACTTGTAGGTTACACAGGGTAATAAGACTCATACATACAAAACAATAACAAATGCTGAATTATGTGATATATATATATATATATATATATAATTTTTGTGTAGCATTCGTGCCACCTGATTGTGGAGGCCCTTGGCATCTTAGCTTTAGTATATAACGTTTTGGGTGATCCTATTTCTTCAAATAAGCCATAAGTTCCCATTCAGTGAACTCCCTACCAACAGACCAGAACAATCAATTACATAGTAAAGATTTTAATTAAGACAGAATAGTAAAACAAATAATGGGAGAAAATCCCCTCCATGTAAAATTTCCCCCAGCTTCTCGTGCCACTGGGAGAGGGAATACTCTCTGAATCTCTAATACTTGATCCTGGAGTTACAGACTGAATAGTTCTCTTGGGGTTCTGTTTCTTAACAAGGTGCCTTACATTTATGGCTGCTCCTTTCTGCCTCCATATCTGTAATTCCCCTCTGACTTTGAACCTCCCTCTGGCTGCTTCCCCACAGAGGGCTCCTGCTGTCTGTAGCTGCCATCTGCTGATGGATTTCTCTGATGAACTGCTACCAATCTGCCCAGGCTGTTTTGGGCCACTGAAGGCTTCCTCTTCCTAAGAGTGAGTGTCAACCTTCCTTTGTTAGAATGCCCTTATCAAGACTTGCCTGAGGCTAACTGACACATTCTCAGCTCTGTTATTAGTGGAATCCATGGTGGCACTGACTTTGTTCGCATCTCTGTAAGAATTCCCCCAAGCTTATTTAATATTTAGGTTTTGGTAAACAAATTCTCTTTAACTCCCATAATGCCTTTTGATAACTGGTGCCAAGATCTTGCAAATTACAATGGAGCATTTCCAAACCTCAAGGAACCACTGGAGAGAAGGGAACATGCATCTATTAAGTGTCTACCATGTGCCAGGCACTGCTCTAAGAATCTTCCTAATAGTATCTCATTTGAGTGAAGTAGAGATGACAGAGTTTGCCCTATATTGTGTGATACATAGCTCTCTATTGTGTGCTCAGAACATTGTCTCCCTTATAAATGATAATAATTGTACTTACTATGTTCCAGGTACTGTACTAAGCACTTTGCAAATATTCCCATTTAATTCTCACAAAAGCCCTGAAAGATAGCTGCCATTATTATCCCCATTTTATGTATGAGGAAAGTGAAGCAGAGATTAAGTGATTTGCCCAAGGTCACCCAGCTAGCAAGTGTCTGAGGTTGGATCTGAATTAATGACAGAACCATCTATCTAGGGGTAAAGTAGATCAATGGGGTTCATTGCCAGAAAAGCCTATGTGGGGAAGCTAGATTTAGGATTTGAGTAGGCAGAAAGGAAAACTGACTAATTGATAAACTCTTTGAAGACAGGAATGGTGCTTATTCCTTGTACCCTATAGTACCTACAATTACCATCTTGTATACGGAGAATGCATAATAAATGCTAGTTGAGTTTATTTGAGTTGGGAAGATATTTTAAGTGTGTCATGAGGATAAAAGGCTTATTTTGGAAAACAGCAAGAAAACAAGGTTGAATAGGTAGGTTAGATAGAAGGTGATGCTGAATCTTTAGAACTAGAAAGAGAGGGGTAAAAGGAAAGAAGGAACCATTGAAAGTTTTTGAGGAGTAAATATTACTTGATGAGAGTAGTAATTGTTTGTGTTCATCCTTGGTTGCCAAAGAAGACCGTGCCATCAGAGAAATGATGACATGACTTGCACTTGACTTGGATTTGAGTAAGGGAGGACTGTGCACATCACCAGCCTCACTTCTCCTCCAGAGTCATCTAAATCCAGTGACCAGATATTCATCAGGATGACTGGAGATGACCCAGGATGCACTGGGAGATCTTGTCCCCTTTAGACCAAGGTTTATTCAGGTATTCAAGTGCTCATTCATTGAATAGCCTTGTTTAAGAAGTAGCCAGGGGGTGGCCCCTTTAATGAGGCAAAGAAAAATGAAAACATCAGGCTGGGAGAGAAGCAGCAACAGTTACTACTGATAATCACTCTGAAGCCAGGAGGATCCAGAAGAGAGCCCTTAGACAGATGCGTAGTTTGGAAAAACAAAGGGAGGGGAGGGGAGGGGAGGGAAAGGAAGGGAAGGGAAGGGAAGGGAAGGGAAGGGAAGGGAAGGGAAGGGAAGGGAAGAGAAGGGAAGGGAAGGGAAGGGAAGGGAAGGGGAGGGGAAGGGAGGGAAGGGAAGGGAAGGGAAGGGAAGGGAAGGGAAGGGAAGGGAAGGGAAGGGAAGGGAAGGGAAGGGAAGGGAAGGGAAGGGAAGGGAAGGGAAGGGGAGGGGAAGGGAGGGAAGGGAAGGGAAGGGAAGGGAAGGGAAGGGAAGGGAAGGGAAGGGAAGGGAAGGAAAGGGAAGGGAAAAAAGGTGTATTCCTTTCTATTCCCATTCAATTTTCTCCAAAGATCTATCACATCTACCTTATCTAGAGTTTTATTTACCTCTTTAATCTCTTTCTTGTTTATTTTGAGGTTAGATTTATCGAGTTTAGAGAGGGGGAGATTGAGGTCCCCCACTAGTATAGTTTTGCTGTCAATTTCTTCCTTCAACTCCCCCAACCTCTCCTCTAAGAATTTGGATGCTATACTACTTGGAGCATACATGTTTAGTAATGATATTGCTTGGATAGTTTCCATCCTTATCCCTTTTGATTAGATCTATTTCTGCTTTTGCTTTGTCTGAGGTTAGGATTGCTACTCCTGCCTTTCTTACGTCAGCTGAAGCACAATATATTCTGCTCCATCCTTTGACCTTCATCCTATGTGTATCCCCCCGTTTCAAATGTGTTTCTTGTAAGCGCACATTGTTGGATTATGGCTTTTAATCCATTCTGCTATCTGTCTCCGTTTTATGGGAGAATTCATTCCATTCACATTCACCGTTATGATTACAATCTGTGTATTTCCCTCCATCATCTTTCCCACCATTTGTGCTTTTAGGTCTCCTGTCTCCCTTCCCCTCCTCAATAGTATTCACTTTTCACCACCTCCTCCTGCTGCTTTCCCCTCCTTCTTTTAGCCCCCCTCACTTTTACTCCCCTTTACTCTTATTGCTTCTTCCCTCCCTTTTAGCCTCCCTCCCCTTTCTTCCCCCTTCCTCTCCTACTGCCTATAGAACTAGTTAGGATTATCTACTTAAGTTTATTGTTCCGTCCTTTAAACAAATCAGATGAGAGTACCTCTCACACAATGCTCATCTACCTCCCCTCTTTTCCTTTACTATGATTTTGTACTTCTTCTTGTGATGTAATTTGCCATTTTCTGCTTCCTCCTTTTCACACCTCCTATTACAATCCCTTCTCATACTTAAATCGTATTTTTTATCATATCATTTACTTTATACCCGTTCCCCCTATGCATATCCCTTTTATATTTCATAATAGCTGCACAATTCTCAAGATTAACAAGTATCATCTTCCCTTATAGGGAGGTAAACGGTTTGCCCTAATTGAGTAACAAGTTGGTTTTTTTTTCCTCCCCCCATTTACCTTTTTATGATTCTCTTGAGACCAGCATTTGAAGATCGAATTGTCTATTAAGTTCTGGCGTTTTGGTCAGGAAGCTCTGGAAATCCCTTATTTCGTTGAATGACTTTCTCCTTGCCTGGAATGTTATGCTGAACTTTGCTGGGTAGTTGATCCTTGGTTGTAGTCCCAACTCCTTTGCCTTACGGAATATTGGGTTCCAATTCTTTCGATCTTTTAATGTAGAAGCTGCAAGGTCCTGTGTAATCCTGATTGTATCTCCTTGATATTTAAATTGTTTCTTTCTGGCTGCTTGTAATATTTTCTCCTTCACTTGATAGCTCTAGAATTTGGCAACTATATTTCTTGGGGTTTTGAGTTTGAGATTCCTTTCAGGAGGGGAACGGTGGATTCTTTCGATGACTATTTTGCCCTCTGAATCTAGTACTTCTGGGCAGTTTTGTTTGATGATTTCCTGGAAGATATTGTCCAGGCTCTTTTCTCCATCATGGGTTTCTGGCAGGCCAATAATTCTTAAGTTTTCTCTTCTGGATCTATTTTTCAGGTCAGTTGTTTTTCCAATTAGATATTTTACATTTTCTTCTATCTTTTCATTCTTTAGATTTTGTTTGACTGATTCTTGCTGTCTCATTGAGTCGTTAGTTTCTACTTGCCCAATTCTAATCTTTATCAAATTGTTTTCTTCCATTAACTTTTGCAACTCCTTTTCCATCTGCCCAGTTTTTCCTTTTAAGAAGCTATTTTCTCCAGTTAATTTTTGTACTTCCTTTTCCATTTGTTCAATTTTCCTTTTCAAAGAGATGTTCTCATCAGTGAATTCTTTCTTAATAATTTTAAGATCATTGGCCAGTTTATCTTCTATTTCCTTCTTCAGCTGTTCCGGGAGAGCTGCTTGTTCTTGTGAGCAGTTCATAGTCCCTTCTGAAGTTTCAGATGGAAGTACAGTCTCAGCTCTGACCTCTTTGGTGTTTGTGTTTTGGTCCTTATCCCCATAGAAAGATTCTATGGTTCTTTCAGCCCTCTGCTTTTTCCTGTTCATGATGTTGACTCAGTGTTGTGGCTTCTGGTTCTTTCAGTCAGAAGCTAGAGAACTTTTTGCTGAGCTGATGTGTGAAAAAGCTAAAAGCAGGTTTTTGTTTGGTGTTTCCCTGATCAACCCAGGGTTTAGCTTGTTAAATGTGTGGAAGGAGTGGTTTGGTCACAGGAGATCTCCTCAGCTGAACTGAGGCAAAGGCAAGCTCAGGGGCTGGTAATCCCAGCTGCCCTATTGTCTTTCTGATTCCCCTGGAGGGCTGAGGCACGCCTAGATGCTAATGCATGTTCCCACCCCTCCTGGGGCTCCTCTCCTGCCAATGAGGCTTGCCTGGGTCCTAGTGCAAGTTTTCTCTGCCCTGGGTCCTCTGTCCTTCTGGTTTGCCTCTGCCACCATAGGAGGAATCCCCCTTAGCTATTTTCCTCGACTGAGGTGTTATGAGACTATTGGCCTCCTCTTGCTATTCCTGCTGATCTAGGATTTTTCTGGGAAAATATTTTTTATGGTTCTTTCACAGTCATCAAGGGGGAAGGAGAGCATTTACTGATCACTCCGCCAATCCTGGCTCCTGGAAGTTCAAGTAGGTGACTTACCAAAGTTTGATCTTTGGGTCTAAGGTCTCAGGAGCTGTTGCACTGATATCTGGCCCTTGGCGGCTCTCACTGGCTCGGTTCGGCTTGTCTCCTGCCCTCAGTGCCGCAACTCTGGTTTCACCCCCCGCTCAGATTTCTCGGGTCCCTTCTGCTCTGCTGCACTGGCCAAGCTGCACTGTGCACTGTGGGCTCACCACCACGGAACAGATCCTTCCCGTGGACCTTCCAGTCCAACCTGAGCTCTGAATCCGTCACCATCTGTCTCCCACTGGATTCTGCAACTCCAAAATTTTGTCAGATTCTACTTTCAGAGATACCTGAAGGAGTTTTTCCGAGAGCTTAGGTCAGTCATTGCTTTCACTCCACCATCTCGGCTCCGCTACCCCCCATCATTTTCCAGATAAAAAAAATCAACACTGAAGACAAGTAAATAACTGATCTCCCTTCTCCAGACTAAACATTCTTAGTTCCTTCGATTGATTCTTATATGGTGTAAACTCAACCACTCTGTTTTCTATTTATCTTTCTTTGGAGGTTCTCCAGTTTATCATTGTTTTTCCCAAGAACCACATCCGCATTCAGTACTGAATTCCATACTACAGACATTATCTGACCTTAGCATCAGACACCCAGCTGACTTCATTAGCTGTCCAGATATTGTCTCTTTGCCTCCATTCTATCCCACTCAAATCCATCCTATCCTGACACATACATGTTAGAATAATGTTCCTCTTCTCTTCTTGTCATTCTATCACTTCCATATTCAAGAACTGACAGTGGATCCTTTTAATTCTCGTTTAAGACCAAATTCCTCAATTCAGTATTCAAGGCCCAACCTGGTCTATAGCTTTTCACTGTTCCTTTCCAACCATCTTATTATTTCTTCACAGAAGTCTTTCATTTCAGTCAGATCATTCTCTCCAGTTGGATTTGCCCAAACAACTTTGTTGTTTTAAAAAGCCTTTTTATGTGTCATAGCCCCTATTTTTTGTGGCCTATGAGCTTCATCACCTTTGGATCTTCCTGAACTTGGGTTAAAATAGGGGAATTTTTATTGGAAATATACCTGACTTGGTGTATTTGATTCTGTTCCATCACAAAACACAACCTAGGAACTTTTAAAGTTAATTCAGACCTTGATATTCAATTGTTCCCTAAGTGAAAACACTCAGGACAAGGATAGCATTAAGATCTAAAAACACTGAGTTGAAACAGAAATTGATCAGTAAAGCAGCAGAAAATACTGTGAAGTACCTCCTAAAGTAAATGTAGCTTCATTGCCTTTCATTCCAGAGGCACTTGGGAAAGGGCTTTATCCACCAGACTGAAGGTTCTGAAAGGTAAACTAAGGTCAATGTCCCTCACTATGCTCATGAGAAGGAAGGAAACCTGTTCCAATGTAGGTTGGCTGTTACTCTTTGCTCATCTTGCATCTTCCAAAATTATGTACCTCCCAACATAGTTTATCTCAAGCTACACTTGTGACTCCTGGTTAGGATCATTTTCATTCTATATTTCCCTTCTTGTGGTCATGAGCCTTAACACAAACCTGTTTTTATGAAACTTTTCTTCTCACCAGTCTCCTGTGCCATGGGCACACAAATTCATGGGCAATAGAATCTTTTTTTTTCTCCCAATTAATGTCCTCTCTTTGGGCTTAGATGTCTTGGAATGCCTACAGGGATTTATTTCTTTTCCCACCTCAGTCATGCCTGTTACATTAGGGTACTTTCAACACCACCTGTGTCCCCCTCCCCTATGAGAAACTTGATTCAAAATTCTACATAAACTAGTGTCCATTCCATATTGGCTGGTCTTCCCTTTCCCCAAAATGCTCCAAGAACTTGGGTAGCCATTTATAAGATGTTATTTCCACTTACTGATGAGTTGTTGTTTTTTTATTTTAATGTACTTAAATTGATTTATGTAAGAATGTTTTGCATCTACAATTAGACTGTAAGCTCCTTAAGGGGAAGATTTATATTTTTAACTTCTTTCCTATTTCCATAGCCAATTAATAACATCTTATTGACTGACAAATAGAGTCACATAAAGTCCCTTCCTGATGAGTGGGCTTTGTCACAGAAATCCCAAAAGCTCTGAAACAATAAAGTAATGGGAGACATTTAATTATTTTCACATTTTGAAGAGGTTTCCTGAGGATATGTCTGTTTAAAAGCAAGTATTTCATTTAGAACAAGCTGACTGAAGTTCCCCAAACCATGTCCACTGGGGCATGTACAGCATTCTTTATGAGGATCTCATGTGCAGTCAGACGGGACGGAGAATATCGCTACCCTTGCATTTCTTTGGCTTTATGAGGGAGGGCAGGGTTGCAGTGAAAAATTTAGCAAACTGTGAAATTGGATTTTAATTATGATAAGATACTTCCTCAAAAATCACTTTACTGTGGAGAATATCTGAAAAGCTTCCCTCTTATACTTGATTTTATTTTAAAGCTTTTTTTCAATTAAGCCTTTACTTCCTCTAGTTTTTCTCCTTCCCTTTACTTTTCCTCCTTTCTTCTCTTCTCCTATTAAACAGAAGAAAAACAAAAATCTTTTTAATAAACAAAACAAACAAAAAAGTCAAGCAAAACAAATTCCTCCATTGAACATATTTGAAAATTAGTCTCACTCTTCACCTTAAATCTATTACCTTTCTGTCAAGAGATGGGACTCACCTTCAGCATCGGGACTCTGGATCCTCTGTTGACTACAGAATTGATCAGAATTCTGTAATCTTTTAAAGTGGTTTGTTTTGACAATTTTGTTTTTATTATGTGCATTTTTATCTTTGTTTACTCATTTTACTCTGCGTGAGTTCTTACATTTCTTTCAACGTTTCTCTGAAACTATCCCTTTCATAATTTCTTATGTATTTAAATTGATTTATGTAAGATTGTTTTGCACAAAATATTCTATTGTATTCACACACCATAATTGGTTCAGTCATTCCCCAAATGATGGACACCCCTCTCTTTGGTTTCTAATTCTTTCCCACCACAAGAGGTGTGGCTAAAAATCCTATCTGTACTTATGAGTCCTTTTCCTCTCTCTTTGATCTCTTTGGGGTATAGAACTAATAATATTACTAGGTCAAAGATTATGTACAGTTCAGTAACTTCGGGGGCATAGTTCTATATCATTTTCTAGAGTGTTTGTACCAATTCCTAGATCTCTCAGCAGTGAATCAATGTGACCACTTCCCCCCAAATCCCTCCAATATTTGCCATTTTCCTTTTTGCCCTTTTGTATCCTGCTCAAAACATTTACTAGCCCTGGATAAGTCTCTTGACTTTTTTTCAACCTTAGTTTCCTCATTTGTAAAATGGGGATAATAAAAGCCCCTGTTTTATAGATTTATTTTGATAACTAGAGGAGATGATAAATGTGTTTTGCAAACCTTGAGGTACTATATAAATAGAAATATTGTTAATGGAAATAGTGATAATTTACTTAACTGAAAATGAAGGACCAGACCATATGAATTATATAGATCCCTTTCAAGTCCAAGATTTGTAAAAAAAATTGTAAACTCCATAAGAACAGAGATCATATCTTAATTTTCCATGTTATCTTTCCTGATGCCCAGTACACAGTAGATATGAAATAAATTGTTGATGAAAGAATTTATTATCGAATGAGAGGAATTGGAAATTAACTAGTTTTCAGTTATTTGAACTATCTCTAGACTGTATTACCACAGATGGCTCCATATTGTATCATTGAACAATTCTCTAAAGGGTCTGTGAGCGTGTATTTACAGAATACTAACATGTGGTTGGAGCATGAGGCCTGTTATTGGCTAATTACATTTTTCCCTAAGTAGGTTTTTAGTTCAACTACACTCTGTCCCCTTAAATCCAGTTAGATGCCTCCCAAACACAATAGGTACAAAGGAGGCAAAGACAGACTACATCCAGTTACTAATAAAACAACTCCAGGTATATATACACATATTCTATTTATTTTAAGAAAAGGGAAAATACATTTTATTATCCTGGTTAATGTTACTTCAGTTTTTACAGGATTTCTGTTTATGACACTGCCCATGTAACCTTAGATTATTCCTATATCATCATTCCTGAGCTTTAGTCTCCTCATTTTTAAAATGAAGAGCACGGCAGTCAAAATGGTGAAGGACCTTGAGGTCATGCCACATAAGTATTGGTGGAACAAACAAAATAATCTCCCAGAAGGCAGTAAGGATATTTAACCTGGACACAAGAAGACCCAAGGGGGACAGAACTAAGGGCATGGCCCCTGTTCGTAAGTGTTTGAAAGACTGCCCTCTAGAAGGGATTATTAGACTGGTTCTGTTTGGTTCCAGAAGGTACAACGAGAAGCAGAGAGTCCAAGTAGCAAGGAGATAAACTGTGATTTGTTGAAAGGAAAATATTCACTAACATTCAGAGGTATTTCAAAGTGTAAGAAGCTGTCTCAAGAAGCAACATTCCTTCATGGGGAGAATCCACAGGCAGGGGCTATATAACTGGTCCCTTGGGTATGTTATAGAGGGGATTCCTTTTCACATATAGATTGGATTAACTGGCTACTGAGCTCCCTCCTAATTCTTTTTCTACAGATTCTGTACCACTGCCTCTGTTTACCTTTAACAGATAGTGTTCTTATAACTCAACTTTCATCATGCAAACCAGACGGGTGTTACTGGTGAATGAACAATGAAAGGAATTTAGCAGTAGAATTTTTAGAATTAAATTTTGCGGTACTAGAAATACACCACCATTTGTGTCCACACATAGAAGGCCTGAAAAATAAGCTTTAGGATCTCAAACACAAACACAAAATCTAGGTTCATGTGTGCATGCACACGCACACACACACACACACACACACACACACACACACACACACACCCTCACAACCGTCCTGCTGTTTTTTTAGTGCTTCCGTCAACTTACTGATTTAGAAGCTAGCAAGAAAAGGGAGTCAAAACTAGTCAGTGTCTCTTACTAGGCTGAAAATACTGTCGATGCACCAATCATATATTCTGTCAAGAAAGCAAGGGACAATAATCTTTGACATCAAGTGTGAGCTAGGTTTTTCCATAAAAAAGGAAACCCTGAGCTTTCTTCTGCTGCTTTCGGTGTATATATGTGCATGAAGGTATCTATATTTCACTGATGTGTTTTTTTTTTTTTAAATAATCCTTCTGGCAAGTCTTGGATGGGGAAGGGGGCCTAAGCTGATAATCACCTGTGAGTTGTGCTTTTCCCTAGCTTGAGATGAGAAGAAGCTATCATGAGAGAAGATCAAGCAGGTGGAGTTTTTTATTATTATGAATTAATTTATTTTGAGTTTTCAACATTCACTTCCACAAGACTTTGAGTTCCAAATTTTCTCCCCATCTCTCCCCTCTACTCAACTCAAGATATTAACAGTTCCAATTATCTCTTTCCCCAATCTGCCCTCCCTTCTATCACACCCCTCCTTTCTGTCATCCCTTTCCCCTGTATTTTCATGTAGGGCAAGATAGATTTATATACCGCATTGCCTGTATTTCTTATTTCCAAGTGTATATAAAATCTATTTTAAACAAGTTTTTAAAACTTTGAGTACCTTCACTTCTTTCCTTCCTCCCCACCCATCCCCAGTGAAAAGGCAGGCAATTCAGTGTAAGCTATATATGTGTAGTTTCACTAAATACTTCCATAATAGTCATGTTCTGAAAGACTAATTATATTTCCCTCCATCCTATTCTGTGCCCCTTTTATTCTAGTCTCTCTTTAGATTCTTCCCAATCTAAATCAACTATGCTATAATCCATAGCTAGCATACCCCTAGCCTCTGTCTTCCTCTACATTTTCTCTATACTCCCACCCTACCTTCAACCCACTTCAGTCATTCACATCAGAATCAACTAGTAAGATCATGGATATTAAGTGGAAACAAGGAGAACTTTAAGTTTGGCTGTAATGCAAAGAGGGAATTTATGGTGGGTTTTGATTCTTTTTCCTTCTTTTCTTTTCTTTTTTTCTTTCTTTTTCTTTCTTTCTTTTCTTTCTTCCTTTTCTATCTTTCTTTCTTTTCTGTCTTTCTTTCTCTCTCTCTTTCTTTCTTTCTCATACTTTTTCAGTTTGAGAAGGCATTATGCCATATTGAAATTAGTGTTTGATTTGATGTAAGAAGATCTGGATTTGAATCCCATTCCTCACATTTACTCTTTGTTTAACTTTGAGTAACTTACTTAATTTCTCTGGGCCTCAGTTTCTCCATATATAAAGTGACAGTATTAAGCTAGACGGTCTCTAAGTTCCCTTCCATCTCTCGAGTTATCATTCTATGAAGCAGGGTGGAGAAACAGGAGCATATTTGTTTTCCAACATTTCCAAACTATGGAAAATGAAAAACAGAATCACCATACTTCCTTTTACATTGTAATGAAAGAAGAAGCTGCTTCTATGCATTAGACCTCACGTGGGAAAATTATTCAAAAATAATAACAACTTTACTCCCATGCATTTGAGTTCAAAGGGAGAAAACTAATTTTAAATCTGCCATGGTTTAATGATATTTAAATGACTCCAATGGTTTTTATAAATTAATACATTACAAGGTTCATGTTCAAGTGACTGCAATAAACCATAATGGACTTTACAGTTTATTAGTTTAATAAATGTCACCTTGTTATTAACAACACAGGTAAGGTAATTTTACAAGAAAATCCATTATTGTTCAGTGAATGAATAGCTACTTTGGTAGAAGAATATCTTCAAAAAGCTCATTTTACTCTGGTGCTCTTTAGGGCTCATATAAGATACTGAGACGACTTGTTATGTAAAGTGGACAATATTCAGCAATGATAATGTTTTGATTGAGAGTATATTAATTTTGTTAGTAACTACTGAAGCATGTTTGAGTGAATGACAATCAGATCTATAAAATAAATTGTTATTCTTTTTCTCAAAGTTCACTTCATGGTGATTATGTGATCGGATATGACGGAAAAGAAGGAGGCCTGACCAGTTGTCCATTCCACATTGTACAAATGTGGACGCCACGCACATTGTGTGAAATCTGTTCTTTGGTTATCTGATGTGCCATCCAATGTATGATATGTGAAGAGGATGCCACCTCTACTGAGTAACAGGATTATGTCCACTTAATTATGTTTGAGTAATGCAATCAAAAGAGAGAGAACATATTTTATGTTTTATCTTCTTTTTGTTGATATCTTCTTTATATCCCATTTGTTTCCAAATAGCCTTTACCATAACCTACTCATTGAACCATTCTTTGCAACAATGAACTAAGAAAAATAAGGAATAAAAGTAGTACAGCATATATAATCACACATGTCCAGTCATCCATGCAACATTCCATAATAAGAGTTCCCCATCTTTGCAACGGAAAGGAAAGATGGCCCACCATGTCACTTCTCTGGGGTCAAGACTGGTCATTATAATCACACAGGATTAAATTTTGAGGGAAAATCATCCTGGAATCATAGAATTAGAGAGGGTAACAATATTGAATGTCATCCAGTCCAATTCCCTTATTTTACAGACGAGGAAATTGAGTTTCAAGAGAAGGGAAATGATTTTCCTAAAATCACACAAGTAGCCACAGACCTTGGCTCTGAACTCACTTCTTCAGGTTAGAAATGGATTATTCTTTCCCTTTCAATGTCAGGCTTCAGAGCAAGAAAAGCCCTTCGAGATCAAAGTATAAGAGGCATAGTAGACTTAGATTTAAGAAGACCTGAGTTCAAATCTTGCCTCTTATACTTCCTAGCTATGTAACATTGGACCCATCACAACCTCCTAGGACTCAGTTTCCTTATCTGTAATGTGGGAATAATAATGGTGCCTTCTTCCCAGGCTTGTTGTGAGGATCAAATCAAACAGGTGTAAAGCACTTTGAAAACAACAAGATCCTACCTAAATGTTTAGTATTCTAGGATAAACCTTAAACCCTTCATTCACAAGATAAAGAAAATATGAGGCTTAGAGAGGAGTCATTCGCCCAAGGACACAAAGGTGTGGCAGAGCCAAGATTCCAAGCCACCTCGCCTAATGGCCAATCCATTGCTCAAATGATTATTTGAAGATAGATGGGACTTTCATGTCAAAGTAGGAAATTCAAATCAATCTTAGTCAAATCCCTCTATAATTAATTAGGGTGCCTAATGTACTATTGATGCAAATGTTAGAAGATCTCAAAAAAAAAACCCCGATTTTGTTTTCACAATGCAACTCATCTTTAATCTTTACAAGTAGTTTCTGTATCAAAGTAAAGACAACAATAGTACTGACATTCAAAAAGGATTTTAAAGTTTTCAAAGTTCTCTAATAATAGGAGTAATTAAATAGTGCCTTGAGGTTTGCAAATCACTGTCCAAACTTCATTTCAATTTATCCTCAAAGCGTTATCCTCACATTATTATCCCAATTTTGCAAATGATGAAACTTGGGCAGATGAGGTCAAATGACTTGCCTAGGGTCACACAGATATTAAATGTCTGAGGCTGGATTTGAATTCAGGTCTTCCTGACCCTGGGTCCAGTGTTCTATTCAGTATACATACATATACATATATACACACACATATATATGTATGTGTATATATAACTATACATATACATATAGATACATACAAAGAGAGATCTATCCACTGCCTCTAGATACATTATCTCATTTTAACCTTACAACCACCCACTGAGAAAGATATTACAGGTATTGTTATAACCATATTACAGAGAAGGAAACTGAGACTCAGACATTTAGTGATTTGTCTCTTATCACTCAGCTAGTGTTAGAAATAGAATCCAAATCCAGTTCTTCCTGATTCCATTTCTGTTCACCTTTTTCTAAGGTACAATTACAGTGGTGACTATTACTGTGGGTTGTAATATGACTATATATTGATAGAAATTTTCCTATGATAAGATTTTTTTCAGTAGAAAGAACATAGAACTTGAACTCTGAGGATCTGAGTCTGAGAAGCCTGTCTCTTGAATATACCTTGAATCTTCATAGTTATTTGCATGTTGTTTTTCCCATTAAACTATGAGCTCCTTGAGAACAAAGACTGTATTTTTACCTTTTTTAATGCCCATAATTTCATAAAGTGCCAAGCACATAGTAAGTATTTAATACATGCTGTTGATTATCCCTATGTTCAAGGAGATTGCGGTCTATTGAGAAAATAAAAGATATATGAGGAAGATACAAAATGCAAGCTATATACAAATTACATATACAATAATTATATTAACATTGGAGAACATAGGTGTTTTGTGACACTTCAGCTGAGTCTTGAATGGAGTTAGAGATTTCATGTGGTAAGAGACAGAACATTCTCAGCACGGCAGACAGCCTGTGCGTAAGGATGGAGGGGAAGATGGAATGTCCTGAGACAGATTTCATTCATCTTTCCATATTGTAATATTTGACCAATTTGAGAAAAGGATGCAACGAGTTGAGAAAATAGCCCGCTAGCTCTTGTATCTTTGCAGGAACTGCTGGCAGTAGTCATATCAACACT
Organism: Bettongia penicillata ogilbyi; assembly: GCA_023548195.1. Taxonomy (NCBI): domain Eukaryota; kingdom Metazoa; phylum Chordata; class Mammalia; order Diprotodontia; family Potoroidae; genus Bettongia; species Bettongia penicillata. The sequence goes on from JAJHZJ010000250.1 coordinate 3,626,738, forward strand.
GTCTGTTTCAGGGCTGAAGAAAGTACAAAAAGAATTGTGCCACTTTATTTAAATTTAGGCAAACTTTCTCATTTTCCCTCCAGAACGAACAGGAAAAAAGCAATCTGAGTTATGATGACCTTTGGAACATCAGATGAATGAGATACATGTTTTAAGGGACATACTCTAAAATGGAGGAAGCAATTTAAAAATTAGGTGTGTGAGGGGAAATAAGCATTTTTCATTACATTCATTTCCAATATCTTTTCTGGTGCATTGTGGCATCCACTAACTGGAAAGCCCCTTTCTGAATACAATTTAGAGGGATACTTTGCATTTCTATTTTTCATATTTTCATGCTCTGAGCTCTTTACCACCATTACGGGTAGAGAGCTTGCCTCCAAGCTATGACAGGAGGAATAGTTCAGATTCACAGATGCGAAGATGGATGTTCATATAGCCTAATTTTTTACTTCAAGGCTCTTAAATGAAGTGAAATAGGAGTTCAGGATATTCTGCATTTAGTCTTGCATTGAGCTGACCAAGCCCATAGAGCACTGGTTTTCAAATAAATAACTTTACAAGCTATCACATTTAAAAAAATCATCAGGGGCAAGGGGGAGGGCCTGCCATGTATTTTAATAAGATACAAAAGCAATTGGAAAAGAATAACATAATGGTTGACTGGATAATCAGAAACCAACTTGGAAATTTTAATAAGGTAAAAGGAAAGAAATCTATGTATGACATTTATTGTGGTTTCCAGAAGACATAAAAAGACCTTGTGAATGTTATTATGGTTGTATGTTCTTTATTTATTCATGATACACTTTGAAAGCTTTGTCTTTTTTTTTTTTAGTAATAACAGAAATAGAAGAAGACATCCTCATACACAAAGTACTTTCCTCCCTTTGAGGTCTCCAGTTTCTAAATGAGAATACTACAGTTCATAGAGCTCAGATAATTTCCCCAGAGCCTTCTGACCTGCAATGCAGCCAGGTGGCACAGTGGATAGAGAGCAGGGTCTTGAGTCAGAAAAACCAGAAATCATTGCCTTGTGTTCAAATCTGGTCTCAGAAACTTACTAGCTGTGTGACCCTGGATAAATCATTAAACCTCTTTTTGCCTCAGTTTCCTCCTATGTAAAATGGGGTAATAATAGCATCTATCCCCTAGGGTTGTTGTGAGATAGTAATTGTAAAACGCAGTGTCTGGCACATAATAAGCATTATGTGGATGTTAACGGTTATTATTGTTATTTTTAAATGAAAAAGCTAAAATTAGAACTCAGTCCCCTTTTCAATCCACTGTACCATACTAATTATCATACAAATAATTAGTAATTGATCGGTTTGGAGGAACTTCTGGTCTGGAAATTTTCTCCCAAGTCAACCACATATCACAATTCTACTCTGATGTAGTATATATGTAATGGTTCTCTGGTACATGCGCAGAGTGTCTCAGATGGTATCTTCATGTGGAAAATGCTAGAGAGTATATTGTGTCTTTTCTTATAGAATATGCTAGGGGATTGCTTCTAGGAGAGTTGTGATAATATACAAGAGAAATACCTTGGAGAAGCTATGAAGTATGCATGTATGTTCTAGTTGTTGGAGGTATTTGTAATGGATACATAGCTAGAACTGATTTTATCTTCAAAGAGGAGTCAGTTTTGGCCATTTCTTTGCTTTATACATCGAGGGAACTTGATCATCAACAGGAATACAAAAAGTGGAAGGATTTCATGGTCTTCGCCTTCAGGCCACATGGCCCCAGAGAAATGGGATACACCCTTGGCTTTTTTATTTGTTCTCATCCTTTCTAGATATAGGGGGTAGAGTCTCTGACCATGGCAAGATGAGCCCCAGGAATCTAGGAATCCCCAACTGGGATCCAGGCCAAGTGCTGCAACCAGCATTTCATCAATGCCCTGAGAGCTAAGGAATGGTATTCAGGGGTAACTTTTGGGACCCCAATCCCTGTAGAAGGAATCATTCAGCAGTCGTCTCATTTGGACTCCTGTTATGCAGAAGCTAAGCTAAGTTTTAGCCCATATCCCCAGAGATCTATGTGATATAAGAGAAAGTGTGCCCTGGAAGTTTTAGGGAAAATGCTTGTAGGGTTATGTTTGCTATATCTTTGAAGTGATTGTCTTTTTTTGTCAAAACTGTCTTATATTAAGTAGTTAAATGGAACTAGAATTTTAATAAGTGACCTGTAATAAATGGAGAAAGGGTAATATATGACCAGTGGGGGCTTGAGCCAATGGAAGAGAGAAGGGACATCCCTCAAATGACTCAGGATGCCTTAGTACCTTATATGGAGTTACAGAAGACTTGGATCTAGGAGAGAGAGCCAAGGAATACTTGCTACTTTTAAGTCCTAGAGTGTTGATTGAGGTATACACACACACACACACCTATGTATGTATTCATATACATACATATAACACACATTTATACATACACACACATACACACCCATAGGTTAAGTGATTTGTCCAGCTTTACAGAGCTAGTTAAGTATAAGAGACTGTTTGAAAACCATCTTCCTGACTCTAAGCACAGTATCCTATTATAATAGGTTCCATTTATAATGGTGTTATAAAGCTTACAAAGTCCTAATTTCACATGATCTCATTTGGTCCTCACAATATAATGAAAGATAGAATCTATAGCTGTTGCTCTTGCCATTTGGCATGTGAGTAACCTGAAAATGAAGGAAAAAAGTTAAGTCTTGCAGATAATTGTCTGGATCAGGTTTAGAACCCATATTCCCTTGACTCCAGGTCCAGCATTCTATTTATTATACTATAATTCATCTTGGATAAGAGGGACAGCTAGAGCACTGGATCCGGAATCTGGGTTCAAATACAACCTCAGATACTTATTAACTATGTGACCCAGGACATGTGGCAACATCTATTTGCCTCAGTTTCCTTAATTATCAAATGGGGGTAATAATAGAATCTACTTTCCAGGTTTGTTGTGAGGATTTGTAAAGAGTTTAACAGTGGCCAAGCATCATATATGGTTTACAAATATTTATTCCCTTCTCTTCTTTTCCCTTACTCCTCAGTATATGCTTGTATGTGCAAACACATACATGTATGCATATATGTATATGTACACATGCATTTATGTGATACGTATTTAATATGTATTTGGTATATATGTATGCAATACACATGTGTGTAAATATATATTGCATACACTTTATATATTTATATATCATATACACATATACATAAAGACACACAGATTTACATAGCTAAATTTCTTCAGATGTGTTGTTCCAGAATAGAGCGCTTTCACACAGCACTGACTTGTTTCTCTATTCATCAGACAGCCCAGCTCCGTGATGGAATAACCTTGCATGCAGCCTCGCAAACAACCTCCACTCCACTTGAATCCATCCTTCCTGAAGTCATATGCACTGAGTCTCAGCAATTATTCAGCCTCAAAAATCCAGCCGGCATCTCCTGCTACTACATGCCACACCAAAAATTACAGTTGTTTCCAATCATACCATTGTATGCCCCATAAATCCAGTAAGGTGACCCAGGAGTGTTCATTAGGATTTACTTTAGCTTCACTTATTGTCACTTAACAGACTAAACAAGAACTGCTGGTTCTTCAAACAGCAATAGTAAATTATAGTTATGGTGAACACAAATGCCTCATTACATCCAGTCAAGGTCTATTTCACTTTTAAGGAGATAACTGGTGGAAATTTCTGTTGTTAATTTATGATTGAATATTCATGAGAATCTTAGGTATCCTACTTACATAAACATGATAGACAATTAATCTTCTATAAAGTAAGTAGAAGGGAAGGGGCTGGAAAAATGCAACGTCCTGCTGAAGCAGAGAAGGCAATCTTAAACTATTCAAATTATATCAAAATGGTAAAACTATCAGGTATTCATTATAAAGGCCCATCAATACTTTCCAGGATCTGGGAACTCATGCATATTGGTACTTTATCCAGTAATAGAGTTCACAGCTCAATCATGCCTGGCACATGGTAAGTGCTTCATAAATCCTTAATGAATATTTATTGAGCTGAACTGAATGCCAGCCCATCCTAGTTGATTTTTGCCCATATCCCCCTGTAAATTCTTCTGAGGAGTCAACCTACTACATTCGGAGTCTTATTCTAGCTTTCTTGATATTAAATAAATATCAATAGAATGTAAATTCCTTGAGAACTGGGACATTTTCATTTTTCATTTTTCCTACCCAGAACACAGGTCAATTACTGATGCTTGTATCAATCAGTCAGTTGATGAATCAATAAGCGTCTATTAAATTAAATCTACGTAAGGTGTTACGTGCAGGGCATAGACAACAATTTTTTAAAAAAAATCCTAGTTCTCAGGGGCTTATATTCTGTGAGGTAGAGTAGAATATGTTACAAAAATACAAAGTTAATACAATTAATTTTGATGGAGAGGCCACTAGAAGTTGGGAATGGGGGACAATCAAGAAAGATTTCATTTAGAAGGTGGCATTTGAGCTGAATTTTGGAGGACCTCTAAGAGGCAAAGGTAAGAAGAGAGTGCCTTCCTGAAATGTGGAATGGCCAGATCAAAGACCGAAAGGAGAAAGTTGTCTGTGTGAGGAATACCAAGAAGTATTAGATGCTGAAGGCAGCAGAGCCTATTTCTTGAGTGGAGGACTGACAGAGTTGAGTGAACAAATAACTAGGGCACACAATTCTTCCATCAGTTATCCATCGCTCAGTCTCCCCACTACTTCCCCATCTTCTTTTTTCACTCATCCATTCCTCTGATGACAGCCTTTCTCTTGCCAAGTCTTGATTGATATTGTGACGTTTAAAAAGTTTGAGAGACATCGTTTCTGGGTAATTAGTCATTTTAGTAATAAATAACCACCATTTTGAATAAAACGTCAGTGGCACTCTTGAATACCAAAGATACAGCTCATATACCCTTGTTACCGAGGACAGCAATCAACTCTGATTAACAATTAATGAAAGGCAGACTTTAGAAAAAGAAGTGATTTCCCTCCAATGAGGGGCTGAAAGTGGCATCATGTCACCCTTGGACAGAGAGACTATTCCCATACCCAGACTATCCCCAGCCTTGGGCAATTGAGAAAAATAATCTACTGCACCCCTCCCCCCCAAGCTAGTTGGGTATAGTAGCAATACCCAGAATGAGGAGAATGTTAATCCTATCTTCTATCAGCCCTGTTCTCCAGATATTGGACAAGTAACAAGGACAGGGGAAAAAAAGCTGGAGTCTCCCTTATTTTAATAATTGGCTATTAATATGAGAGAGAAATAATAATTTCTCTCAGAATCATGTGGATGCCCACCCATGCTCACGATGTATTTCTCATTGACCTTGAGTCATCTTCAGCTTTAATTCCAGAGACTAAGGTTTTTCATGACTCATGGCCACAAAACTTGAAAAGAAGAAAAATTAGTATTTAAAAGATGGAACCTGGTTTCTGGGAGAAGCTTGAGAACATTAACAATACTGTTCATTTTTTCAATTCTGGACTCAGCTAATTGTCCATCTGAAATGTCTTTCTAAGACATTGTATATACATTTATGCATCTAACTATGTTCCCCTGTCTAACTGTATATCATAATCTAGACAGCAAGCATTCTTCATTTTGATTTATGATCTGGGTGGTAAATGCAAAACTGTGGAGCAAATTGCTAAATGTGTTATTAAGTTTTGTAGCATCCATAGACCTGAATTAAATAAGCAATATATTTTCCTAGAAAGCTATAAAAGTGGTCAGTTGTAGTAATTCCAGCTTCAATTTTCCAGAAGTTTAAGTGTAGCACATGCAAGCTCTGGTATCACCTTCCTAATTCCCACACCTACTGGGGTTCTGGTCCCCAGAGCAGGTTAGCATTCCCCTTAGATTTCCAAGAGTTAACCCTAAGGTTTTGGTGGTGTCCTCCCTAACACTATGAGATAACTACTTTTCTATAGTACTGCAATCTCTGTCTGTAGTGATGTCTGCCTGTCTATTAATCTATCTATCTCTCTGCCATCTATCTATATTTGTCTACATCTATGATTTTATTGGCTTAGAGAACTCCCCTAGGGAGGACACTTTCTCTACCAAAGCAGATTAGAACTGTTCTATAACCTATAGTCTTAAAGAGTTATCTGAGGGCATCTAGACATTAAATGACTTGCTAAGGGTCATACAAGTCAGGAAGTGTTCAAACGTTGGGACTGAAACCCTGATTTTTTTTACTCCAAGGTTGACTCTGTCTATTATAACACAAAGCATCTCACCAAGCAGCATTCATTTATAATAATGATTGATCTTAGGAAAATTATTAATATTATAATTCTGTGGTTTGCTGATATGAGCACATTTTTAATACTCTTCAAGAGGAATGTACATTAATGGTTGTCATTAGTGTGCCTCACTGATACCAGAGAACTCCATGCCAGAACATGCCATGCATGCCCCCTTCCATGTGCATCAAGTTTTGCTATCTCTGTAAGTGATGAAGGAGCTTCTTCCAGTCTAAGCACAAGGTCAGGGATTGAGAAAGGAAAGGATTCTTAAAAGGTTGTCTCTTCTCATTTTATAAATAATATCATTGAGGCTCAGAAAGTCTTAACTGACACACTCAAGACCCACACAGGAAATTAACAGAACCAGGATCTTTCTTGTCCCATTTTTGTCGGAGTTATTTCCCCCAGACCTTACCACAAGTCACGTTAACCAGCCAAGTAATGCTCAGAAGGACTCAAGTTCAGGGCACAAAGGTGCATAGGGTTTGGTATTTAAAGACTTGGGTTGGGAAGGGGTTGAGGTCAAAGATATCACGAGTTCTAAATCATCTACTTGGGAAGTATCAAACATGCATCTCTCAGGCTACACATTGCCCACACCATTCCTGAGAGGTGCCTGAACCAGATTAAAATGTAATTGAACGAAATAAGTAAAAACACAGTAAAACACAGACAATGTTACATTTTAAACTAAATCAGTGTGTGGCCTGCAGGGATCTTTATGACAGGTTGTTTATTCCCTCTTACCCTCCCCACTGGTTTCTCTTTGAGTTTAACACCACTAATCTCCATTATGTACTAAACAGGTCTTCACAGGCTGACTGAAACACAGTTGCTACAAATAACAATGTGTTTACTTCATAACAAACCTCCATTTAGTGGATTGGAGAGATATCCAGTTGTACAATGAGCAGAGAACTTTCTCTACTCTTATTTTTTTGTATGCTTTGTATTATATTCGGAATTTTCTCTTGTCCTCATAAATAACATAATAGAATCAGAGATCTGGAGTTCAAAAGGTCCCCATAGGCCATTTATTCCAACCTCTCATTTTACAGGTAAAGAGAATGTGGTCGGAGAAAGTTGAGTGAGTTGCCCACAGTATTATGAGGCAAATGGTAAAGTCCAGATTTTTACCTAGTTACTCTAACACCTACTGATGGTCTTTCCACTAGAAATCATCCTTGCTTAAATTATCTTCACTCAGTCAGTCAATTAATGAGGATGTACTAAGGGCCTAAAATGTTCCAGGTACTGTGCTAGGCAACTGGTGACACAAATACAGAAAAGAAAGCAATCCCTACTCATGAGTATCCATTCGAAGTCTTCTACCTTTCCTGCCCTGGCCAACCTGTGACATTCTAGGATCCCTGGTTAAGAGGGTGGTTGGAGCGTCTCTGGTGCTTTGAGGCGTATGCACAAATATGAATTCATAAGATTAAAATCCATCCACCACAGATTTAAGTGTTCTTTGTGAGGTAGCAGAGTTCCCCTTCTCTGTGGGAACCATTTTTGACAAATACCTAGAAAGACAGCATATATAGGTTTTGGATTTTTTATGTATTTTATAAGAAAAGGAGAAAATTTGGAGAAGGTATCCACATATTTAAAGAAGAGTTAGTTACACAGCAAATACGGGGAGAGTTGGAAGAAATTTAAGAGAAATTTCTGGAGGAGATAAACACCTTAGAACTTGCTTCCTGCATTCTTTTGTAATTCTGAGTCTTTGCAGCTATTTTCTTTGGAAATAATTTGGTTTAAACTTCCAAAGGATTATATAGATATATAATTCTATTATATAGTGTGGAATGTAGGTTAGGTAGCTTCATAACCTGTCTGCTAGTATAATTTGTAGAAAATTAGCTCTCTGTGATTTTATTAAGTAATTATAGGCTCCATCAAAGCTCAATTCGTGGGACAGCTCCATTATGAAATCTTTCCTGACTCCACAGGCCCTCCCCAAGGATATTATTTGTATACATTTTGTATTTACTAGTTTGTCTACCTGCTGTCTCCCACGAATCTCCTTGTAATCCCATGTACTCTTGAGGGCATAGACTGGATTATTGTTTCCTTTGTATCACTGCTTCACCAATTGGATAAATAAGTGTTGTCGCTTTCAATTTTTAAAGTCAACTAGCATTTACAATGGCTACTAATAGAAAAACCTGACATTTATATAACACTTTAAGGTTTGCGAAGGACTTAACAAATATGATCTCACTTTGTCCTCAAACAATTCTATGAGGGAGATTCTATCATTATTTCTATTTTATAGATGAGGAAACTGTAGCAGATAGAGTGTAAGTAACTTGTCCAGGGTCATGCAGCTGGTGAATGTCTAGGATCAAATGTGAACCCTTGTCTTCCTGACCCTAGGTCCAGCATTCTGTGCACTGTGCCAATCTAGCTGCTCTTACACACTTGAATGACTGGTTTAAAGGTAACTTAGACATATGCCACCATCTGCTTTATTTTATGGATGAGCAATGCAGAAGTTCAGAGGATTTTTACCCAATTCTTCTTCCCCTTGAGTCTGAACCAATTCCTTACTTATTCCAGCAAACCAGGAAAAAAGATTCTCTTTGCTTTATCTAGGAAGCTGTTCTCTAATTCCCCACCATGCGAATGTGATACTGTATTCTCCTGAGTTCAAAGGGCAGAATTGAGCTCCCAACCACTGTCATTTTCACATTTCTATTTGGAAAATTATGCTTTCAGGGTATTGATATGACATCCTTCCCAGACATAAACTCTTCCCTCCCAGAGGGGACTTAATTCATCCAGAATCTCTGGACTGTGACTCCCTGCTGCTCACAAACCCCTAAATTTAAGGATTGTAGTCAGGATTTCCTCCTTACACCATTTCATCATGGAAGGAGCATAAAGACATCAGTGGCAGTATCTTTTTCTGTGTTGTTGAGCACATTATATGATATTGTAGCCACAAGCAATTATTCCCAAAAGAAATAAAAGCTTAATCTCTCTCCTGTCCCCACTGTTCATTTGCTCTAAAAGAAGTGCTTAGCCCCTAGGGGCAGCAAGGATGATGCCTACCTATAGTCTCTGTACCCAGAGAATGTTCAGTAGCTATTTTGACATAGGCCGCAGTCTTCAGAGTCTCATTAAAATGTTCTCCAACATCCTTGGCTTCTTAGCCTAGGAAATTGGTTGATGAAAGGCAACTAATGGAATTGCTTTTCTATACATTTTGAATTGGAGATATTAAATTATTCCCTATCATGGACTTGTCACAAAAATTTAGAACTCTTAACTCATAATTCTAGTACTTGGGGATAGCACCTCAAAAGGTGTCTAGGGCAAGGAGAATAAGAGACTTTTCACCTCGGTTCTCAAGACACAAAGAGAGAGACAGAAAGCCAGATTGTCACTCAACCACTGCCCTCTGGGATGGGGGGATCAGTTGATAGACTGGCTTGAAAGAATACATGTAAGATCAGTGGCTTGTATGTTTTAATATTCTGGGGTGAAGCTCAGATTGTCCCATGTTGCCACCATGTTAAATCCAGACTTTTCTTCATTAGAATCTGAAAAGGACTTTGGCAAAATTTTAAGAGAAATGACATTTTTGCCACCCTATTACTGTTTTTGGCAACTCTCTCCTTACTCTAAGTATTCATCCCCTAATAATCTCTCTGTTTCCCAAAGAGACCCCTCCATTGACTTCTCTAGGGCAATATCATCTGATGTTTCAGTGCTCCCTATATTTACTCTCCATTGAAAACTCAATTTTATCACATTTCTTGATCATTTAAAAAGAAAGCATTCTGATTAAACTAATTCACTCCAAGAAGTCAATGACTGACAATCCTCTCCTAATGCCACCTCTCTTTTATAAGAAGAAGCTTGTCAACTGGAATGGCTGGCTTTTTGGTGAAATTTCATGTAGTGCATCAGATCATGGCTAGGAATTTCAGGTAGCATGATAGAGATATCTGGAGAAGTGGGGGAGTGAGATGTAGGAGTGGAGACCTCAGGATGATCAGTCATTATATGGTTGGGTGGAAGCACTTAGATGTTTTCAATGATTCCTACTGCTGTCATGACCTGTTAAACAGCAATGTATAGGATGGAAGAATGATTAAATGTAGCCAAAATAAGCATTCTGAACAGAGTGATCCAATTTGGGGTTTGATAGAGCAGAGAGTAAATATTTGGAAATGACTTCAAACAGAGTTGTAACTAGAAAATTTTAATTCTGGGAATGGGGGTAAGGAAGGTGATGAATATTAGAGAGAGGTTGTGATAGGGACATTCACCTGAATATGACCATGCGAGGGTGGGGTTGAGATTTGCCCTTCAACTATTATCAGATTTCTACATTGGTGTAGAACTTGCCAGTGAATGGGAAGGAGAAAGGCTGGTGATCCTGCTGCTAGGCAATGGAAAGGCCCCCCAGTTGATGATATCAGTACCTTCCAAATTTCATTCCTCTAGGGCAAAATTCTGGTGTCATCATCTCAGAGGCTCTGGCTGTAGGCTTAAAGTATGCTCTATCTTCATTTCTATTTCAATCTTCAGTTGCCATGGGAACTTGTAATATTAGCTTGTCCCCAAACCTCCTTGTTTAATAGGTAATAACTGATATGATAACAGTTGGACTGCATGATCTCTGGGATCCCTTCCAATTCTCACATTCTTTGATCCTGTTATTCTGTAGAGGGTAAAGCATTTCCTATTATTCCTTTCAACGAGGATGTTAGATGACCACTTCCTTCACATATGCAATTTCAAGAACTTCTCAATATTTGGAAAGTCAGAGTTTTTTCCCCCTAACTATCCAAAGTGTTTCCTCTCTGAAACAAATTATGGAACTTTAATTATTTGATGATGGTATACTGCCTCCATTCATTGGATAGTAAATGCACCTCTACTGCCACAGAAAAATGTAATACCACATAGGGCAGTATGGCATTAAGGGTAGTCTTGGAAGCAAAAAGATTTAGATTCAAAGTCTTATCTCTAATACATGTTGGTCATGTGACCCTGGGCAAGTCACTTATCTTTCCAATGTCCTAGTTGAGTCTATAGTAAGATGAGTTAACATGTTGGTAATCTACATGGGTAGGGGGAGTTTCCACACTGGGTATTCCCCATACCAACAAGGTAACAGGCCATGACCAATATTTATAATAACTTGGTAAAAATAACTGTTTTTGAAGCAATTCATAAAAGGCTAAAGTTGAAACATATTTCATTTCACCCACTACTTCATTTTATAGATGGGAAAACTGGTGTCCAGAGGATGTCTCCTTCCATTGTACAACCTTTTCTCTTAATTTATAGTTCTTTAATATTTAAAGTATCTTTGCCTTGAAGGGTAAGCTTATCAATGTCCTTGTTACCTGCTGCAGACTTTTATTTATAGTGAGTTTCTAGGCAAGTATTTCCATCTCTAGTCTCAGTTTCCTTATAAGTAGAAAGATGATAATACTTGAAGCATTTCATGAGACTGTTGGAAGTTGCCATTGAAATCATGTACAAAGAGTACTTTGCAAACCTTTAAACACTGGATGAATGTCAGTTATTAATGGTGTCTTGCTCAAAATAGCCTAAGACCAAAGTATTCGCTTTTTCCTTTCTTACTTACTGCCTGGAAAGACTTACACCACATCCATTGTCAGTCCAGTAAACAACCTAGCAGTTCAATCAGCTTACCTTAACAATCCATCTGGGTGACTGCATTCAGTTAGCTGCCTTGCATCCTAATACATTCAGCTACAGGCTCTGAGGATCCAGACTATTAGCCTCACTCAGTATTTCAACAGCTTTTTCTACAAAGATACGGGTCTTGTGGACCAGGCAGAATAGAAATCAATCTTCACAAATTCTCTTTTTTTCCTTTCCCATTATCTTTCCCCCCACTTTTGAATTATGTCTCTCTTTAGTTTGATTGTAAACTCTGTGTATTTCAGGTCATTTTATTATTGTGCAAAACAACTGATTTGATCTGTTTTATTTTCTTCTTTTGAACGGTGACTGTTAGTCTGTTTTCCTGCTAGTACATTTATTCTTTGTGCTTTCCAAGAATCCTTTAGAAATGCAACTAAATGTGTTGACTGGGGCAAAGGCAGTTCAGTTTGAATTCTTCCCCATCTTCTCTTTTCACAAAATTCTTCTTTTTATTCAGAAGGGCTTCTTCTCCTTGACTTCCCCCAAATGCAAGAGCACATCATGGATTTATGAATCATCTTCTGTAATTTATTATCTCAGAAAGTGTGTATGAAATGTTTCTATACTTCAAGCCTTTATTCAGATATATGTTGCCTCTGTCCTCACTTTTCTGCATTTCCTGTCCTCATCATTGCCAAAGACCACATCATCCCTTTACCACGGCCATCTTCAATCCATGCTGCACAAAACTGCCAAAGTGATATTTCTAGGACATAAGTCTGATGACGTCAGTCCCTTGCTCAGTAAACTCCACTGACTCTTTCTTATTCCTAGGATACAACTTAAACTCCCCTTGGCATCTCAAGTTCCCCCTACCCTGCCTCCAAGTTGCCAGCCTTATTATATTTTACTCCCATTCACATACCCTGCGGTCCAGCTAGACTGGTCTTCTTGATGTTCCTATCTCATTTATATTCTTTGTACTGGACATTCTCCAGGGCTGTTATTAAACTCCCACTTGTCCTCTGTCTCTGCAAAGGTCAATTCAATCATCATCTTCCAACATGAGCCCTTTTCTGATTCTCACAGCTATTATTATCACCAATAATATTACATTTATTTTATATATATATATATGTTTATATATTTTATAACATAACTTACTGCCAGGCAAGGACTCCTGTTTTCATCTGTACTCCCAGCACAAATCACTCTATCTGACACATAGTGGAACGTTAATAAATGTTTGTAGATTACTTGATTATCGTTCTTAGTAGACACATACCTATCAACCCCTTGCAATCTGAATTTTACTCCCACACGTCACCCCAACTCTAGTGAAACTCTTCTTAGGGAAGTAGGATGACTCAGTAGGTAGACCAAAGACTCTGAAGTCAGAAGAAAAGGCTTCACACCCAACCTCTGATGCATTTTATTAGGAGACTTTGATCAAGTCACTTATTTCTTAGTGTTGGAGTCCTTCGTGTTAAATGAGTGGGACTAAATGGTCTCTGAAGGTCTTTCTAAATCCTGATTTGGGATCCTGTGAACACCTTATTATGATCTTCAAGCACTTCACCACTAACATCGTAATGGTCCTTACTAAAAGTCTCTTCTCACCCATCATTTCCCTGGCCTCTCTCCAGTACTTCTGTTTCTTAAAATTCTCACAACCTGCCCCAACCTTTAGATCATTATTTCACCATCACCATCCCAGACGCCAGCTCTTTCTATCTTCCATCTTTCTATTAATGTTGGCATTATTTTCTAATCACCCAACTTAAGAAAAACTGGGGTGGAGGTGAGAAATAGTCTTTGACTCATCCCCTTCCCTTGTTCTTCATGCCCAGTTGAGAAGGAAGGAGGGAAGGAAGGAAGGAAGGAAGGAAGGAAGGAAGGAAGGAAGGAAGGAAGGAAGGGAGGGAGGGAGGAAGGGAGGGAGGGAGGGAGGGAGGGAGAGAGGATTTATTAAGCACTATGTATCTCTCTACACTGTGCTAAGTGTTGGGGGTATAAACACAAGCAGAAACACAGTCAGGGAAATCTGAGTTTGAATTATCCCTCTGACCTTAACTAGCTCTGTGAACCATGTGGCTCAATTTCTTCATATAAGGCAGGAATAATGATGCCTATAATACCTACCTTGTAAGATTGTTACAGCATTCAAATGAAATAATGCATATAGATGTCAATTATTATTTCCAGCTTACTTGAACCAGAAAGTCTGACCACTTCTTATACATTCCGGTGCTGATCCTTTACTCAGCATATCAAAATCTTGCCCAGATCTAATGCTACATTTTTCCTGGACCAGCCTGATTGAAACAGTCTCCCTCATCTGATCTGTTAGTGAATTTCCTTGGCATTATTCATACTATATTTATTATGTGCTACTTCATACCATGTCTATTTTTTATATATGTAATTTTCCCTATTTGATATACAGGGTATCCCAAAAATATTAGTGCTTTAAGACTTAAAACTGAAAATTACACTGATATTTGGGATATTCTGTATTATATAAATTTCTTAGAAGCAGGGAGTATTTCATGTATTTTTGTAACCCCTTACAATGATGAATAAAAATACCTTCCTTTAATTGGCATTCCCTATGAAATTGTTGAATATTAAAGAAACAACCAGATTATATGAATTCGTTGTCATTTGTACCACTGTAGAGAGTGCCCATGTTAGTAAGATCAAAGATGCATTCAGAGATTCATGTAAATGAATATTGCTTTAATTTCAGACTGTTACGATGGATCTTATGAAACTAGAAAAAGTCACAAAAATTACATAATGTCAGACTTGGAGAAAGGTCCTCTGCTCCAATCTGAGTCTTCAACAGTTCCATTTACAAGAGCTCGGTGAATTTCTGTTGGAAAACCAGTCAGTTAATCAATAACAAGTCAATCAGTCCACAAACTTTATTCAACACTTGCTCTGTGGAAGGCTCTATACAAAGTGCTGTGTGTACAAAGGAGCAAAAGCAGTCTCTGCCTTGAAGGGTCTTGCATTCTAATGGCCAAGATAATTAGGTACATACAAATGAGGGAGAAACTAATGATCCTTTGATGTATAACATCTTTGGTCACTTTGGATTAATAGGAAGTCCCCAACTGACCCATATCCATTCAAAACCCACCTCTCTATGAATTCCTTCCTTTATTCCTGGTCTTGTCCTTGAAGACTTAGGATAAGTAGAAATTCTCCACACGATAGCACTTCAGATGCTTGAAGACAGCTACCACATCCCCTCAAAGCTTTTCCTTCTTGAGGTTAATTTTCCATTCTTCCTTTAAATAATAAACGATATGTCATGGTACCCTCTCTTAGAGATATTCTAATTTGTCATTGTTCCTCCTAAAATTGGATGTACAAGCTTGAACCCAATATTTTACAATGTTTAAACCAAAGCAGATTCCAAGAGATCACTCTCTCTGTCTGTAAGCCATGTTTCTGTTACTGCCACTAGGGAGTACATTTACTTTTTTAGCTGCTGTATCACACTGTTGATTCACAGGGACTTTTCGGTATACGAATAACCTCAGATCATTTTCACATAAGTCCAAGGCTATTGGTTTCTGAGGGAGGTCCGGAAATGGCTCTTTTTTACTAACCAAACTACAAATGACTTAAAATGATCATGTAACTTTTTTTGTTAAAATCAATATGTGCTAAAGCTCTTAGCAGCATCATGTATCCCATGGCATTATGATTCCTTCTTGGGTACAAAAGAATGTATCACACTTTAGAGATTTCCATCTGGTAGGGATTGATTTGTTGTTCCAGACCTCAAAAATCCATTAAGCAAGGAGTTTCAAATAGTGAATTAATCTGAAACCCTTCGCTGGTAGAGAAGAATTAGAAAAGTGTTTATAAAACCACTAATCATGTTGCAAAATATGCTCAAAAAGAAATCAGAAGACAGATGTAATAGCTGTTAATTTATTTTGGTTATCAGTTCCAAATGCACAGTACATAGAAAAGCAATATTTAAATGCTACTGGTTATTACTTGGTATTTTTTTCTCCATTTCTGTTATTTTGATAAATATGTCTTGTCATGGAGCCATCTGTGCCCCACAAGAAAAAAAAAAGGATTGTTACTCACTCTATTAGCTTGGTAGCAGTTTAGATGAAAATAAAGATCAAAAAGCAAATAAATTGAACATATTTCCAGAGTAACACTTTAAATCAGTCCCCAAATAATTTCTAATGGGCTGGGGAACCCTCTGAAATCACTACCTCATAATAATTATTAAACTCTTTGATGCGAGCTACCTTCCCTACTTCTTCGAACTATATAAACTTTAGAAGAAAGTAAGACATAAAGAAAATGGTACTGGATGATGTTAAAGTAATTGAATTAGACAAAAATTAATATAAAATAAAGGTAGGAAGCTGAAGCAGTTGCATTTAAAGAGAAGAAAATATATTTCATCTTAATTCTGACTATTTTGGTGATGATGTAGTGCTACTGCAACCAGTTGTGCTGTAACAATTAAAATGATGATGCTGTTGATGGTGAATTATTCACACCTCTTCCCTGAGTTCAATTCATTTACAATAATGCTTCTGAAACTTCTCTCCAAATCCCAGATGCAAATGTTGAAATGGTTTGCTTTTTCTAGAGCAATAATTATCATTAGATGATGAATATTCAATGATGTCTACATCTCAATATTTTTAAAGAGGAAAGCAAGATGATATACTGGAAAGAGCGTCAGATTTGATTTAAAATGATACTAATTATTCATGTGATATTGGATAAGTCAATTAACCTCTCTGGGCCTCAGTTTCCTCATTTATAGTAAAGAGATTGGAAGGAAATTTCTACAGTCCTGATTCTAAGTCCTAGGATCTTAATGTCAAATTACATGAAAATATATAAAAACTGAACATTTAATTAAAGTATTCAAAACCAAAACAAAACAAAACACCACACCTAGGGATGTTTTCTCATGCTTCTAAATTGACACTCATATGACTTATAATAAAATTATAGTTATTTTAAAGAATTTGAGTAAGCAATATATTTATTACATTATGTAATAATATAAATAGATCAAGGAGGTTTTGAAGATGAAGTCATGCATTAGCTGCAGTTACATATATGAGCATATATGTATATGAATATGTTATGTATATATTAGCCTATATATACAGCAAATATGTAAGTTTCTTTGATTCTTCAAAACAAGTCTTTGATTTCCAGGAATCAAATCAAATTGATGGAATGTTTTGATTTCACGGCATCATGCTGTTGCAGTATGGTTTTCATTGTAGAAAATTACTTCAAACAATTTCTGATTTAAAGTAAATGGAATTCCTACAATTGTCCCACAGAGAATCATAATGGCTCTGTATTTAATATTGTTAATGCCTTGCCAAGACATGTTTCACTGATGATCAATATATGTGAAAGGAGAGAGTTTTATTTCAAATCATTCCACTGTATGATCTTGAATAAACATTTTATACAAGAAAATTTTTAGCTAATTCTGCCTGAGAATATAGGAGTTGGGTTTTTGTTTGTTTTTTTATATTTTATATTTTTTTGTGGCTATGAACCCTCTTCTTAATTTGGTGAAGCCTATGGCATCCTTATTGCTTGGTTATTCCATTGTGTCCAACTCTTCATGACCCTATGGATCATGTTGTCTATGAGGTTTTCTTGGCAAAGATACTAGAGTGGTTTGCCTTTTTCTTCTCCAATGTATTAAGGCAACCAGGGTCAAATGACTTAAAGTGGGATTTAAATTCAGGTCTTCCTAACTCTAGACCTAGGGCTCTATCCATAAGCTGCCTAGCTGTCTCCTGTGAAATCCTGCTTGGAAGAATGTCTATTATTTACATTCATAGTTGAAGAAAATGTTAAATTTAAGTTAATGAATCATAAAAATAAAGATTAATATTTTTCCTCATCTAAGTTCATGGACTCCATAAAATCAGACCTCAGGTTCTGAAACAATGCAGTACATGTGCTTTGTTTAATATGAAAAATGTCATAGAAATCTACTGATAATGTTTAAGGTTAATAAGAGTAAACTCTACTTTCAGAATCAGTGAGTAGTATAATGATCCAGCCCGTTCAAAAAAAAATCACCAATACACTATTTCTGGATTATATTCAATCTTACCCAAATTCTTTATTATTTTCAAAAAGGAGTGCATATGGTATAAAAGAAATAGTGCTGGATTTGATCAAAAGTTCTGATATTTACTGTGTGACCTTGGAGAACTCACTTAAATTTCTTGGGATTCAGTTTCCTTGCTTAGTTGAACTAGAAGGTCTCTAGTTTTAGATCCATGATCAGATAGCCCTCACTTAAATTCTGGGCCTCAGTTTCTTCATTGCAAAATAAGAGAGTTGGATCAGAACATTTTAAGGCTCCCTCAAAGTTTCACTCTTACAATCCCAATTCCAAATTACAAGAAAATATATGATACCAAAATTATATGGGTTGACCAAGGGAAAAGCATCCTGGGAATGTTTTTCCCTCTGTATTCTTCCAATAACTACCATTTAACTTTTGATAAAATTATGAATATTCTGAAGAATTGAAGTAAACTACACATTAGTTGCATTTGGATATCTTGTATTTCACTGACATGATTTCTTTATATGTATCTGAGAGCATAAATATAACTTCTAGTCAATATCACTTTCCAAATCAGACCATATCACTCTCCTCCTCAAACATATTCAGTGGCTTTCTATTGTCTCTAGAATAAAAGAAGAACATCTTTAACTTGGCATTCAAAGCCCACCACACTGATTCTCTCTCCTTCTCTCCCTCATTCAATTAATTTATCAAGCAAAAATCATGTCTTAGACTAATGCGAAAAGAGTGCTGAAGTTAACCTCAACAAACCAGGGTTCAAGTCACGTTTCTATCACTTGCACTTAACCTTTCATGATCTCAGTTCCTTTATTTGTAAAGAAAGGAGATTAGGCTACTAGATCAGGTGACTCGAGGTCACATGTAGCCCTCTAGATTCTTAAGTGTGGCTCTTTGACTGAATCCAAACTTCACAAAACAAACCCCTTTCATAAAAGGATTTGTTCTGTAAAACTTGGACTCAGTCAAAAGGGACCTAGAAGACATGTGGCCTCAAGACCACAGTTTCCCCACCGCTGATCTAGATGATCTATAAGGTCTCTTCCAACTTCAGTTATCACCCTGTAGTCTTACGATGAAGCACTTACGGTATGTCAGCTACCTTTCATGCCCCTTTGTCCTGCCTGTCACACCCAGCTCTACACCTCCCAGTTCCATGCCTTTGCATCAGCTTACTGTTCCTATAATGCTCTTCCTCCTTATATTTGCCTCTAGATCCTCAAGTACCCATATGTTGGATGTTTGGGGTATATAAAAGTGGTATATGACAAAGTCCTTTATCTTTAATCAATAAATAAGCATTTCTTAAGCTCCTACTATGTGTCAGATGCTGTGCAAACCTCTGGGGGCCAATTGTCTTACCTTTTGTCTCATTGTCAGAATTTAATAACTCTGGAGGAGAGAATGAGGCTGATGACTGCGCAGCTCCGCCTCACTTAAATCTAATTCCTGCAGAAGTCAAGACATCATCGCCATGGCGTCATTGGTCCCCTTCGGGAATGAAAGGATGAGAAACAATCAAGGGATACATGGTTGCTTTCAACTCAGCTTACGTAACACTTTCTGTATAAGGTCCCTCAGGCGCCAGCGTCTTCTCAACCAGCTACGTTATGCTAATTCTGTGTGGGTGTTAATGACTTCCTTTTTTTATTTAAGCTCCTCAGGGGCATGGTTTGTGTCTTTTTTTTCTTTATATCCAAAACACCTGGCACAGGATTCGGCCACAGAGAAGGAGCTTAATAAATATGTAACGTTTGATTTCATAATGGCTATCTTCATGAATTCCTCAGTTTAGTCAAATTGACTTTCAGTTTCCTACCCATGACACTCACGTCTTCCTTTGGATGATAAGCCATTTCTAGAAAGTGCTTCCTCCTCAACTCCACCTCCAAGAATTGTTGCCTCCCTTCAAAGCACAACTAGCTCAATGGTTGAGGCCTATCATGGTGTTCTCCAGTCTTTAGGATTATCTTTCTTACAAAGTTATTTTATATAGACACTTGGCATTACTTTACTTCTGTGCATGTGTATGTGTATATATATATATATATATGTATATAAATGCATATATGCATGTATATATACACGTGTGTGTATATATATGTATATATATAAATATATATTATCCTCTACTAGAATATAAGTTCCATGAGGGCAAGGACTATTTTTACTTTTTGGTTTTATACAACAGCCTAGGATGATGCCTGGTACATATTAGATACAATAAACATTTTAAAAATTGAATCAAATTGAACTGTATTTATTTGATATGATTTGCAAAGTGTACAAGTCGCAAGGCTTTTGCAAAGCAGTTTTACCTATAATCCCTCTAATTAAAGCCTTAATCCTTTCTACCCAGACTGTTTCAATAGTCCTCAATGGATCTCCTTGACTCTACTTCTCTCCCCTAATTCATCCTCCACAAAGCAGCCAATTTAGTATTTTTAAATGAGAGTATGACACTCCAATGCTCAAGAAGCCTCAAGAAAGTGAAAAACCTTTTGATTGAATCAAGAAGGGAATAGCTGATTGGCTCACTAAACCAGCTAACTATGTCCCTGCAGACTTTAAATTACTGGAAAAAATTCGAGTAGAATGAAGTCCAGCAACTAAGTAGTGAACTAATACTGGAATCTAGATTGAGGAACGCCTTGAGAAGGCGAAGTCTTTTGCTCATTCTGGAGGGCAGTGAGACAGAGAGTGAGGGTAGTAAGGCTGGAGAGAGCGTTACATTCTCTTTTCCCCTCCCCACCCGTATTAACAATCTTATTGGAGAAACTGTGTGTGTTCATCCTTCATTGTCAAAGAAGACCATGCTATCAGAGAAATGATGACATGACTTGTACTTGACTTTGATTTGAGTGAGGGAGGGCTGTGCAGGTCACCAGCCTCACTTCTCCTCCAGAGTCATCTGAATCAGGATGACTGGAAATGACCCAGAATGAGACAATTGGGGTTAAGTGACTTGCCCAAGGTCACACAACTAGTGAGTGTCAAGTGTCTGAGGTGAGATTTGAACTCAGGTCCTATTGGAGAAATTATAACTATAATGAATAATATATCTTGTCTAGAAGAAGCACAAAAGAAACATTAAAGACCCAGACAGATATAGAAGGTTAGCCAACTGAAGAATGAAATAGTTTCACAGAGTGACCATTTATGGTGGATAAAATACTAGTTATGTACTCTAGAAAGGCATCAACTGTGAGAGTTCAGAAGAAAGCTCATGAGGGGAACTTCATGAGGCAGCTATTAACAGTAAAAAAAGTAATTCCAGGATCAAAAACTGTGAGTAACTGCTTTTTCACATCTTCTATATGTATATGCCTCCCTACTTTGTACTTGAAGTTTAAGCCCTCCTAAGGGTGATAGTAATCACCTGGTTTGGGGAAAACGTCATGCATCTACTATTCATACCATACTTTCTCAGTAAATCCCATTTCTATCTGTTAAAGCAGTTAGTTTGCTTGATAATTGGGAGCACACCAATGGGGGCTTATAAATAATAGTACTAGAAACCAAACACCTAAGGGATACCACAGAAAATTAAATAAGAGTAGTAGGCCACTCTCTGGGGACCCAGTATACCAATGTAAGCTTGATATGGGGAAATAGCCCTGGAAGGAGTACTATATGCTATTAACTTATCCTTCTATTCATAAGCAGAATACAAATTCCTTGATGTCAGGGATGGTTTTCATCGTTTCCTTTGTATTCTCAGGGCTTAGCACAATCCTTGGCACATAATTGGAATTTAGTAAATGTTTTCCAAATTGAACCAAATTTAATTTTAGACCTTATCTGTTCAGAACAGTGACAGTACCTAGATAGGTAGAAACACTAGTGTACTGCACCTTGTCCCACTACTAGAATATTAATCACTAGCTTTTAGAAGTAGTGCCCTTACAAAAAAATATTGGAGAGATAAAATGGAACCTTGTTATTATGACTATTCAGATATATTTTAAAGGCTGTGCTGCCTGTGTCAGCATAATTTCTAAATTTAGATAATGAACAGACTCAACTTTTTAAACTCTGTCTTCTCTTTTGGTAGCTATAATTTTTTGAATCATCAGAGGGGTGAATTAAATCTCATCAATCCTTTTCCTTGGCCATTTACATAGAAAAATCAGTTGACTCAGTTCATACCACTTTTTAATGCAAAAGAACAGATACTAGGAAAGCTCAGATCCTAGTTATTCCAACTTCTGTTTCCATGACAAGACAAAACATCATTCAGAATAGTATCTGGAAATTAATATGTTACCTTCAGCTCTTAGATCTAAAACTAGATGGTCTATTTCACAAGAGTACCTACACTTTTAGCTCTATGGACTAGCCAAGCTAGGAGGACATCAGCAAAGCCTTTCCCTCAGTATTCATTGGTTTGACCAAACTTCCAAGGGCCAAACTGAGGCTTAAAAGTTATTTACTAGACAGGGACACCTCCCTATTTTCATTTCAATGGAGTTTGAAGTCAACTATGTAGAGAAGTTGGGGAGGAGGCATTCTATTTCTTCTCTTTTGCTGCCCAGAACTGTCCTTTATCTCAATTGCTCTTTTTAGTGCTGTACTCCATGAGCATTTCTTCCATAGTTTGCATTTATATATCATATTGGAGGAAGGAGGATTATAGTGAGAGGAGTAAGTTGGTTGGAAAATGGAATTGTCATTACAGACTTGGAACATCAGCAAAAAAAAAAAAATCATGTGTAAATAGCTCTTTATTATACACACACACACACATACACATATACATATACTTTTGCTGCTAATAGCTGGATAATTGGAATCAATCATAGGGTCACAGACTGAATTTAAAAGAGTGAGAGAAAGTATTTGCCACATTGTGTCTTAAGATCATAATTACAGCTTGAAGGGATTGCAAATGAAGATTATTGTGTCCAACCACCTCGTTTTATAGAAGAGTCAACAGAAGTCCAGAGTAGTTAAATTATTTGCCTGAACTTACAGAGCTGATAATTATCTTCAATACATTCTGAACCCAGATCTTCCTGGTTCCAAATACAGTATTCTGTTCACTACACTGTGTAATTCTGATTATCTCTATCTTAGGAAGAATCTCAATAGCCAGCTTGTACTTCATGCAAGTTGCAGAGGTTTGACCTCTCACTCTCTTTCTCTCTCTCTCCCTCTTTCCCTCTGCCCCCTCAGTATCTCTCTCTCTCTCCATTTGTTCCTCCCTTCTTTCTTCCCTCCTTCCTTTCATCTTTCTTTTTTCCTTCCTTCCTTCCTTCCTTCCTTCCTTCCTTCCTTCCTTCCTTCCTTCCTTCCTTCCTTCCTCCTTCCTTCCTTCCTTCCTCCTTCCTTCCTCCTTCCTTCCTTCCTTCCTTCCTTCCTTCTTCCTTCCTCCTTCCCTTCCTTCCTTCCTTCCTTCCTTCCTTCCTTCCTTCCTTCCTTCCTTCCTTCCTTCCTTCCTTCCTTCCTTCCTTCCCTCCCTCACTCTCTCCCTTTCTTTCTTTCTTTCTTTCTTTCTTTCTTTCTTTCTTTCTTTCTTTCTTTCTTTCTTTCTTTCTTTCTTTCTTTCTTTCTTTCTTTCTTTCTTTCTTTCTTTCCTTCATTCCTCTATTCTCTCTATCTTCTTTTCCACAGTGGACCCAGAGTGTACAAGACTTATTATAGAAGTCATAACAACAACAAATCCAAGCTGTACAGCACAGGTAGGCAGCACCATAGGCAAAGTGCCAAGCCTAGAGCCAGGAAGACCTGATTTCAAATCTGGTCTCAGATACTAGCTGTGTGACCCTGAGAAAATCATTTAATCTTGTTTGCCTCAGTTTTCTCATCTGTAAAATTAATTGGAGAAGAAAATGGCAAATCTTTCCATTACCTTTGCCACAAAAACTCCAAAGGGGGTCATGAAGAGATGAACACAACTAGAAAATAGCTAAACAATAACAACAAGCCATATACTGAGAAAGTTACCCAAGTTATCCACAGGGCACTGTCATGCAACAGCTGTGGTGCAACATTGGCCATGTGAATGTTGACAAGAGCAGGGTGGCACCAGCTCTTTCCATTCTATCCAAGAGACGGTGCCATTGCCTAATCACTGGGTGCATCTCCCCACTTGTGAGGCAGGATGTAAACTCAAGCATACATAACATTAGTGGACCGTTATTTTGGGTTTCTTGATTTGTTCCCAGCCATTGATCTTAATGGATAATTTAATAAAAAAGGTATAAAATTAGTGATATAATTTAGGGAAATTCTGATTCTGCCTACTTTCCCATGCATAATATTGTAAACTGTCTCTAAGATCAGTGTCTAAGTTTGCTCTCCCCTCCCTTGGGGAAAGAAAAAGATAAGATTATACTAAGCAGGCAAAGTATAGAGTTAAACAATAATTAGCTTCTTAATTTGATTTAATTCAGTAAGCATTTATTAAGCCTTACTATGTGCTAGGCACTGGTCATGCAAAGACAAAGATGTAATAGTCTCTGTCCTGTAAGTGCTTACATGACACTCTAAGGAAACAAGATAGGATCATAAGAATTATATGTAAAGAGCTAGATGGGAATTTGGAGGATATCTAATCCTGTTATCTTACAGTCAAAGAAACTGAGAAGAGGTCACATATGTAGTATGTAACCCGGTTGGGATTCAACCTTAGGATCCCTGATTCTAAGTTCAGCATGCGTTCCTCTTCATGACTCTAGAGCAGGAAAATATAAAATAGTAGTAATTGGAATCTCAGAAGTCAAGTAACTACCTGGGAAAATGCCCAGAAAAGGGAAAAAAGTAAGACCATAGAAGCTTACTTTCTTGGAGAACAGATGTTTCCACCTTTCCTTTCTGATGAGGAAGTACAATGCTTACCATCAGGGAAAGACATAGAAGCCAAGGCGTCTGTATCCCAAACATCCAAAATAGATATCCAATGGGCTCAGGCCATGGAAGGGCTCAAAAAGGATTTTTGAAAATCAAGTTAGACAGGTGGAGGAAAAACTGGGAAGAGAAATGAGAGAGATGCAAGAAAAGCATGAAAAATGGGTCAATAACCTTGCTAAAGGAGACCCAAAAAAAATGCTGAAGAAAATAACATCTTGAAAAATAGGCTCACTCAATTGGCAAAAGAGGTTCAAAAAGCCAATGAGGAGAAGAATGCTTTCAAAAGCAGAATTAGCCAAAATGGAAAAAGAGGTTCAAAAGCTCACTGAAGTAAATAGTTCTCTCAGGGGAAAATATGGTCTTTCAATGAAATAGAGGACTTTCAAGCATTCTTGATGAAAAGACCAGAGCTGAAAAGGAAATTTGACCTTCAAACACAAGAATGAGAAGAAGCATGAAAAAGCAAAAAGCAAAGAGGAGTATAAGGGACTTACCAAAGGTGAACTGTTTTCATTCCTACATGGAAAGACAATATTTGTAACTCTTAAAACTTTTCAGTATCTGGGTAGCTGGTGGGACTACACACATACATACACACATGCACACATGTACACACGTGTGTATGCACACACACATACACATATGCATGCACACACAGAGACAGAGAGCACAGAGTGAATTGAATAGGATGGGATCATATCTTAAGTGAAATTAAATTAAACGGTGAGAGAGAAATGTAGTGGGAAGAGAGAGGGTGAAATGGAATGGGGTAAATTATCTTTAATTCAAGAGGCAAGCAGGAGACTTTTTAGTGGAGGGAAAAAGAGGAGAGCTGAGAAAAAAACATGAAGTTTACCCTCATCACATTCGACTAAAGGAAGGAATAAAATGCACACTTATTTTGGTATGAAAACCTATCTTACAATACAGGAAAGTGGGGGAGAAGGAGATAAGCAGGGTGGGGGGGGATGATGGAAGGGAGGGCAATGGGAGGAGGGAGCAATTTGAAGTCAACACTTGGGGAGGGACAGGATCAAAAGACAAAATAGAAAACAATGGGGGGCAGGAAGGATGGAGGGAAATATAGTTAGTCTTACACAACACGACTATTATGGAAGTCATTTGCAAAACTACACAGATATGGCCTATATTGAATTGCCTGCCTTCCCAAAGGGAATGGGTGGGGAGGGAGGGATGGGGAGAATTTGGAACTCAAAGTGTTAGGAACAACTGTTTAGTATTGTTGTTGCTACTAGGAAAGAAGACATACAGTTAATGAGGAATAGAAAGTCATCTGGCCCTACAAGAGAAAAGAGAAAATGGAGACAAGAGAAGGGAGGGATGACAGAATAGAGGGCAGATTGGTAATAGGGAAAATTAGAATGCTGGGTGTATTGGGGTGGGGGTAGGGGGCAAATGGGGAGAAAATTTGGAACCCAAAATTTTGTGAAAATGAATGTAAAAAGTTAAATAAATTTATATTAAAAAATAAATTAAAATAGAAGTAATTAAAACTCTCTGTATGTATATATATAAAGTTTGGGGGCAGATCTAGATAATAGCATGATAACTGGAAGAGTTGGAACAGTATCCAGAGAAGGTAGCACATGAAATGAATTTTGAAGTAAGCTAGCACTTTCAGAAGCCAAGATGAGAAGGGAAACATTCTAGTATTGTGGAAATAGCTTGAACAAAAGTCCAAGAGGAAGGACATACAATATCATGAAAGAGAAAGAACAAGGAGGTCAATTTGGCTGAAACATAGTCTGTGAGGAGGATTAATAAAAAATCAATCTGAAGCGATAAGTTGGAATTAAACTGTCAATAACTTTCAATTCCGAGAGAAGAGTTTCTATTTTATCCTAAAAGCAAAGGGAAACTGTTAAAGTTTATTGATCAACTGAGTGACACAGTCAAACGTGTATGTTAGTATTTTTTCTATTTTTTTTTTAGAATTTGACTAAAGTTGAAAATAAACATAGAGAAATTTTGGCTAGCTCATCCCCTTTAAGTCCTCTTTATATTTTCTGGGGGGATGGACACTGGGAATTTCAATTTTTCAAATATATAGAATCAATTTAATTCAGAAACATTTCTTAAGTACCTACTATGTGCCTAAAAAGATTAAAAAACAAAATGGTATCCCTCTTCAAGAAGCATACATCCCACTGGAAAGATAAAATACACAGGTCAAATGGAATGCATTCAATATAGCCACTAAACACCCAAGATTTACGGACTCAATTGTATAAATTAAAACACATTTTTCTGTAGAGGAAGTTTTCTCCCTGACTGTTTAATTCTCATGTAAAATCTTAATTCTACATGAAGTCTTCCCTAACCCTATTTAATTCCCTCACTTTCCCTCTTTTTAATTATTTCCTATTTATTCCATCTAGAGTTCACATTGTATATATTTGTTTGCATGTTGTTTCCTCCATTAGACTGTAAGCTCCTTAAGGACAGAGACCATCTTTTGCCTCTTTTTGTATCTGCAACCCTTAGCACACATAGGAAGTGCTTAATAAATGGTGATTGATTGATTGGAATTGGTGATATTCATTAATAATAAAGAAGGATGATAATAGATGGCACATTAATATTTGACCTTGCAGAAATTATTTAACATATCTGAGTCTGTTTTATCATTGGTAAAATTATACAATTGATCTTATGTAATATTCTCAACCACCATGTAAACTAGGTATTTTAGGAATTATTGGTGCTATTATATATTTATTTCACAGATAGGGTTTAAATAGGTGCTGACCAATGATGTTCTAATTAATGTTTAACAAGTCACTCTGGGAAAAATATACCTACTACATTTAAAATTTAATATGCATTGTTAATACTTTGTCTAAAACCTTGGTAAATTTAGGCAATCAATGAAACAACAAATGAAACCCGAATTTGTAGCATTTGCCATTCTACTAGGTGTAATTCTCACATGAGAATTTAATGCTGGGCTCTTGCTGTCCCATATGAGTTGACTCCTGCAGTTTCCTTCTACTGATATAGTACCTTGAGCCTCATGTAAACTTTGTCTGAGTTCAACATGCAAGAAGAAAGAGGATGGTGCTGCAATTAAATTTTAATAAACCTTAAATGCCTACTATGTGCAAGGTGAGAGGCTGCATAGAGTGGTAGATAGAGCTCCTGCCTTAGAGGTAAGAAACCCTGTATTCAAATCCCATCTCAGATACACACTGACTTGTAATGCTAGGCAAGATGCTTAACCTCTCAGTGCTCTAGAGAAATCTCAAAAAATGACAAATTGCAGAAGTGTTTCCACCCTACAGTGAGAGATGTAATTGCCCCACTTGAAGTTCCTTACATCAGTGAAAATACTAAATACAAGAAAAAATTAGATATGTAGGCACAAGTGCTTGGAGACTAAAGATGAAAAATGAGGATCATAAGAATTATATGTAAAGAGCTAAATGGGAATTTGGAGGATATCTAATCCTGTTATCTTACAGTCAAAGAAACTGAGAAGAGGTCACACATGTAGTATGTAACCCGGTTGGGATTCAACCTTAGGATTCCTGATTCTAAGTTCAGCATGCTTTCCTCTTCATGACTCTAGAGCATGTAATTGAAGTAACTGGAATCTCAGAAGTCAAGTAACTGCTGGGAAAATGCCCAGAAAAGGGAAAAAGGTAAGACCATAGAAGCTTACTTTCTTGGAGAACAGATGTTCCCACCTTTCCTTTCTGATGAGGAAGTACAATGCTTACCATCAGGGAAAGACATAGAAGCCAAGGCGTCTGTATCCCAAACATCCGAAATAGATATCCAATAGACTCAGGCCATCGAAGAGCTCAAAAAGGATTTTGAAAATCAAGTTAGACAGGTGGAGGAAAAACTGGGAAGAGAAATGAGAGAGATGCAAGAAAAGCATGAAAAATGGGTCAATACCTTGTTAAAGGAGACCCAAAAAAATGCTGAAGAAAATAACACCTTGAAAAATAGGCTCACTCAATTGGCAAAAGAGGTTCAAAAAGCCAATGAGGCGAAGAATGCTTTCAAAAGCAGAATTAGCCAAATGGAAAAAGAGGTTCAAAAGCTCACTGAAGTAAATAGTTCTCTCAGGCAAAAATATGGTCTTTCAATGAAATAGA
This sequence comes from Bettongia penicillata ogilbyi, assembly GCA_023548195.1. Classification (NCBI taxonomy): domain Eukaryota; kingdom Metazoa; phylum Chordata; class Mammalia; order Diprotodontia; family Potoroidae; genus Bettongia; species Bettongia penicillata. Next base: position 3,655,747 of record JAJHZJ010000250.1, read on the forward strand.
GGACTTTCAAGCATTCTTGATGAAAAGACCAGAGCTGAAAAGGAAATTTGACCTTCAAACACAAGAATGAGAAGAAGCATGAAAAAACAAAAAGCAAAGAGGAGTCATAAGGGACTTACCAAAGGTGAACTGTTTTCATTCCTACATGGAAAGACAATATTTGTAATTCTTAAAACTTTTCAGTATCTGGGTAGCTGGTGGAACTACACACATACATACACACATGTACACGTGTGCACATGCACACACACATACACACACATACACACATGCATGCACACACAGAGACAGAGAGCACAGAGTGAATTGAATAGGATCATATCTTAAAAGAAATTAAGGTAAAGGGTGAGAGAGAAATGTAGTGGGAGGAGAGAGGATGAAATGGAATGGGGTAAATTTCTCTCATTCAAGAGGCAAGCAGGAGAATTTTTAGTGGAGGGAAAAAGAGGAGAGCTGAGAAAAAAACATGAAGTTTACTCTCATCACATTTGACTAAAGGAAGGAATAAAATGCACACTTATTTTGGTATGAAAATCTATCTTACAATACAGGAAAGTGGGGGAGAAGGAGATAAGCAGGGTGGGAGGGATGATGGAAGGGAGGGCAGGGGGAGGAGGGAGCAATTTGAAGTCAACACTCGGGGAGGGACAGGATCAAAAGACAGAAGAGAAACAATGAGGGGCAGGGTAGGATGGAGGGTAATTCAGTTAGTCTTACACAACACGACTATCAGGGAAGTCATTTGTAAAACTACACAGATATGGCCTATATTGAATTGCCTGCCTTCCCAAAGGGAATGGGTGGGGAGGGAGTGATGGGGAGAATTTGGAACTCAAAGTGTTAGGAACAACTGTTGAGTATTGTTGTTGCAACTAGGAAATAAGAAATAAAGTTAATGGGGAATAGAAAATCATCTGGCCCTACAGGACAAAAGAGAAGATGGGGACAAGAGGAGGGAGGGATGTTAGAAGAGAGGGCAGATTGGTGATAGGGGAAATTAGAATGCTCGGTGTATTGGGGTGGGGGGAGGGGGCAAATGGGGAGAAAATTTGGAACCCAAAATTTTGTGAAAATGAATGTAAAAAGTTAAATAAATTTATATTAATAAAATAAAATAAAATAGAAGTAATTAAAACTCTCTCTCTCTGTATATATATATAAAGTTTGGGGGCAGATCTAGATAATAGCATGACAACTGGAAGAGTTGGAACGGTATCCAGAGAAGATAGCACATGAAATGAATTTTGGAGGAAACTAGCTCTTTCAGAAGCAAAGATGAGAAGGGAAACATTCTAGTATTGTGGAAATAGCTTGAACAAAAGTCCAAGAGGAAGGACATACAATATCATGAAAGAGAAAGAAAAAGGAGGTCAATTTGTCTGAAACATAGTCTGTGAGGAGGATTAATAAAAAATCAATCTGAAGAGATAAGTTGGAATTAAACTGTCAATAACTTTCAATTCCGAAGAGAAGAGTTTCTATTTTATCCTAAAAGCAAAGGGAAACTGTTAAAGTTTATTGATCAACTGAGTGACACAGTCAAACGTGTATGTTAGTAATTTTTCTATTTTTTTTTTAGAATTTGACTAAAGTTGAAAATAAATACAGAGAAATTTTGGCTAGCTCATCCCCTTTAAGTCCTCTTTATATTTTCTGGGGGGATGGACACTGGGAATTTCAATTTTTCAAATATATAGAATCAATTTAATTCAGAAACATTTCTTAAGTACCTACTATGTGCCTAAAAAGATTAAAAACAAAATGGTATCCCTCTTCAAGAAGCATACATCCCACTGGAAAGATAAAATACACAGGTCAAATGGAATGCATTCAATATAGCCACTAAACACCCAAGATTTACGGACTCAATTGTGTAAATTAAAACACATTTTTCTGTAGAGGAAGTTTTCTCCCTGACTGTTTAATTCTCATGTAAAATCTTAATTCTACATGAAGTCTTCCCTAACCCTATTTAATTCCCTCACTTTCCCTCTTTTTAATTATTTCCTATTTATTCCATCTAGAGTTCACTTTGTATATATTTGTTTGCATGTTGTTTCCTCCATTAGACTGTAAGCTCCTTAAGGACAGAGACCATCTTTTGCCTCTTTTTGTATCTGCAACCCTTAGCACACATAGGAAGTGCTTAATAAATGGTGATTGATTGATTGGAATTGGGTGATATTCATTAATAATAAAGAAGGATGATAATAGATGGCACATTAATATTTGACCTTGCAGAAATTATTTAACATATCTGAGTCTGTTTTATCATTGGTAAAATTATACAATTGATCTTATGTAATATTCTCAACCACCATGTAAACTAGGTATTTTAGGAATTATTGGTGCTATTATATATTTATTTCACAGATAGGGTTTAAATAGGTGCTGACCAATGATGTTCTAATTAATGTTTAACAAGTCACTCTGGGAAAAATATACCTACTACATTTAAAATTTAATATGCATTGTTAATACTTTGTCTAAAACCTTGGTAAATTTAGGCAATCAATGAAACAACAAATGAAACCCGAATTTGTAGCATTTGCCATTGTCCTAGGTGTAAATTCTCACATTGAGAATTTAATGCTGGGCTCTTGCTGTCCCATATGAGTTGATTCCTGCAGTTTCCTTCTACTGATATAGTACCTTGAGCCTCATGTAAACTTTGAGTTCAACATGCAAGAAGAAAGAGGATGGTGCTGCAATTAAATTTTAATAAACATTAAATGCCTACTATGTGCAAGGTGAGAGGCTGCATAGAGTGGTAGATAGAGCTCCTGCCTTAGAGGTAAGAAACCCTGTATTCAAATCCCATCTCAGATACACACTGACTTGTAATGCTAGGCAAGATGCTTAACCTCTCAGTGCTCTAGAGAAATCTCAAAAAATGACAAATTGCAGAAGTGTTTCCACCCTACAGTGAGAGATGTAATTGCCTCACTTGAAGTTCCTTACATCAGTGAAAATACTAAATACAAGAAAAAATTAGATATGTAGGCACAAGTGCTTGGAGACTAAAGATGAAAATGTATAGTCCCCTACCCTCCAGGATCTTGCTTTCTACAACTGAGATAATGTAAAGTAGAAAGCAACGGGCCTAAAGGAGAGATCTGATAAAAAACAAAAAAGGTCTAAGGATCCAATTATTGTTCTTTAAACAGTGGTGCCAAGACAATGCCTATATGTTTTTTGCTTTATTTAATTTATGTAGGAAAAGCCATAGCTAACATGCTTACCAAAGTCTACTCCCTTTGCAAGCTGGGATTTCTCTTTGAATTTTCCAGGACATGTTGTGAAGATCATTCAGATCTTCTGAAATATGAAGGCAAGCTTAGAGACACCACATCTGTATATAAACGAGCCATCTGCAGCCAATCTCATCCATGTCATTGAAGACATCTTCCAGACAGCTGCCAAAATGGTTTTCCTAAAGTGAAGAAAACCTTTGATCATGTCACACTTCTCTCCCACCCTACCCCTACCTTACAGTTCAGTAAACTCCAGTGAATCCCAACTGCCATTAAGAACAAATGTAAGCTGTCACACTCATTGTTTCCATTATACTATCTATCCATCTTATCCCCTGCCATCCCCTTTTCCTTTTACCTTCAATGTTTCCTTATATCAGGATCTTTTGGCCACTCATTATGTGGCCAAAGTGTTTAAGCTTTACTTTCAGTATTTGACCTACTAGTGAAAAGCCTGAATTAATTTCTTTAAGTAGCGATTCATTTAATCTCCTTGTTGTCCAAGAGACTCTCAAAAATCTACTCGAGCACCATGATTTGAAATGTTGATTCTATGGCACTCAGCTTTCCTTATAGTCCAATTCTCACAGCCGTGCATTGCTGCTAGGGAAAACAAAGAAATAGCTTTGACTATATGGACCTTTGTCAGTAGGGTGATGTCTCTGCTTTTTAGTATGCTGTCCAGATTTGCCATAGCTTGCCTTCCAGGGATTCAATGTCCTTTAATTTCATGGCTGTAGTCTCTATCTGCAGTGATCTTTGAACCCAAGAATATAAAATCTGACACTGCTTCCATTTCTTCTCCCTCTATTTGCCAGGAAGTGATGGGACCAGTTGTCAACATCTTAGCTTTCGGTGTTAAGCTTCAAATCATCTTTGTACACTCTTCTTTCACCTTCATCAAGAGGCTTCTTAGTTCTTCACTTTCTGTCATCAGAATGACATCATCTGAATATCTGAGGCTGTTGAGATTTCTCTAGGCATTGTTAATTCCGGCTTTTGACTCATCCAGCCTGGTATGTTTCAAGATGTACTCGCATGTAAGTTAAATAAATAAGGCATACATTGGTACAACCTTCTCAGGCTCTTTTTCTAATCTTAACAATCACTTGTTCCATTTTTAGTTCTCTCTGTGTCTTCTTGGTCCACGTACAGCTTCTTTAGGAGACAATTAAGATGATTTGGTACCGCCATCTCTTTGGGGATTTGCCATATTTTGTTGTGATCCACACAGTAAAAGGCTTTAATGTAGTCAGTGAAGCAAAAGTAGATATTTGCTTGTTCATTTGTTTTCTGGAAGTTCCTTGCTTTCACCATAATCCAGTTAATGATGGCAATTTTGTCTCTAGTTCCTCTGCCTCTTTTAAAATCAGCCTGCTCTTCTAGTACTCCGAGCTCTACCTATTGCTGAAGAGTAGCTTGCAGAATCTTAAGCAGAAGCTTGCTGACATGTCAAATGAGTGCAGTTGTTCAGTAATTTGAACAATCCTTGGCGTTGCCCTATTTTAGGATTGGGACATAAACTGATCTGTTCCAATCCAGTGGCCACTGTTGACTTTTCCAAATTTTCTGGCATATGGAATGCAGCACTTTAACAGCATCATCTTACAAGTTTTTAAATAGCTCGCCTGGGATTCCATCATCTTCCCTAGCCTTATTCATAGCAATGCCTCCTGAAGCCCACATGACTTCATTCTCGAGGATGTCTGGCCCTAGATCGCTAACCACATCATCGTAGTTATCCATTATTAGTGATGTTAAAATTTTTCTTGTAGAGTTCTTTTGTTCATTTTTGCCATTTTTCCTTTCTTTATCTCTTTTGCTTTTGTTAAATCCTTTCCATTTTTGTTTTTTATCATGTCAATTTTTGCATAAAATGTTCCCTTGATATCTGTAAATTTCTTGAAGAGATTTGGTTTTCTTTTTCCCTATTCTATTGTTTCCTTCTATTTCTTTGCCTTTAAGAAAACCTTCCTATCTCTTCTTGCCATTCTCTGGAATTCTGCATTCACTTGTAAATATTTTTCCCCTTTCTCCTTTCCCTTTCATTTTTTCCTCAGCTATTTGTAAAGCCTCATCAAACAGCTATTTTTCTTTCTTACTCTTCTTTATCTTTGGAATATTTTTTGTTGCCTCCTTCACAAGATTACACACCTCTGTTAATAGTTTTCAGGCATTCTATCTACCCTATATTATCCTTAAAGCTATCCATCACCTCCACTTCATATTCATAAGGGATGCTATTTAGGTCATACTTATATGGTCTGATGCTTGGCCCTATTTTCTTCAACAAGTCTGAATTTTGCAATAAGAAGCTCATGGTCTGATTCAGTCACCTCCAGGTCTTATTTTAACTGATTGTCTGGAGCTTCTCCACCTTTGACTATAAAGTATGTAATCAACATGACTTTAATATTAGCCATCGATGATGTTCATGTATAGAGTCACCTTTTAGGCTGTTGAAAAAGAGCTTTATGATTAGCAAGTTATTTGACAAAACTCTATTAGTCTCCACCTTACTTCATTTTTTTTTCTTCCAAAGATAAACATGTCTCTGATTATGATAATTATTTTCATTTCATACTTTAGCATTCTGATCCCCTGTGATGAATGTGACATCTTTGTTTTTAAGTGTTATTTCTCAAATATGGTTCACGTCTTCATAGAACTGATTGGCTTTGGCCTCTGGCATCGGTGATTCAAGCACAGATTTGTATTACTATGATGCTGAATGGTTTGCCTTAGATTCAAACTGATATCATTCGCTCATTTTTAAGATTATGCCCCAAAGCTGCTTTTCTCACCCTTTTATTGACTCTTAGGGCAATTCTATTTCTTCTTAGGGCTTCTTTCTCACAGTAGAAAATGGAGTGATCACCTGAAATAAATTCACCCATTTCCATCCATTTAAGTTTACTGAGACCCAAGATGTTGATGTTTAACCTTTCCATCTCCTGTTTGACCACATGCAATTTACCTTGGTTCATATATATTACATTCCAAGGTCCTATGCAATATTGATTTTTACAGTATCAGACTTTTCATTCCTCATGAGACATATCCTCAACTCATCTTCCTTCCAACTTTGGCCCTGCTGCTTCATTAGTATTGGAGCTACTTGTACTTGTCCTCTGCTCTTCCCCAGAAATGTATTGGATGCTGTCCTTCCTGAGCAACTCATGTTCCTATGCCATCTCTTTTATCATTTCAGAACTGTCCATGGGGTTTTCTTGCAAAAGATACTGGAGTAGTATGCCATTTCCTACTCCAATGGACACTCTTTGTCAGAATTCTATATTATGACCTCTAAATCTTGGGTAACCTTGAATGACATAGCTCATAGTTTCACTGAGCTATACAAGGTCCTCTGCCACAAGGCTGGGGAGGGGGGGAAGCACACATATAGTTCGGTAGATTTTATACATATGTATGTGTATGTATACATGCACATATGTGTGTTTATGGACATGTGTACATATATACACACATACATGTGTGTATATACATACACACTCATATTATATATACATAGATATATACATACATGCTGGTAGATACAAATATATATATATACACATATATTTATATGCACATATATACATACAGGTAAGTACATTTTATGTATGTTTGTATATATGTACACACACATACATGCATGCATACATATATATGTGAAAGCTAAAATGACTGAGTAAACAAAGGCCTGCACTTCTGAGCATATTGATTCATCAAGCAATGTATGACAACTGCTCAGCAAACCGTTGTTTTCTCAGGCCTCCTCAGTTTGGCACTGACCTCAAATACAGGAGGAGACAGACTTTTATGCATTAACAAGAAGTAATCAATTACAACCAATTAATTAAAAGGAAGCAATTAACTAGGATGCAACATTAGGTAATCTGATTTCTAATTGGAGGAAAGATTAGGGACTTTCCTAGTTGGGAGGGAGAGAATGCATACAGGTTGCTTGAGATAGGTATTTGTGAGAAGACTCTTTGTATGAATCTTTGGATCTGAGCAGGTCTCTGGTCTGGTCAGCATAACATAAGTCTTAGTTAAGGGTTTCCAAGCAACAAGGAAAAGTGGTCCAGTTTCCCAATCACACAGGGCTAGGTTAAAATAGTGCAATAAGACTTTCTCCCAATTCCCAGAATTAAATAAAGTTTTCTCACAAGGCAGAAATTGGACTAGATCTATAATTGATTAGAAAGTGAAATGAGATAGCTTCAGAATTGTGTCATGAGGGAGTCAGTTTCTCTCTCTCTCCACACACACACACACTGTCACTTGATCACTGTATATATATATATATATATATATATATATATATATATATATATATATATATATATATATATATATATATATATATATATTTGCAGCCTAGTAGTTAGCACAGGGTCCATTAGCAATTTTTATGGATTGTTCAGTGTATCTATATCCACATAATATATGGATTTATAAATGTATGTCTCTCCCTCAATAGAACGTAAGTTCATTGAGTGTTGGGACCGTTCTAGTTTTGTCTAGTACAGTGCCGAGTATGGAGAAGACATTTAATAAGTGTTTATCAATTTATTGACTGATGATAGATAATGATTTGGAAGCAGAAAAAAATCCTTATCAAGCAGTTTTCATGTGATCTTTTAATTTAATGTATTGCTGTTTTCTTTTATCAAAGCTAGCCTTAATCAAGTGATTGTGTTCACTGACACATTAGTTTTTGAAATAATCATTTTTTTATTCTGAACTCAACTGGATTATTCCATCATTTTTAGTCATGTATGACTCTTCTTAACTGCATTTGGAGTTTTCTTGGCATAGATAACTGGAGCGGTTTGCCATTCCCTTCTTCAGCTCGTTTTACAGATGAGGAAACTGAGGCAGAGTTAAATGACTTGCCCAAGGTCATACAACTAGTAAGTGAGGCCAGATATGAAATTGGGACAGTGAGTCTTCCTGATTCTGGGCCTAATAATCTATCCAATGTGCCACCTAGCTGCCCCGACTGGCACATATTAAGTGCTTAATAAATACTTATTGACCTGACTAAATTAAAAAGAGTTATTCCATTATAGCACAGAACAGATGATTTTGTATCAAACTGTGAATTTCTATTATATTGAACCTGCTTTTCCTTTTAAGTATATTGGTGTTCCCAAAGTCTCGGGGCAATTTCAAATTATTAAAGCAACTAAAGCTTAGAATTGCAAAAAGACTTTTGGGACACAGTGGTATATATTAAATTGAACACAGAGATTTGAAATATTCATGACATTTACAAAATGTTGATCCTTGATTGACTTGAACTAAAACCTGATTTTTTTTAGTAATAGGAGGGCTAATATTATCAAAAAAGACCATCCTTTTCCTTGTAAAACTGATCAAGTTCCCTAGACAAAGAAATCAGGGTGCCTTTAGTCTAACTAGGCTAGAAGACTAAAGAAAATCCAACCAATAGACTCCCCTCTGACTGTCCCATATCTCACGAGGAGCCTTGGTTAAGCTGAAATAAACATTGCAATGGCTGAGAATTTCCCAGGCTATTTGTGAGAAAGGGGACTTTAAAAATTGAGATCCAATTGCCTTGAAGGCATTGTGCTTGGTAGTACAAATGGATGAACAAATTGGGGTATTATTAATGTAATAGACTATGAAAATGCTATAGAAAATAATATGAGGAATTCAGAGAAATGTGAAGTGACTTTTATGATCAGGTGCAGCACTAGAAGAAAACACACACATACGACTGAAATAATAAAAGCTAGCATTATTTATATAGTGCTTTAAAGTTTACAAAGCCCTGGATATTTATTATCTAATGATTCTTACAACAACCCTGTGAGGCAGGTGCTATTACTTTCCTATTTTCTATATCTCTCCCACTAGAATATGAGTGCCTTGAGGCAAGAACTATGTTTTGGTTTTTGTTTTCCTTCTTTGTAAGTTCTTAAAACATCATATGCATCTAATAAATGCTTGTTGTCTGATACAATATTGTCAACGAAAATGCCACTAGAAGGATCTGGAATTCTGAGTCAATTTCATGGTTGATATTGATCCTAGGAAATTGTTGGTTAAAGTCTTCTCCTTCCTCTCAGTAGAAAGGCAGGGAGCAAAGGCTATGGTGAGATATATACCTTGGCAGATCAAGTCCCCGTGACTGTTGCTTTGGTTTAAATGTTTTTATTTAGTATGAGGGAGAGTTGATGGGGAGGAAGTGTTGAACTTTTTAATGGGAAATGCACTTGACTTAAAAACAAAAGCCATCAACAAAAATTAAAAAAAAGAAACCTGCAATAGTCACAATTCCAACTGAGAGGAATTGCTTCAAACCCTGTAAATTCCAATCAATTTTAAAGATGTCTTTACAAAGCAGCGGGACCCATCCAATTCTTTCTTTTCCATATTCATTTGTCACTTGGTCAAAAAAGGCAGAGCCAGGAAGAAAAAAACAAAGAGTTGCATAGGGATGGTAGTCTTAATGGTCAATACTTACTAAATTAAGTCTATTTTCAAGATGGCTCTAACTGCTTCAATAGATTTTAAGTGGGTTTATTGACAAACTTTTAAGTTGAAAGCTCAAGAAATAAAGACACATGAAGTATGGCACAAGGGAAAGAAGAAACATGGAATTTGGAGTCTGAAGTGCTGAGTTCAAATCTAGGCATTCAGCAGGTATCCAGAAAAATCTGTCATGTCCACTTTAAAACATTTTTTCTTGGTGTTCCCACACACACACCTCCCCCTCCCTCTTCTTTACCACCCCCATTCTGGAGAGACTCTTGACCAAATTAAACCAGGTTTCTCTCATCCTTCTCTTGCCTTCAGATGAATTTTGTTTAAAAAAAAATGTCTAGTTTCTCTCTCCATACATTTTATGGTCACAAATCACCAAGAGAAAATACTTGGTATGCCCTCCATCACCCCACATAATTTTCCCATGGTGAAGCATGGTGGTTGTCTGAAATAGTTGAAGGAGGCAAAAAGGCTTATCATGAGCAATTGAGGGCAGGAATAATTCCGTTCCATAAAATGGAGCAGTGAGGGGGGTGGAACCAGGATGGTGGAGTAGAAAGACGCATATACTCTAGTGCTTCCTCCACAGCCCACAAAATACCTATAAAAAGTGACTCTAAACAAATTCCAGAGCATCAGAAGCCACAGAACAACAGAGTGAAAGAGGTTTCCAGCCAAGGGTAACCTGGAAGGTCAACAGGAAAGGTCTCTCTCAGAGGATGCTGAGCAGAGTGGAGCCCAGCCCTGGCCACATAGCCCTGGGAGGAATAGGACCTGAACGGACCACGGGGCAGAATTCCCAGTAGAGAGGGTCCCAGATCCCTCAAACCACAAGTGCCAAAGAAAGCTCCAAAGGTCAGTGGGGGGGAGGGGCTTTCCCAACTTGGAGAGAGGGGAATGGGATTCCCCCAGCACTGGCCCAAGGTGCTGGCAGAAGCAGGTGGTGGTGGCTACACAGAAGCAGCCTGGGTCCATTGTCCAGGCAGCTCAACTTGGAGCCTGTGGTGGAATTGAGCAGCTGATCTGAACCTCATCCTTGAGCATGATACTGGGGAGAGGAAGAGCATTAGGACTCCCCTCTTGACAAAGGATTCAGAAGTCAAGTGACTGTCTGGGAAAATGCCCATAAAAGGGGAAAAAATATAAGACCATATAAGGTTATTTTCTTGGTGAACAGGTGTCTCCTTCAATCCTGTTGGATGAGGAAGAGCAAGACATGCTGTCCCAGGAAGTCAAGGCCTCTGTCTCCAGTACCCCCAAAATGAATATGAAATGGGCTCAGGCCATAGAAGAGATTGAAAAGCGTGTCATCAGCCTGCTAAGGGAGAACCAAAAAAATGCTGAGGAAAATAATACCTTTAAAAAGAGGCTAACTTAATTGGAAAAAGAGGTCCATAAAGCCAATGAGGAGAAGGAGGCTTTAAAAATCAGAATTAACCAAATAGAAAAGAAGGTTCAAATGCTCACTGAAAAAAATAGTTCTTTAAAAGAGAGAATCAAGTTCAGGGAAGCTAATGACTATGAGATAAACCAAGAAGTTAGAGAACAAAACCAAAATTTTGAAAAAAATAAAAGATAACATGAATCATCTCATTGAAAAAACAACTGATCTGGAAAATAAATCCAGGAGAGATAATTTAAAAATTATGGGACTACCTGAAAGCCATGATCAGCAAAACAGCCTAGACATTATCTTCCATGAAATTATCAAGGAAAACTGTCCTGATATTCTAGAACCAGAGAGAAAATAAATATTGAAAGAATCCACCAATCACCTCCTGAAAGAGACTCGAAAAGAGAAACTCCTAGGAATATTGTGGCCAAATTTCAGAGTTCCCAGATCAAGGAGAAAATGTGGTAAGCAGCTAGAAAGAAACAATTTGAGTATTGTGGAAATACAATCAGGATAACACAGGATCTGGCAGCTTCTACATTAAGGGATCGCAGGGCTTGGAATAGGGTATTCCAGAAGTCAAAGGAACTGCGATTAAAACCAAGAATCACCTACCCAGCAAAACTGAGCATAATACTTCAGGTGAATAAATGGTCATTCAATGATATAGAGGACTTTCAAGCTTTCATGATGAAAAGACCAGAACTGAATAGAAAATTTGACTTTCAAACACAAGAATCAAGAGAAGCATGAAAAGAGTCATCAAAGACCAGGGGAAAGACAAAAGTCAGGATGATTAGTGATGGCCTCAAAAGCAGAAAATGTCTAATCAAACTCTAAGCATTCCACAATGTCTTCCTTAGCCACCTTCATGGCTGTTGGAACAAATTGTTCTCATCTACCTATTCCTCCTTTGTCCATTTCATATAAGAGTGAGTTTCATCTGATGCCTTTTCCCCACACTTCTTTCTACGTGATGGCATACTCTCTTCTCATGTACTCCAGTTATGAAAAATAAGAAAGTCCTACCTCCTTCCATACACTCATGCATTCCTTTTACCCTCCCTTCTATTTCACCTCTTAAAACCCTCAGAACAGAATAGAAAGTCCAACCCAGGACTTTATATTTCTTATTAAGTCCTTTCAGAGTCTTTAAAGACATTAAGACAGTGAAAAACCTCCCACTCTCAGAATGTTAGCACTATTTTAATTGCCCAAATACATTTAAATTAATAAGTCTTTGCTTATTCTTGTTTTTGCTTTTCAAAGTTCCTACTCAGGTCTGGTATTTTTGTCAGAAATATGTGGAAATCCTGTATTCTAGAGATTTTAAATTTCAGGTGGGTTGCAAGCTGGCCAGCAAGACTCCCTTAGTAAACCAGATTAAAATGTAATGGAGAAATATAATAAAATAAATACAAATATAATGCAACATAAAAAAATAAAATGGAGCAGCGAGGATGCCTTCTTACCAAGCCTTCTCAGGTTTCCTATATTTCAAGCTCGACTTGGTCTTGTTTTCCAGTCATAAAAGTCAATAATGAGAGAATTTACTCTCTTTTCTATCTCCCTACCTAACCTCCACATGCATCCACTATTTTTGCAGTAAAGTATCTATTAAAAATGAAGACAACAATAAATAAGTTCAATGAGATGATAAGTTGCATAATATTTGCCAATTTGCATTGGTAAAGAGAGTTTTCTTACCAGGTGTTCCTTATTTCCTTGAAAATACAGGTATGGAGAGGGGGAGGAGCCAAGATGGTGGAGTAGAAAGACTCACGTATGGTAGCTCCGAATCCACAGCCCAGAAATTTCCTGTAAAAAGAACTCCCCACAAATTATGGAGCACAGGAAGCCACGCAGAAACACAGTGGAAGAGATTTCCATTCCAGAAAGCCCTGGAAAGCCGTCCCCAGGGGTCCCTCGCTCTTCGGACAGGGGAGCCCACCCCTGTACTGCCCTGGACACGCGGCCCTAGAGGAGCAGATCCGAGCAGGCTTCAGGGACAGAATCTCTGGCAGCCGTGAAGGTCCCTCCACCCACAGGCACTACAGGTCAGTGAGAGAGACTTCAGGGCTGGCCGAGAGGGGAGTGGAGTGTCTCCGTGACTCGGGCCCCCTCGGGAGGCAGTGGCGAGGGAGCAGCAGAGGCAGCTGCAGAGGCAGCGGTGAAGACTCCCAGAGCAGCAGGCAGAAGTTCAGGGCCATTACCAAAGGTCTCTGCATAAACCCCCTGAGGGAACTGAGCCTTGGAGGTGGCCCTGCCCCCACCCCAGCACCAGAACTTAAGTTCACATTGAATAGCTCCTGCTGTGGAAAGCCCTGAGGCTGGGAAGCAGCATTTGAATCTCAGACCCAAGCACTAGCTGGGCAGATCTAGGTGGGGGTGGAGAGGAATCTCAGAAGTCAAGTAACCGGCAGGAAAAATGCCCAGAAAAAGGAAGCAAAATAAGACCATAGAGAGCTACTTTCTTGGGGAAAAGATGTTCCCTCCTCCTTTCATTTCTGATGAAGTAGTACAATGCTTGCCATCAGGGAAAGACATGGAGGTTGGGGCCTCTCTATCCCAGACATCTGAGGTGGATGTCTGGTGGGCTCAGGCTATGGAAGAGCTCAAAGAGGATTTTGAAAATCAAGTTAGACAGGTGGAGGAAAAACTGGGAAGAGAAATGAGAGAGATGCAAGAAAAGCATGAAAAACGGGTCAATACCTTGCTAAAGAAGACCCTAAAAAATGCTGAAAAAAATAACACCTTGAAAAATAGGCTCACTCAATTGGCAAAAGAGGTTCAAAAAGCCAGTGAGGAGAAGAATGCTTTCAAAAGCAGAATTAGCCAAATGGTAGAAGAGGTTGAAAAGCTCACTGAAGGAAATAGTTCTCTCAAGATTAGAATGGAACCGATGGAGGCTAATGACTTTCTGAGAAACCAAGAAATCCCAAAACAAAACCAAAAGAATGAAAAAATGGAAGAAAATGTGAAATATCTCATTGGATAAACAACTGACATGGAAAATAGATCCAGGAGAGACAATTTAAAAATTATGGGACTACCTGAAAGCCATGATCAAAAAAAGAGCCTAGACATCATCTTTCATGAAATTATCAAGGAAAACTGCCCTGAGATTGTAGAACCAGAGGGCAAAATAAGTATTGAAGGAATCCATCGATCACCGCCTGAAAGAAATCCAAAAAGAGAAACTCCTAGGAACATTGTGGCCAAATTCCAGAATTCCCCGGTCAAGGAGAAAATATTGCAAGCAGCTAGAAAGAAACAATTCCAGTATTGTGGAAATACAATCAGGATAACTCAAGATCTAGCAGCTTCTACATTAAGGGATCAAAGGGTGTGGAATGGGATATTCCAGAAGTCAAAGGAACTAGGACTCAAACCAAGAATCACCTACCCAGCAAAACTGAGTATAATACTTCAGGGGAAAATATGGTCTTTCAATGAAACAGAGGACTTTCAAGCATTCTTGATGAAAAGACCAGAACTGAAAAGAAAATTTGACTTTCAAACACAAGAATGAGAAGAAACGTGAAATAGTAAACAGCAAAGAGAAGTCTTAAGGGACTTACTAAATTTGAACTGTTTACATTCCTACATGGAAAAACAATATTTGTAACTCTTACAACTTTTCAATATCTGGGTAGTTGGTGGGACCACACACACACATACACACACACACGTATGCACACACGCACACACACATGTACACACGTGCATGCACATACATAGACAGAGAGCACAGAGTGAATTGAATAGGATGGGACCATATTTTAAAAGAAATTAAGGTAAATGGTGAGGGAGAACTGTAGTGGGAAGACAGAGGGTGAAATGGAATGGGGTAAATTATCTCTCATTCAAGAGGCAAGCAGGAGACTTGTCAGTGGAGGGAAAAAGAGGAGAGCTGAGAAAAAAAACATGAAGTTTACTCTCATCACATTCGACTAAAGGAAGGAATAAAATGCACACTCATTTTGGTATGAAAACCTATCTCACAATACAGGAAAGTGGGGGAGAAGGAGATAATCAGGGAGGGAGGGATGATGGAAGGGAGGGCAATGGGAGGAGGGAGCAATGTGGAGTCAACACTCGGGGAGGGACAGGATCAAAAGACAGAATAGAAACAATGGGGGGCAGGATAGGATGGAGGGAAATACAGTTAGTCTTATACAACACGACTGTTATCGAAATCATTTGCAAAACTACACAGATATAGCCTATATTGAATTGCCTGCCTTCCCAAAGGGAATGGGTGGGGAGGGAGGGATGGGGATAATTTGGAACTCAAAGTTTTAGGAACAATTGTTGAGTATTGTTGTTGCTACTAGGAAAGAAGAAATACAGTTAATGGGGAATAGAAAGTCATCTGGCCCTATAGGACAAAAGAGAAGATGGGGACAAGAGTAGGGAGGGAGGATTGAAGAGAGGGCAGATTGGTGATAGGGGAAATTAGAATGCTGGGTGTATTGGGGTGGGGGAGGGGACAAATGGGGAGAAAATTTGGAACCCAAAATTTTCTGAAAATGAATGTAAAAAATTAAATAAAAAAATTTAAAAAAAAAGAAAATACAGGTATGAAAATTACAAGTTTCAGTGAAAATGAAGCCATA
Source organism: Bettongia penicillata ogilbyi (assembly GCA_023548195.1). Lineage (NCBI taxonomy): Eukaryota > Metazoa > Chordata > Mammalia > Diprotodontia > Potoroidae > Bettongia > Bettongia penicillata. Next base: position 3,671,532 of record JAJHZJ010000250.1, read on the forward strand.
TGCTTAATTCCTCTGGGCCGTTTGTTGGCCTTATTTTGTATATTTTCAAATATGATAGTGCCAGTAGAATTTCCCTCAAGGCTACAATCAGGTGTAAGAGACAGAAGGACAGGTGTATTTGTATGTTAATACATGTTTATGATTTGAATATGCCTGCATATCCAGGGATCAGGATTCCATCTATGATTTTGTTGGCATAAGGAACTCTCAGGAGAGGAAATACCCTCCACAAATGCAGGTCAGCCCTTCCTTTGGCAATTTGTAGTCTTAGAGGATGACCCAGAACATTGAGAGGTTAAATGATTTACCCAGGGTGACCCAGAGAGCATATGTTAGATTCAAGACTTGGATTCTGGTTTCCTTGGTTAGCTCTCTATCTGTTATACCATGCTGTCTCTCAATCTGCTTATCAAAGTAATGTCAAGGGAAATGATAGAGCATTTCTTATTTTTGCTCTTATCCTAGATTCAGAGGTAGAGTGCACCTTAGGGGCCATTTAGTCCAAACACCTTGATTTCTAAATTAGAACCTGAGGCCCAGAAAGGTTAACTACCCTACCAAAAATCACACAGGTGGTAAGTGGCAAAAGTTTGGCCTTCATATCCAATGTCCTTCCTCCCACACTGCTCTATTTCATCTTTAATTTCTTCTCATTTATTGATTCTCTGACTTCAGTTCCCAAAATCAAAAATACGTTGGAGAGAGGGAATACATATGACTAGGAATAAAAGGAAACATCCAGAATTAGAATCAATGTTTTGTACAAAGCAACATATTTATCTATTGATCTATCTGTATATGTGTATATGTGCATATATATGTATATATACATACATGCATATGTGTATATATATACATATATATATATATATATAATATCTGTTGAACTGAATTGAATTGTATAAGGAAGGGGATAAAGAGCAGTGCAAAGGAGTAGAGGGTCCATGTTCAGTAGACGACAGTGCTGCTGCCATGGCGATGGTTTAAGGGAACATTTTGAGTTGATGGGGATATGACACTCCAGAGAAACTGTGGGTCATATAGAGCTAAATGATGTATCCTTAGAATCCTAGAAACTAAGAGGAGCTGGTAAAGCACAGGATTTATTTCCCTGACTCCTGGAATATACCAGGCATGTTTTCCTGGTGATGCAGCCTGAGCAGAGACTCCACACATCCACTGTGTTCAGGGATATATCAGGAATGTATGTTTAGATAGAATGCCTCATTGCACCAAAGCTATATTCAGAAAATTGCTAGGAGAATCCAGGTCCCTCGATGCCTCGACGCAGAGGGTGTAACAATGAGGGAGTTTGAGCATGGTGGGTAAAAATAGTTGTTGGCTCAACCCCCACACATAAATGATATAGAAAAGTTTTATTGTTATTACTGTTATCCTGGATTGTATCTATCTGCCCTTTTTAAAAATTTTCCCTTGCCATTATGTGGAGTAACTTGTCTGGCAGTGACTGACTTGCCTGAAGTACCAGGACCCAGGCAGTAATGATCTGATAAATAAAGCAACATTTATTTGAGGGCATTCATATCTCTCTCTCTCTCTCTCTCTCTCTCTCTCTCTCTCTCTCTCTCTCTCTCTCTCTCTCTCTCTCTCTCTCTCATACACACAGACACAGACACAGACACACACCCTAACCTTTTTAAAACTCATGACTACTTTTTTTACTACACTTTATATAAGGGTGGGGAATATAGACTGTGTCCTTCTGTCTAATTTAGAATTGAAGCTGCACCTGTAAGATATCAAGAGATTTCAAAAGCATGACATCACCTAATTTCTAGTTCACTACCTTACTCTGGCATGGAGGTGGCCTTGGGTTCACCAAGGCTACGTCAGGTTAACATACCCACTGTAAGCTCCTTCCAAGCGTGAAGGCCCTTGAGGATTTTCCTGGGAATGAACCATGTGTTTCTCATCCTTGGACTATTCTAGTGAAGTTACAGAAGGCAAGATGGTACAATGGGAAGGGTAGTAATTGTCAAAGTCAGTGGCCCTGAATTAAAATCTTCCTTCTAACTCTTACTACATTGATGACCTTGGATAAATCACCTCAACTGCCTGGGTCTCAATTTCTTCAACTGTTCAAGAAAAAAAAAAGAGAGTTAGAAATAGTTGCCATCTGCGGTGTCTTCTAGATATATGAAACAATGATGTATTAGAGACTAGCCTATAGGTGATTTTCCCCCAGTCCTAGTTACGTTAATCCATAAGGACAAAAATAACTTCATTTTTGACTTGTATCCTCAGTGAGGTGTTACTAAGCTCCTGTTGTATAATGGAGACAGTGCTAAGCTCTGAGATACAAAGACAAAAATATAGTAACTCCTGCTGTCAAGGAATTTACCTTGTATTGACGGAAACAAAATGGCTACATGTGACAGGAAATTTTATATTTATATTTGTTAACAGCTGTTCAGGGAAACAAAATGTCTACATGTGACTAGAAATTTTATGTTTACATTTGCTGGTAGCTGGGAACTAAGAAAGATCTTATTTAGGAGATGGTATTTGAGCTGAGCATTGGAGGAAGCTTGAAATTCTTAGAATCAGTGGTGAAGAGGGAGTGCATTCTAGGAACAGGAAACATCCTTGGTGCAGAAAGAAGAGAAAAACCCTTGGCACTACATATGGTTCATTCCTGCTAGCCCATTTCCTTCCTGCCTGATGAAAAAATATGAGGTCAAAGAGAAATCATAGCTTTGATATTATTTCAGAGTAGCCAAACTATGATGCAAGAGAAATAGCTTAAATGGTGAATAGAGTCCAAATCGTCCAGGAACCAACTGCAAAGCTATATAAAGGGAATTGCTTCCATCTCTGTAAGTCAAATATACATGATAGCTTTTGTTGCTTCCCTTAGTAGCCATAGTGCATAGTTTTCTATCTGGCATGGCACTTCAGGGACAACATGGTGGCACTAGGAATGATTAGCAGCTGGTTCTTTCATATGATTTGTGACAACTGAAACTGCAGAGGAGAAGCTATTACGACTCACTGATGGGTTCTCCAGCAAACCAAGAAGGGGCTGAACGAATATACTGGCAGAAGCAGAAGGGGGCATCAGGAGTGTGGCCATGAGGCGAAAAGAGAAAGGAAGAGGTGAGAAGATACTGAAAGGCAGATTTCTACTTACACCCTTCTCAGGCCACAGCAGAGGACACCTTCTGTTCTTATGCCCTGAGTCTGCTAATTACAGAACCAGGAAACTGCCCAGACTGCCCACAAACTGCAAGACAAAAGTCAAAAAGAGTCTGAAAAAAGATGGAATAACACATTGAAGCTAAGACTTCACACAGGAGCTACCGGAAAATGAAATCTTGGTGTGACATAAAGAAATGACAAAGACAAGTTTCTGATCACTACATGTTCTACATCTTTTTATCAAATAATATTGATAATAATAATAGTAGCAATAATAATGATAGCTAGTATTTATATAGAGCTTTAAGTTTTATAAAGCAATTTGTATGGATTCAGGTACAGATACAGATGAAGACATAGATAGGTACAGACGTAGATATAGATATAGATGGATATAGGTCCAGATACAGATATACATATAGATAGAGATACAAATGGGGCAGCTACATGGTGTAGTGGATAGACTGCCAGATCTAGAGTCAGGAAGATTCATCTTTCTTCGATCAAATTCGATCTCAGACACTTACTAGCTGTGTGACTCTGGGCAAGTCATTTAACCCTATTGCTTTACTCTTCTCATCTGTAAAATGAGCTGGAGAAGGAAATGGCAAAACATTCCAGTATCTCTGCCAAGGAAACTTCCCAAAATGGAGTCACAAAGAGTTGAACACTACTGAAATCATTGAGGAACATAGATACAAATATAAAGATAATCAGATTATCTTTATATGAATAATGAAAGGTAGGTGTTATTATCATCCCCATTTTATAGATGACTAAATAAAGCCTTAGAGAGGTTAAGTGACCTCCAGCTATTAGAAAGCTGGATTTGAATTCAGATCTTCAAAACCCCAAATGCAGCCACCTAGCTGCCAAATAATTTATAGTTGACAGTGAGATTGGGGGTGCTCCACTGGAAATAATTGAAAAAGCAGTTGGTTAGCTTCTCTCATCTATATTACCTTCTGCGTTTAGAATATAGAATGCTCTAATGCCAGCCATACCCCACTTTTATTAATAAAAGACTGATTTTTTTGATAAACTGGCTGCCCCTAAACTAGTGGTTTTATTATCATAGAGCTGGAAGGGACTTTAGAGAACATCCAACCTAACCTTCTTGTACAGACCAAGAACCATATTCCACAGAGTGAAGGGACTTGCCCAAGGTCACCATGGTGACATTTGGAAAGCAGGGTTGAACTAGTTTCTGCATCCAAGGAGGCCGGCCAAGTGCAAAGACCTTCTAAATCCTAATGGATTGTCTTGATGGATATTCATTGCAGTCAGCATATTGCTCCTCAGATCTGTATTTTTTAGCTAGCTGGGCAACACAGAGACCTCCAGTGTCAGATCAATTAGTGAGAAAAGAGTGCAGCAACTCTTCAACTAGTGAATAAGACATGAGACACCAAGTACAAATTTCCAGAGAGAGGCAGATTTTGGAAACTAATATTTAGTTAAGAATAAAAATCAAACAATAAGTGTTTGTAAAGTACGAAAAGTAAAGTGTGCTAGATATTGTACCTGGTCCGATGATACAGACAAAAATGAAACATGACTGTCCTCAAAAAGTTCACAATATTTACATATACAGATGCATATATGTGTGTATGTGTACATGTATATATGTATAATAAATACAAGGTCACTTGGAAGGAGATCAAGGAAGACTTTATGTAGCACATTGTGCTTCAACGAACTTTACAAGTGGTTATGATGTCTAAGAATAGGATTTGGTTTTCTGGACCACAATTAAGAAATAGAACTGATAGTCTGATGGCCAGTGATAGAATTCATCTAGCAAAGGTCAGGGAGAATGCATTTACCTGAACAATTTAAGTTTAGACCAGAGAAAGATTATTTGAAGGAGCATGGAATATTTACTGGGACAACAGAAGAAGAAAGTAAATGTATCCATGAAGTTTTATGAGTAGTGATTGGAACCTTGGGAAGAAGCAACAATCACATTTTCTGATTCTAAATAAGGAAAGAGCAGACATTTAAGCAGTCTAATCTGTGTCTTAGTTCTTAAGAGAATGGATCTCAAGGATTTCAGAGAAAGCTTCTGTGGACTGTCTAAAATTCTGCAGGGGAAATCATCTTAAGAAGAAGGAGAAACTCACACGAGTGAAACTCCAATGGCAGAACATGAACAATTCTGACTAGAAGAAAAGTGCTATTTAAAGAGGCTAGAGTGAATGCATAGAGAACACATCAGCCAATGGTGAGTTAAAAACAAAAACGTCAATCAGCCAGAATCAAGTGTAAGTAAATAAGAGTGAATATGCATGTCTTGTAAGTATTCTGTCAGCAGTTCCAAAACTCAGAATGAGGTGAAGTCAGCGGTGAATGATAAAGATAAAGGGAGGAGAGTGATGTAGTGAAAAGAACATTGATACTAGGTTGCCAATCTTACCTGTCATACTACTAGCAAGTCACCTGACCTCCCTTGGCCTCCATTTCTCCATCTGTATAATGAGAGGATTTGGTTTCGATGGCTTCTAAGTTTCCTTCCACCTCTAGATCTATTGTCCTATGCATCACTTAACCACTACAAGCCTCAGTTTCCTTATCTGTGAAATAGGTGAGTTGGAATAGATAAACTCTCATCTACTCCACAAACTCTTAAGTTTTTAATCTTTGTTTTAACAATAATCATGATCTTCTGACTTGGAGGGAAGGAGCAACAATGTTTCATAAGAGGTGAGACCCATTTAAGTGAGAAGAAAGTATGACAGCTGTTTTCTTCCAATAGCTTGTTAGTGAGCCCAGATGACTTCCATCCTATGCTACTGAAAGAACTGGGGAAGGTGGCTGCTGCTCTGCCATCAAGTACCTCTAAGAAATTATCAAGAATGGGAGATCTTATGAAAGATTGGTGGTGGATAATGTACCATTCCTAATGCATTTCCCTCTTATTCCACTTTCTCAACACTAAATGGGAATGGAGAACATGTGATTATTGTGGCCTCAAATTCCAACATTCCCCCAGCTCCCAGATATTGACAACTCTCCCGCCTATGGGATACAGGGCTCATGGCATGTACGTTTGTAATAAGTGTTTCCATTAAGGTGTGTGCTTCCCTGGTTCAGCTATTTTAACAAGGACCATCATTTCACACACCGCTGTCCTGAAAATGTGTTAGTATTTGCCAGTCTTTAGATGGAAAACACTTACACCTCATAAGTCGGTAATAGGTTCTTGTATTAAAACATTTGCTTCGCCCATTTGGCTATCTCAGCCTGACCCTTTTTTTCAAAGGCTGTTCATTTAGGAGGGGAAAAAAACCCATAACAACATCACTACAGTGCTTGGCTGGCTGGCTCCTAGACAAGTCACACACTTCATCTAATGGGATGTGAGCTGATTGCTTGAACTTGCACTCCCTCTCATAGTTGGCTTGTAATGGATTTTAAAGCACTCCTTAACTGCCTCCCAGACACTGGCCACTGAGTCTGTTGCAAGGCAGAGATCACCAGTGTCCTTCCATAGAACTAGGCCAAATGGAAAATTTGCACAAGAGTCCCCAGAAAGTTTCTCTGGATATTAATATTGCTTTCCAAACTCAATCTGTGATTGCTCAGGAAATTTTCTCTTCTAGCATCCTGTGAGCTGCTTAATAATAGATCTTTTTCAATCATATCAGATGCATTCTTTGAGGATGCAAAAGCACATATCAAAAGTGAAACCTACAGGTAAATGATATTAATATTAGCTTTATATTTTAATTGGGTAAAGGAAATAGAGTGTTATAGGAACAAAGTAGGGATATAATTCATATAATGCTGTCAATGGGATAAGCCATCTGTATAGAGAATTCCTGTTGAGGACATTTCATCCACCAATGCTCTTGGCATCTTTTCTTCAAATTATCATCTTGAAAACTTTCCTGTGACCCTAAAAGAGTAAGTGACTTTCCCAAGGTTATAGCCAATCTATATCAGAGGCAGGGCTATTATCCTGTATTAGCTGGGTAGTTACAATACAACCAAAATTATAGTTCACCTACTGAAAGAACAGAATCCAAGAAAAAAAAAAAAGGAAATGGATCCAAATGTAGAAGGGCCTTCATATAGACCCAGCCCCTAATTTGAGATGAGGTCCAATGAGCTGCAGTGATTTCTCCAACATTCAAAAGTTGATTCCCAGCTCAGTTCCTCTCATTCCAACTCTGACCATTTAGAGGAAAGATAAGAAATTACAACCACATGAAAAAACAAACTCCAAGGTGCTTGGAAGCTCATTGTATCTAACACTGAGAGAAACTGGGGTGTTCTTAAACCAGCCTAACGCTCAACCTTCAATGAAAATTACTTTTTCTGGTCTTTAGACATTGTGAGATCTAAATCTCTGTGGTTCCAGGTGCAAAATTACCTTTGAAAAACAAAAGCTGAGAGTCCCCTAAGTACTTTCATCATAATCTTTCAATATAACAACAAAAGGCCTTGAGTTTCAATAACACATCCACTCTCCCTGAGAAAACCCTGAAATATAAGGCACTCCCCAAATCCTCTAAAGTATTCCAAAAGATCAAAAGTCTTTAAGGGTGCCAAATTGTTTAAGAACTTGGGTGAATTCGGTCACTAAATGAGCCTATGCTCTTTGTAGGCATGCCAGAACTGAGGTAGGGTAGCCCAGTGTGTCAAGTGCTGGACTTGGAGTTAGGAATGTAAGAATTCTGCTAATTGCTAACTGTGTGACCCTTGGCAAGTTGCTTAACCATTCTGATCCTTGGTTCCCTCATCTGTAAAAGAAGAATAATTAAATTGTATTTCCTTTCATTAGAAGCAGCTAGTTGGTCCAATGAATAGAGTGCCGGACTTAGAGTTAGGAAGATCTGAGTTCATAGGTCCAAAGGGCTATAAAACTGTGTATACCCTTTCATTAAACAATACCACTACTAGATCTATATCCCAAAGAGATCATTAAAAAGGGGGAAAGGACCCACATATACAAAAATATTTATAGCAGCTGTTTTTGTGGTGGCAAAGAATTGGAAATCCAGGGGACCCCCATCGGTTGGGGAATGGCTGAATGAGTTGTGGTATGTGATTGTGATGAAGTACTATTGTGCTATAAGAAATAATGAGCAGGAAGATTTAAGAAAAACCTGGGAAGACTTACACAAACTGATGCTGAGTGAAGTGAGAAGAGCCAGGAGAAGATTGTACACAGTAATAGCAACATTGTGCCATGATCAGCTGTGATTGGCTTAGCTTTTCTCAGTAATACAATGATCAAAGATGATTTCAAAAGACTTATGATGGAAAATGCTATTCACATTCAGAGAGAGAACTATGGAATCTGAATGCAGATCAAAGCATACTATTTTCACTTTTTGTTTTTTCCTTTCTTCTTTTGTTTTTTTCTTCTTTTGTTCTGATTCTTCTTTCACAATATGACTAATGTGGAAATATGTTTAATATGATCGTACACATAAAACCTACATAAGATTGCTTGTTGTCTTGGGGAGAGGGAAGGGAAGAGAAGGAGAAAAAAATTGGAACTCAAAATCTTATAAAAGCTAATGTTGTAAACTACCTTTACATGTAAATAGAAAAAATAAAATACTATTAAGTGGGGGAAAAGAAGATCTGAGTTCAAAACAAGACTCAGACTCTTACTAGCTATGTGACCCCATGCAAGTTGCTTAACCTCTGACTGCCTCAGTTTCCTCAGAAGGAAATAATAGTAGCATTTATATCCCAGTGCTATGGTTGTTAAGAGGATAAAATGAGGTAATATTTATAAAGTGCTTTGTAAATGTTAAAGTATAAATGCTAGCTATTATTAGTAGTAACAGTTTGCTTTCATCCTTCATTTTCAAAGAGGATTATGACATCAAGGAAATTGATGATGTAAGTCGCAGTTGACATTGATTTGAGTGAGGGAGGGCTGTGCACTCCTCACTTTCTCCTCCTGAGCCATCTGTATCCAGTGTCCAGATATTCATCAGGATGACTGGAGATGTCCCAAGATACAATGGAAGACCCTAGCCCTTTTAGGCTAAGGCCTTTTCAGGTACTCACTTTAAGAAAAGTAACTCCCATTCTGGGAACAGGCTTCTCTTCTTTAAGAAGTGAGTTAAGGGTTGGCCCCTTTAATTAAAGAGAAAACAAAACAAAACAAAAAAATCAAACTGGGAGGGGAAGACCCTCAGGATTACTGTTCCAAAGAGAAAGAGTTACCACTGACATTCACTCCAAATTCAGTTAAAGCCAGGAGGGCCCAAAATATAGCTATTAATTGGAGCTTGGCCAGGAACCCATTGTAGTCAAATATATGAGCTTTAGAGTGAACTGAGGGGAAGGAAGGAAGGAAGGAAGGAAGGAAGGAAGGAAGGAAGGAAGGAAGGAAGGAAGGAAGGAAGGAAGGAAGGAAGGAAGGAAGGAAGGAAGGAAGGAAGGAAAGAAGGAAGGAAGGAAGGAAGGAAGGAAGGAAGGAAGGAAGGAAGGAAGGAAGGAATCAACGCAGTAAACCTCGAGTTAACTGGAAATTTACCTCCCTTTGGAGAGGAGAAGGAGAAAGAGAGAGAGGGAAAGAGAAGGGAGAGGGAGAGGGGAAGGGAAAGGGAAAGGGAGAACTGAGTTACCCAACTAGCTGGATTCCCATCCAGGGAGCTTGGTCTACTCACAGGTTATGTTTGTCCTTTGTTTTTGTAGAGGACTATGACCTCAGGGAAATGATGACATGACTTGCAATTGACTTTGATTTGAGGGAGAGCTGTGCAGGTCACCAGCCTCACTTTCTCCTCTGAGCTGTCTGGACCCAGTGACCATATATTCATCAGGATGCCTGGAGATGGCCCAGGATGCAATGGGAGACCCTGGCACTTTTAAGCTAAGGCCTTTTCAGGTATTCATTTAGATTGAGGTAACACCCATTCAGTGAATAGTCCTCTTTAAGAAATGAGTCAAGGGCTGGCCCCTTTAATTAGAAAAAAGAAAAAAAAAACCCTGAGCATCTTCCCCTTCCAGCTTAATTTTTTTTTTCCTTTTCTCTAATTAAAGTAGTAATAACTATAGGATTTAACTTCCAGGTTTGTTGAAAGGAAAAATATGAACTATTTTAAAGCTTTTTGTAAACCTTAATAAATGCTGTTTATTAGTATTCATTATAATAATACCATTTGTAGAGTTGTTGTGGGGTTCAACTAGACGATACAGGTAAGGGACTTCAAAAATATGAACTATTATTATTTCATAGTTCTAAAAAGTCCACTTTTCTGTACTAGTTGGTCTTACCTTTAATAGCATTTAACCAAATACAGCAGTGTTCTGATTTATGGATCTTAAAGCTGTAAACAGATTTCCACAAAGTGCAGCTGGGCTACTGTGCCTTCCCCCAGTGGTGGCTGTCAGGATGAATGAATGGTCTTAAAATCTCTTTGTTATTAATTAGTCTTCAAAAATCTAGAGACATTAGCTTGAATCGTCTTCAATTACCTTAAAGATACAGTAACACTTTTCCTCTGGAGTACAGATGATGGACTGCTTAGGTATACAGTGACAGAGAATATTCAAGCTAGACGGAAACTTACAGACCAAATAGTCGAGCCCCTTTGACGGAAACTTTGACCTATTGTCTGAAGATATTAGAAAAGGTTCTTTTCATGGGACCTTCCTAATTAGGGAATGTAGCTAAATATAAGGAGGAAGAACGTAATTTCTTATCATTTCTTTTCCTTGGATTAAGGGGAAATATTCAAGGAACTAGGAATTAACTAAGGAAGATATTTTAACCTAGGCATATTCTTACTATGTGAAATGCCAATGAATCCATTGGGTATTTAACTGACTTCTTACAAAGCTTACATCGGGGAAAGAAATGCACAGAGTTTCTCAATGAGAAAGCTAGAATTTTTGTGTGAGGGGCCAAATTATTTTCCTTGGGAAAACATCACTGAGATCATAATGGAAATCAATGGAAAAAGAGACCTGCATCCAACTCAGGTCAATGCTTCTGAGCAAAGGCCATTTTAGATTTTCAGAACAAAAATCAAATACAAAAAGATCGTCAGAACAAGTTATAAGCGACAGAACGGAACTCAATTAGATGGGGTTTCGAAGCGTGAAAATGCATAACATTCCAAAGGTGATTTCATGGAATCCTTAGACCAGAATAATGAACTGTTTTGATTATAAGTCAATTAAAAAAAGAGAGAGATGTTGTAATTTACAAATGTGCCTATGACAAACAGGAAGTAGCATCCTGTATGATCATGGGCAAGTCTTCTGCAAAAAAATTGTTCTTGAGATATAATGTAGTACAATGGCAAGTACGTGGTGCTTCAGGTCAGAGCACTTGTTTTTAAACTTCTCCTCTGCTTCTTAATACCTGTGAGACCTTGGGAACGTCAGTTAAAATTTCCAGCACTCAGTTTTCTTACCTGAAAAACGAGACATAGACTCGACTCTCAGATTCCTTCTAGCTCTAAATCTATGATGCTACATGAACATGCTTATCTAAACCAGATATACTAACAATCAAACTTCTTAAACAAAAGAATAGAAATGCTAATGAGAAGGGTCCTCTAGTTTGGAAGCCACAAGGATTTGCTGAATTCTTAGGAGATCCTTATGGGGGTTTCCGTGTGCCAAGCACCATACTTATTGCTTTACAAACATCATCTTATATGACCCTCATAGCTCTTCAAAATAGATCTGACAACGGTAACAAGAGCTCTTAAAAGTGTTTTCCAAATATCCCATTTGATACTCACAGCAATCCTGCTATATAGGTGATATTAGTATTATTTCCAATTCAGAGATGAAGAAACTGAGGCAGAGAGAGGTTAAGTCCAGGCTGACATGACTCATTAGGCCAGATTCGAACTCTAAACCTTTTGGACTCCAATCTCTTTGTTCCATCCACTGTGACACCTAGTTGCCATTAGTTATGGTATCAGAATTCAATTCAGTATTTATCATTATTTATTAAATATTATTGTTATCATTATAATATTATATTATATTATATTATCATTATATGTAATATAGAACATATTATAATATGTCAGATCATTAATATATATTATATATCAATTCAATATTTATTATATTTGATTGTGTGGAAGGCTCCATACTAGAAACTGGGGCTAGTAAAAAATAAATAAATAAATGGTGGCCTCTGTCTCAAGGGGCTTGATTGCCATCAGAAAGATGGCAATCCCACCTAAGATCCTTGCAAACTGTGTGACCCTGGACAAGTCATTTTGCTTCACTTAACTTCAGTTTTCTTATCTGTAAAATGGGGGAAAATAAGAGAAGCTACTTCATAGTATGGCTGTGAGGTTTAAATGAAATGGTATATGTATGGTGCTTTTGCAAGGCTTAAAATATACTACCACTACTATCACTACTGCTACCACCATGACTGCTACCGCTACTACAATTATTACAGTTATTACCACCACCACCATGGCTGCTACTACTGCTGCTGCTGCTGCTACTACTGCTACTTGTATGCAATAAATTGTAACACCAATGCTGTTCATCCTAATACTATTACTACTAACAGGGACAGCTAGGTGGTGCAGTGGATAGAGCGCCAGTCAGGAGAAGCCGAGTGCAAATCTCACCTCAGACATTTGCTACTCACTAGCTGTGTGACCTTGGCCAAGTCACTTAACCCTAATTTCCTCATCCTGGGTCATCTCCAGTCATCCTGAAAAATATCTGGTCACTGGATTCAGATGGCTCTGGAGGAGAAGTGAGACTGGTGACCTGCACAGCCCTCCCTCACTCAAAACAAAGTCAAGTGCAAGTCACATCATTATTTCTCTGATGACATGGTCTTCTTTGGCAATGAAGGATGAACACACATTACTACTAACAATGATAATAAAAGTGAAATGAAGAAAGTATTCGAAAAGACAGAACTGTGTGGAATCTATTCTAGGTAAGGAGGGGAGCGTGGGCAAAGCATAGGAGCCAGAGATGGCAGGACTCTCTCCATGAACAGAAAATAGTGCCATCAGGCTAGAATGTGAGTGCTCAAAAAGGGAAGAGAAGTTTAGAATCAGGCTAGAGTGGTAATATAGGCTCATAAGATCCCAGAATTATAAGTAATTCTATTTGTGAGGAAGTGAGGATGGAGCACAGGGTCTGAAGTCAGGAAGATCTGAATTGAAATCTAGCCTCAGATACATATATGTGACTTTAGACATGTCAGTTAACTGCTATTTGCCTCAATTTCCTCATCTGTAAAATGGGGATAATAATAGCCTCCCAAAGTTGTTGTGCAGATCAGCTGAGATAATAATTATAAAGCACTTGGCACAGAGCCGATCATTCAGTAAGCACTATGTAAATGTTAGCTATTGTTATTATTATGTGAAGTTTTAGGCATTGATACATTGAACGCTGGAGTCTAGTTTCCCAACTATTTACTAAAGTCGTCAAAAGACTGCAAATCCAATAATTCCCAGGATCTCAGCTTTTTGTTTTGTTTTGTTTACATTCATGAGGAGAATCTCTAGGTTTTATCTTGAGAATTCCTTAGGGACATGAAACTGAGATCTGGCCCCCACAACTCAGAAAACAGTGATACAAAAATAAGAAAATTCACCATACCTGATCATTGGACTTTGGATCAGGGACCAGATTAAGAGAAAGTCAAATGCTGGCTCTAAGCCCAAAGCCTTCTTTCCTTCTGATGCTTCTACCTGTATGACTTTAGAAATGCAACTTCCCAGAGTCTCCGTTTACAAATCTGTAAAATAAAGAGATGGCCCCTGAGGACTTCCAACTCTGGATATATGTTATGATCCTGAGAGATTCCTGAGACTGTCCATGACAGAGGAAATTTCTGGGGAATAAGGAGAGCTGTAGGATGTGCTTTTAAATAGACAGACTTCATTCTCAGAGCAATTTGAGTATACCTGTGCAACCAATAAGATGATGACATTTCAAAAGGCATTTGGGCCTTACTATCTCATATTGGAGTAGTTTTCTAACTTACAAATCCAATGCAATCCAGAGAGGTCAAAAACATTGTCTGAGCCTCTACACGAGCATTACCTTGGCAACAGATTGAAAGATAAATTGGAGAAACTAAAGGTCAGTAGATCAGTTAAGGAGCTATGATAATATTGCAGAGAAGAAGTAATATGAACACCTAAATGAGGGTGGTGGCAGTAACAGTAGAAAGATGGAGACATGAAAGAGATACTTTGGGGAAAAAAGACATGGAATTCTGGGAGCTCAGAGACAGACTTTCAAGGTTTCCAGCTTGTATAACTCGAAAGCATAGTGATGATATTAACAGGAGGAGGAAAGTTAGGCATTGAGGGAAGGGAGAATCAAAGAACCCTAAATTTATAACTGGAGTGGGATCTTAGAGATCATCAAACTTAACTCCCACCATTTTATAGGTAAGGAAACTGAGTCACAGAGAACCTAATCAACTTCTCCAGAATCACTCAGCTAGTGAGTATCTGAGGCAGGATTCAAACTCAGCTTTTAGAAGATGATGAATTCAATTTGGGAGATTTTTGCAGGAAGTTTTGATAGTAAGCATTTGGAAATGTGGTCCTGAAATTTAAGGGAGAGTTTGGCCTAGAGGCTCAGATAGGGAAGCTATTCCTTTGTAGAGACGACAACTGATGCCATCCATAAAACAGCATCTAAGCTTCAGAAAGGTGTTTGACCAAGCAGGTCGATCTATAATAATCTCTTTTATCAGCCTATTTCACCTGCAGAAATGCGTACTTAAGGTAGGGTATCCATGAGAGTATTTTGATCGGATTTAGTCACAGACTTTAATGTCTACCAAGAAAGTGCCCTAAGAATCTACAGAAATGGACAAGGTCAAAGCAGCTCATGACAGCTAGAAACCAGTCCTTTAACTCTGCAACTGGACAGAGTAAAACATATTTAATTCAGATTAGATAAACACAGGCTCTAAATATGGGACTCCAGCTTTAGTTCATTAAAAGTGACCTGGGTAATAGGTAGGAGAATTCAATGGTTTATTTGAGAAACCATTTTGCAAAGAAACCGATATTTATAACTTGAGCATTTCCTCCAGCCACAGACCCCTACTCCTTTAAGAATCGAGACTTCTACTTTTCTGTGGAAGAGAATCACAATGAAATCAATCGAGGGACCTTTTTCAACAGCAGAAAAGTGTTATAAGAACAACAAAGGTTTATATGTAGAAATATGTTTATTTTTATAGTCTACAAATAATATATATGTATTTCCATATTCTATAAATGTTATTCTATATATAGAAATTATCTACATAAATATATAAATGTTTGCTCTGCATAAAACTTCTCAGGAATATTCTAAAGTAGTTTTCCTGTCTCACCTTACTTTTCTAACCCTTTTTCTCCTACTACTTCCCTAAACAAACCTTTCATTCTGACCATTTGCTCACTTTAAACATGCTAAAGCACATCAGAAAAAGCTGTCTTCACTTATTGCCTCCATTTCCTTTCTCATTTATTTCTCATTCCCTTGCAATATCACTCAATTGGAGCTGCTGTCTCCAAATCTACCAGGGTCTTATAACTGTCAAATCAGACAGTCTTCTCTTAGTCCTCTTTTACTCCAATCTATCTTTCACTCAGATGCCAAAGTGAACTCTCTTAAGTGCAGGTCTGAACATATCACTCTCACACTTCCTAATCTACAGCAGTTGCCTACTGCCTCTAGGATAATATATCTATTCCTATGTTTGGCTTTTAAAAGACTTTACAACTTGATCCCATCTAGCTTTGCAACCTAATTTCCTTTCTGCATACAATATGGTCAAGCCAAATCGGCCATCTTACTGTTCCTCATAATTAACATTCCATCTTCTGTCTCAGTTCCTTTGCATCTCTTCCCCATGCTTGAAATTTACTTCCTCCTCATCTCCACCTAACAGAATCATCCCTGATGTCCTTCAAGAGTTGTTGAGGGCCAGGGTGGAGTGCAGTTGACAAGATCAGAATAGACCTTTGGCGAAACTGTTCTTTGGGACTGTGCTCATTATCATCTGGAATGGCTCTCCATGCCCCTCAGATTGTTGTTGTCTCCTTGAGACAAACAAGAGAATTACAGAAAACAAGGGATATGTAAAATAGATGCCCCTAGACTCATAGTCTGATTAAAGACTGATTTAATCACTGGGACAGGAGATGAGCAGAATGTCACGCGGTCTTTGCAGATTCTGTCTATATAAACCCTAACCCTCAGATCAATAAATGGAACTGGTTTATCTTTTCCCACCTCCCGTGACTCTTTTCTTTTAACCACATCACCAAGCCATGTAGGGACGTGGGCCATCCACTTCAAAGAGTCAGCGCAAGCACCACCTTCTGCAAGAAGCTTTCCAGATTCCTACAACTTCCAGTGTCTTCCTTCCCAAAACTACTTTGTGTTTACTCTCTATTTTATCCTGTATGGAGTTATATATGTGCATGTTGTGTTTCCTGATAGAAAGTAAACTCCATGAAGACAGGGAGTGTTTCATTTTTGCCTTTGCCTCTCCAGTATGTAGTAGAGCATCTGACACATAATAGATCGTGAATAAATGCTTAGTCATTGAAAGGATAAGTCAACGTCTTTTAAAATGCCTTTGCGGCTTCCCCCTTTCTATCCAAGTCCTATGAGTGATATGTTGAATCAAACCACTTTGATGTTCTTCTTAAGCTGGCAGTATTCTCTCATTTCCTAAATGTCTCACAACACTCATTGCTCCATTTCTTTATCATAAATTACAACTTAGATCACTTGCATTTTTGTTTTACATTTTTATTTTGCATTTATAATGTTTTAGCTTTCCTTAGGCACGTTATAAAAGCACAGAGCCCTTGTGGAATGTCAGAGCTGGAGAGCACATTGGCAAACATTTAATTCTCCTTTCTCAAAACTTCAACACTATTCCATACTCTCTTCTTCCAAGAACAACAACAATCTGGGCACAGAATCAAAGCTCTTCCTAGTCATCATAAAGACTAATCTTCTTACATGGATCCTTGATGAAATGCCTTCCTTCCTCTACTGGGATCTTGTCCTACATTGGTCAGTCAACCAGCATCTAGTAAGTATTTGTTATGTGCCAAGCCCTTTACTAAGCACTAGGATTTTAAAAAAGGAAAAAAAACCATCCCTTCCTTTCCAGGGTTAGGGAACCTGTGGCCTGAAAGTCACATGTGGCCCTTTAGGTCCTCAAGTGTGGTCCTTTGACTGAATCCAAACTTCACAGAACAAATCTTTTTACTAAGGTTTAAGCACATACATTCCAATGAAGGAGACACCATGGAAAGATCCATATGTAATCTGAGAAAGAAAGGCACAGTAGCTAGCCTCTCTTTTTCTCTCTTGAATCTTCAGTTTCTCATTTCCTGTCTCCTGATCTGCTCACAGACATGTTCCTCAGAAAATATCTTTCCTTGACCCTTTTATCCTATGTAGCTATCTAAATCCATCTCTCACTTTATCACTAAATTTATTTTTGGGGTAATAAGTAAAACCCCAAATTATTTGTACCAGATTCCTTTCTTCCAAATGAGTTTTTCACACCCACCAACCTACCAATACTACTTCCTCGAAGTCACTAATGACCTCTGAATTGTCACATCCACTGACCATTTTTCTATCTTCATTCTCTTTGACCTTTCTGAAGCTTTCTACAATGTAGATCACTCCTTATGGAGTCATTTTTTTCATCCTTTATCATAGAAATACTATATCCTCCTGACATTTCTCAAAACTCTCTAAAATGCCTTCTACTTACTTTGAAGAATTTTAATGCTTTTCCCAACCATGCAGTGTGGATCTTCTTTGAGGGTCTGTCCAGCTCTCTTCGTTTGATTCTCTACATTATTTTCCCTGGAAGTCTCATTCCCTTTCAAGGCTTAAACTACCATTTCTAAACTCCCAAATCTAGATTTCCAGGACAACACTGAGCTCCAGACCCAACTGTCTCTATTTCATATTTGTTCAGCTATCAACTCAAATTCCACATGTGCAAAATTGAGCTTATCTTTCTCCACAAACATACTCCTTTCTCAGACTTCACTCTCTCTATATGGGGCATTCATTTATTCTTCCATAGTTCCAACGTTGGGTTTATCTTGGATTCTTCCTTAACTCCCTTCCTTGGATTCATATCCAATCAGTTATGAAGACCTGTTAGTTTTATTGTCTAACATCTCTCACATTTAGCCTCTTCTCCCTTTTCATATTGCCATTATGGTAAGACATGCTCTCATTAATGTCCACCCAAACTTTTACAAACCGCTGAAATCTTTTACAGCTTCGTTGTCACTTGTATCTCCTTTCCCACCTTCCAATCTAGTTTTCATATAACTCTCATGATTGTTTCCCTCTCACCCTTTGGCATAGAGTATGTCTTATTCAAATATCTTTAGTAGCTTAGCCTCAAGTTCATTACTTGACATTCAGTGTTCTCTATAATGTGACCTTACCTTTATTACCTTATCTCATGTAACTCCTTTCCATGTACTCTGTACTCCAGTAACAAAAATAATAAACAATAATAACTAGTTATTGTTATAGCCTAAGACATTTCAGAGTATCCTAGAAGACAACTCTAATCACTCAAGAAAGTTTATCCTACCCATCCACACAGCAAAGATCAAATGGATGAAGACTATCTATTTCCCATATTTCAAAATACATCTGAATGACTTCTGTAGAGCTCATCCACAGCATCTTTATCTAGAACAAGCAATACAGATGGTTGATGACCTGGTCACAGAGTTGAAAAGGAAGAGGAGAGCAGCCCAGATTGCTTTGAGGAAATTGTAAAGGACTTTTTGTTGAATACTACCTTCCCAAAACAACAAAGATGCATCTTTTTCATACAAATGTTTTACATTTATGTTGGCATGTGGAAGTAAGATCCAGAGTATCACTACTTCTGTAGATCTAAAGATGAGCATCATACCAAGAGCAATAAAAAAATTAATGGTCAGTACAAACCCCATAGAGCCAATAAGGAACTCTGAAAAAGAGGGTAGAGGATGTCATCAATTATAACCAAAAGAGAACATGGGCTGGTTACATGGCAAAGATGAGGGATGGCAAATGAATAACCAGAATCTTCCAAAAATCCTTTGAGATCCACATACAGTAAGAAAGACTTGTAGCACTTTGGGTGGATCCCATGTGGTGAATTTTGGGGAGGGCAAGAATCAGAATAGCACATAAGCAGACATACATGGGTTGCCAACTGTACCATTGAAAACAGCTCCTCAAATCAATGAGAACAAAGATCCACTTTAGTATATGAATAACATTGATGCAATACTTCAATGTTTCCAAAATGCTTTACATGTATTTTCTCATTTAATCTTTATAAGAACTATGTGAATGCCATTATCTTGGCTTTACAAATGAGAAAAGTAAGATCCAGAAATATTAAGTTATATGTCCAGGATTATATATGAAGTAGGATTTGAACTTGGGTCTTCCTGAACCTAAACCCTAAGGTCACACACTTACAACAGATCAGATAGAGACATAGGCTAATGGATTTAAAACTACAAAACACCTTAGAGACCATCTAGTCCATCCCTTTTATTTTACAAATGAGGAAAATGAAAGAAAATGAAGCCTTAGACATTATGTGACTTGCTCAAGGTCTCTTGAGTGGCAAGTAGCAGAAACAGAATTTTAATGCAAATATTTTGACTCCAAATCCAGAATTCTTTTTTTTTCTCAATGGTATTATGCTAAATCCAATTTTTTACCACCATACCTTTCTACCTCCAAGTACCCCTGGTCCTTTTCAAGGTGATAGTCACTTGATCATCATCCTTAAGGATTGTTTTGTGTTCATCCTTCATTGTGAAGAAGACCATGCCATTGGAGAAATAATGACATGACTTGCTGAATGAAGTCTTTGATTCACAAAATAAGGACAATCTCTATGTTTTTGCTTGAAATATTCTATGTCAAGGACAAGCACTTGGAAAAATTTTATTGGTCACACTATTTACTTTGGCAGTTCAATTAACCATGCTTACTAACTGTATTTATTGAATTGACTCTCAACATCATTTAAACCAT
Organism: Bettongia penicillata ogilbyi; assembly: GCA_023548195.1. Lineage (NCBI taxonomy): Eukaryota > Metazoa > Chordata > Mammalia > Diprotodontia > Potoroidae > Bettongia > Bettongia penicillata. Next base: position 3,691,722 of record JAJHZJ010000250.1, read on the forward strand.
TGCCAAACAGTCCTTTCACTTTGTGGTTCTATCTGATGTCATTTCTGTCTGATTGCTTTCCCTTCATCACCTTCTCTGACTTTTGCTAATTTCACATTTCCAATTTGCTGTTTCATTGCCTATGCAGTCAGGATTAGATTATTATCTTCATCATCATTATTTTATGAATGTAATCAATTAAGTACATTCTCTCCCTGTTGAACTCATCGTCAAAATCTGAGGAACAGAGAAGACTGAAAACAGGAAAGGATAGGAATGTACTTGAATCTCTTTCCCCTCAGAACTTCTATCTGTCACCTTTGTTGTCTTTTCATTTGATAAATATCATCTCTTTGCTAGGTCAGCAGGAATTTCCTCCTATGTGCTACCAATTAAATCTCCAGTAAATTTAACCTGGAAAGGGGATAACTGTGTTTTAATAAGGAACTGAAAGACCTAGACATTTTCAAGACCAAGAGGGAAGAAAAGATCTAATGATGCAGGGATTAGCAAAGGAATTGGTAAAAGACCATAGGTCATCCCCACATCAAATTATACTCCATTTTCAGTCCTACTAGAAAAGAACAAGAAAATAAAGATATTGAAGTTTAACCGGTAAAATTGTAAGAGCCACAGAGGAAGGCAGACCAAGATCTGTCATATTCAATCACTGATTGAGACAGATATCATTCCTATGATGTTGCTCTCTCCAAAACCCATAACTTTTTGTTTCTTTTTCCTTCAGCTTTTTAGGAATTCTAGATGTTTAGAATTTTCATAGGTTGCCCTGAAACAAAGAAGGTAGGGTTAATCTTGTGGTGAGATTGTGACCACACGAGTGACCAATTGCATGCATGCAATTTCAAGGGAAATAGAAGAAGTAAGTCTGAGCACATTCTGGGAGGAAATGATTATTTCTTTCTCATACTAATAGCCAATTATTAAAATTCAGGAGACTCAATATCCCCCCCCCCCATTTCCCCTCCCCATCCATCCTATTTCCTTGTGCAATCTCTCTAGGATAGGGCTAATAGAAGATAGGATTAACATTCTCCTCATTCTGGCTATCCCTACTCTATCCAAGTAGAACAGACTTTTAATCTAAGGTGAAATTCCCACCCACTTTCTCAGGCTTCAGTGGGCATATGGTCTCTTTGTTTAGATTGCCCAAGACTTGGAGTACTTTTGAAGTAAATGACAAAATCAAAATTCCTTAGAATAGGTCCATCCCCTGGATGTAATAGTCATTCTCTTTTATTACTAGTTAATCCAATAAGAGTTGATTGCCACCCTCTGAAACACCCACCTTTCCAAGACCGTATGAGCCTTGAACCTACCACTTAGAGCGTCTTTGGCATTTAAGAGTGCCACTGACCTCTTTTATTAAAATGCTAGCATTATTAATAAAATGACTAATTACTCAGAAAGTTTGTCTCTCAAACTTTTGAAATGCCATGGGGCTTATGAGAAGACATGGTTAAAAGTCTAATGGGATGAGAAGACAAGGATGGTCTATGTCTTGTATAATTAGAAAGAGGACCTACATCAGTGATCCAGCAAAGCAACCCACTGGATATTAGTACTCTTACTATACTCTATTTTGGTTGATTCAGAACAGGGATTTTTAAGCTTTGGCAGTCCAGTGAAGCCAAGAACCTCTTCTCAGAATAATACTTTTAACTTCATAAAATAAAATGTATAGGATTACAAAGGACAGCAGGCATATTGAAATATCCTTGTCTATCTTTTTTATCTATATCAACATCTATATCCATGTCTACATCATCTATTGATATCTATATGTAATTTCCATCTATATCTGTATGTACATGTTCATCTTTATCTGCATATATCATCTTTACCTCCATCTAATCTCCTTCTAGATCAACACCTATATCTGTATCATCCCTCTCTCTTGTACCCAGGTTAGGAACCCCGTTAAGAATACCAACATAAGTTAGGAAGAGACATAACGGGAATAATTAATGTGTCTTAACGTATTACACCACTGAGATTCAGTCTATGGATTTGTTAGGAATTACCTAGTCCTACTACTTTATATAGGGTGGCAGATAATATAGTACAAAAGAATTTTTTTAATGTATTTGCTTTTAGGTAATTTTTTAGCTAAATCTATACTGTAGCTATCTTAAAAGGGAACAATATTTTGGAGATAGCATCATAGAGTGACCCTATATGAAGTGACCCCTTTTGGGGCTTTCTTAGCAAAAGATACTGAAGTGGTTTGCTATTTCCTTCTCTAGATCTTCTTGCAGATGAGGAAAGTGAGGCAAACAGAATTAAATGACTTGCCCAATGGGAAAGTGAAGGCTATATGTAGTCTGTGTTGCTATAAAATATCTACATAGAGGAAAAGTTATTTTGGTGACATAAAAAGTACATTATAATGAAGGGAAATTAAAAATTGATCACCTATTAAAGCCATCAGCTGCATAGTAAGATGTGGAAAAAATATTAAAATAACAAGAAAGTAGTGCATTAGATTTCATTAAAAGTTATAGATTTAAGTTCACTTTAAATTCAATAATAGAGAATGTCTTTAGCTTCTTAAAATTTAATTTGGTATCTTATGAAAGAAATAATTAAAATATATAATGTGAAATCAACAATTTTCATTTTCCTCTAAGACTAAAAGTAACTTCATCTGACAGCCTCAAGAAAATGTGTGAAGGGCCCACTCTTCCAAGTGTGGGATAATTCTCTTCATGTGATTTCCCAGCCAAAATGTAGGATAACTGGAAAAACAGGTACTCCTGAGACCAAAAGCGTCTTAACCAAACAAAACAAAACAACTCCTCAAAACAATTAAAAAGTTCTTCCTTTTAATAACCTTAAATTGTGTGGCTGAATTGTTTCTCAGTCATGTTCAATTTTTGTGACTCCTTTGGGGGCTTGCTTGGAAAAGGTACTACAGTGGTTTGCTATTCCTTCTCTAGATCATCTTACAGATGAGGAAACTAAGGCAAAGAGTTAAATGACTTGCCCAGGGTCACACAACTAGTAAGTGTCTGAGGCCAAATTTGAACTCATGAGGAAGAGTCTCTCTGACTTCAGGTCTAGTGCTCTATGTACTATGATGCCACCAGGCTGCCCCAATCACTTTAGATACAAATAATGCTTGTGATTTAAACTAAAGCAACCATATTTAATCAGTGGTCCCGACCATGTAAGCTGGGGTATGGCCTCTGGAGTGGAGGAGGACTGTGCTGACACACAGTTTCTGAAGAACTGGATAATCCTAAAGGAGTGAGTGAGTACCATTTCTGGGAGCAGTAAACTTGCCCTTACCTAAGTAGGAATGGGGATTGTGGGTTAAAGAATCCCCGTGGTGGGGTCATAACATTCAAAAGTTTTTGCCCTGGGACAAAGACTCAGTGACTGTTTGCTAGTTATGGCTCTGCTTGTAAGTATCTACTTGTTCCAGTAATCTTTCAGATAGCCAGTATTACTGAATGGCTATTAAGGTGCAAGACACATTGGGGGATATGGAAAAAGTATAAGACGTCTCTCTTATCCTTAAGGGATGTATGAGCTAATTATGAAGACAAGACACGAACATGAAAAGCCAACAATATAATGGGACTTTGCCAGTGGGAAATGAAGGACATAAGTAGTCTGTGTTGCTATAAAATATCTACTTAGAAAAGAAATTTTTAAATGACTCATATAAAGTATATTATAATGAAGGAAAATTAAAAATTGATCAACTTTTAAAGCCATGAGCTGCATAGTAAGATGTGGGGAAATATTAAAATAACAAAAAAAGGAATGCATTCGATTTCATTAAAAGTTATAGCTTTATTAAGTTCACCCTAAATTCAATAACAGATGTCTTTAGCTTCTTAAAATTTAATTTAGAATCTTATGAAAGAAATAATTAAAATATGTAATTACTATGTTATAGGAGTTCAGGGTCAGAAATCATCATTGTGATTGTACTTGGTAAAGGAAAACTTCACTGAAGAGAAAAAATTTGAGTTTGGCCTTGACAGATATGGAAAAGAGGAACAGAAAGCAAAAGAGTGGGAAAAGCCCAAAGATAATAAAGAACCTAAACTCTTATATACAATCAAGGAACAGTGACCCATTTTATTGACTTCTCCCAGAAACATTGACATAATCCCTCAGGATACCTTGGAATCCTTGACTCTCTGACTCTTGATTTGGGTCTCTTAACTGTTCTTCATATGATGCAATGTAATATAATGAAAGGGGAAAAAGGTACTAGACTGGCATTTAAGAGACATGGGTTCAAGCCCTTGCATTACCACTGAGTCTCTTTGGGACCACAATTTTCTCCTGTGGAAAAAAAAGAGTTGAATTTTATGGTCTTTAAGTAAGCCTTCTGACTCAATTAGGCTGTGAAACAACAGGATGAAGTAAACCAGATGAACCATGTCTGGTGATTGACTTTTTTTTTCTGTTGATCTTATTGACACATAGTTTAAACTGAAGCATATCTCCTTACCTCTCAATGTTTGAAAAGGTTATTTACCTTGCATGCCCAGGAAGTGTATTCCTTACATGATGGAGTCTCTGTTCTGAGAGAAACTTTAGAAGACAGTCACTTCAGTTGGATAAAAAATTTATTAGAGAAGAAAACTTGGAGCTGGGTTGAAAGCATTTAGAATCATGAGAAGAGACCTCAGGGATCACCTGGTTCAACCTCCTCTTTTTACAGATGGGGAACCTGAAGCCCAGAGTGACTTATCTAAGGTCAAACGGATTAAGTGTGAGTTTCAGTATTTGGAATCATGTTTCCAGATCCAAGATTCTTGCCATGAAAATGGAGAGAAAACTGAGAAAAATCAATCAACCCAGATTTGTTGAGGACCTACTTGGTGGAGGATAATGGGCTAGGCTCTGCAAGGGAAGAAAAAGCATGAGACTTGAACTTCAAAATTAATGTCTTCTTCAGGGAGAAGACACTCACCTTCCATGAATCAAAGATTATAATCCAATTCAACTTAATTCAATAAGCAATGTTTAAATTAAAATTATCAGAGGAAGGGACCTGAGTTTGAGTGCTGCTGCTGATTCTGTCTTTGCGACCCTGGGGCAAGTCATTTAAGCTTTTAGTTCCCTAAACAACTATCTGATACTATAGGCTGGAGAGTAAGTGGCAATCTGTGTGGAACCCCTTACACAGGAAAACTCCTTAAGTGAATAAAATCATAAGCACTAGATATAAATGTACGTATATGCACATATAGAAGTATAGCTTAGATGGAGGTACATAAAGATAGATAGATAGATAGATAGATAGATAGATAGATAGATAGATAGATAGATAGATAGATAGGTGAAGGGGAAGGAAAGGGGATAAGCATATAGAATGTTTACTATGAGCCAGGCATTGTGCTAAATTCTTTTGCAAATCTTATCTTGTAGGCATAGATGGACAAATGATAGACTGATCTTTCAATGCATGTCCTGGAAAGATAATATGATAGATAGATAGATAGATAGACAGACAGACAGACAGACAGACAGACAGACAGACAGACAGACAGACAGATAGATAGATAGATAGATAGATAGATAGATAGATAGATAGATAGATGGATGGATAGATGGATAGATAGATAGAGATAGAAACTAGACACTGAACTAAATGCTGGAGATACAAATGCCAAAGAAAAGCAACAGTCCTTGTCCTCAAGGAATTTCTATTTTACTGGGCAGAAAAAACTGAGACAGACAGAGAGAAAGAGAGAGAGAGTAGACAGAGAAAGAAGATTGAGAGAGAAGACAGAGAGAGAGAAGGTAGAGAAAAAGAGAGAAGACAGAGAAAAAGAGGGAGAGAAGACAGGAAGAGGAGAGAGAGAGAGAGAGAGAGAGAGAGAGAGAGAGAGAGAGAGAGAGACAGAGAGACAGAGAGACAGAGAGAGAGGAGAGAGAGAAGACAGAGAGAAAGAGATCTTTTAAGTATGTTAAGTGCTCAGTACGAGGAGTCAGGTATTGTGCTAGGTACCGTGGAAACAAATAGCCAGAAAGTTTCTTCCCTAAAGGAGTTGACATTCTGATAAAGACAGCATATAAAGGACAGTTAGAAAATGAGACCAGAGGAGGAGAAAGTTTCCTTTTTTAGTATCGAACTTGTTGCAGAGAAGGACGAGGAATCCAAGAGAAACAAATAGTGAGAAAAATAAAGCATGACTGGGTCTCGTCCTGAAATAGAGGTGTAAGTAAAGTTATTAATAAGGAGAGCAGAGACTCAGAATTCAGATTTCTTGGCTGGGGAGGGAGGGAGAGGGTTGACAAGGAGGAAGAGGAGTCTGGAGAGCCAATTCATGAACACATGGAGAAGTGATTACAAAATGAAAACCAAGAAGAATGAGAGGGTAGATATTACCAAGTGGATACATCAGTAAAAGAGTTTTTGAGGGAGTGGCACTGAAGCTGAGGCTTAAAAAAACTCTAGATGCCAAGAGACAGAGATGAAGAAGACACGCCTTTCAGGCAGGGAAGACGGTCTTTGTACAAAGCCATGAGTGGGAGAAGGTATCCTATGAGAAGCACACAGATACTAAGCACGTCCTTTTGGAGGAGAGACATCCCAATATTCTGGGGTGGTCAAAAAGGCTTCTTAGACGGCTTTCCTTAGGATTTCAACTAAATATTGAAGGAAGAATGGGAATCCAGACTGTGGAGAAGAGGAATGAGGATGTACCAGGCAAGGAGAATGGCATGGGAGAAAATGTAGAGCTAGAACTGTATAGGTAAAATGAAACATGGACCTGATGACCTCTAAGGTCCCTTCTACTGCTAGAATTTATGTGGTGGCCAGAAAGGGTGAAAAGACAAGTTTAGCTGGAATGGAAATTTTCTACAGGAGTCATGGAAGTTGAAGCAGTGGAGGCTTCTCTTGGGGCTCACACACAAGTTAGAGGGAAAGCCCACTGGAGTCATCAGGAGCAGTGACAGGTCTTGGAATCCCAACTATTATGGATGCCCCTCCACCAGGCCCTTCCGGCTCCAGCTGCTCTGGCTCAGGTGACCCCTTCTTCCCTATCCCACTGTCCCCTGAGGTAGCCTGCCTTCCTTTTCTAATTCCACAGCTATTTTAAAATAACCAAAAATCTGCCATTGTGTCACTCAGAAGACCCAGAGGACTTAATTCAACAGGACTTTTTAATAAGAATTCCCAAGTTCCCAGCTGCCTGAATGTTTAATTCTTTGCCTTTCAGAAGCACAGCTCTCTTTATGAGAGAAAACAGGATTAAAGAACCATAGTTTATCCCCCACATATTCAATCTGTTCATTTCATAGACAGCTCACCATGAGACTTTAATAATAGGAGAGGGAGATTTATTAGGTCTGCGAGCCTTCAGTGGCAGTACTTAGGTTTAATTTCTTAGCAGTCAGCTTCTCAAAATGGAGAAAAAGAATTATGACTTAAGGAATAAGTATTTATATACATATACCTTAATTCTCTTCCTCTACATTCTGGGTATTTTCAGGATATTGTGGAAGTCCCCAACCCCCTAAGGGCTCTTAATAAACAAAGGTCAATATTTTTCTCTCAGATTCCTTGAATTCTGAATATTAGGAGTGGGCTGATATGCACTCAGTTTTTCCAATCCATATATACATACATACATACATATATATATGTATAATTATTTTCGATCTTCTATTTTGACTGTATTTGAACTTGACCAAGGATGCCAGATTCTTGCTTCTCAGAAAAAATTCCATCTTCTTAATGTCGAGGATCTTTCCAAAACTCTCTGAGCCTGAAATGAATCTCCATTTGTTCTGCTGAGGTCAGATGTGACTTTAGCAGGACTTCAGATTGCTTTCCCTTATTCCTTCCATACTACAGTGAACACGATGAGCTTTGGGGCCTGGCAGTAACAGACATTAATCTTCTCCTTTTTACTCTGCTGGGAGACAGTGACAGACTAGGGATAGCAGAGGAATGAAGGTAGAAGCCTAGGAGATTACTAAAACTCCAATGGGGAGTTCTTTTTGGAGCTTTTCAGAATTTTTTAACAGGGCTGAGAGTGGGGGGAGAGTAGAGTGTATCATATTTCAATGGATAGGACTAAGTGGAAACACATTTTAAGTCAAAAGACTAAAATAAATGCCGATATACCAGATATTTCTCAGAATATCGCAGAAGATTGACTAATGCTCAGAATCTTCCAATGAGCCAGCCATAGGCTTCCCATGAGGCAGATGGTTCAGTTAACTCTATTTTTTTAGGTAAAGAAATTGAACCTTTGTGAAGTTATGGTCTCTTTAGCATCACATATTTCCTTGTCTAAAATAAAATGATTATGACTCAGTCAAAAGGTCCATTTATGTTCTTATTGTTGGATAATAATTTTAGAGCTGGAAGAAAATTTAGATGCAATCCAGTTTAAACTTAGCATTTTGTGGATGAGGGAAGTAAAACTCAATGAGATTAAATGACTTTCCCAGGTTCAGTTTCACAGCTGCTAAGTGTCAAGAGTTGGGATTTGAACCCAAGTATTCCTAACTGTAAGTCAAGCCATCTGTATGCATTATGTTAAATTACACTTCTTTTGTTTCATTGATGCCCTTTATTTGATCATTTACAGATATAGTTCCTCTCTTTTTCCCCCCTTTTTTGCCCCATAAGAAATAAAAGTCATACAAAATCAACACAGCTGACATGTTTGTAATATCCTGCACCCATAGTACCTCCTCACCATCTCCTCAGTGAGAGGAAGGAGATACATTTGCTCATCTCTTATAGTTACAAGAGGCAGGTTGTTGTGTGTGTGTTTGTCCTTCTTTATTGAAGAGGACCATGACATCAGGGAAATGATGACATGACTTGCAGTTGACTTTGATTTGAGTGAGGGAGGGCTGGGCAAGGTCACCAGCTTCACTTTCTCCTCCAGAGTCATCTGGGTTCAGTGGTCAGAAATGTATCAGGCTGACTGGAGATGGCCCAGGATGCAGTAGGAGACCCTGGCCTTTTTAGGCTAAGGTCATACAGGTTCTCACTTTGAGGGAGGTAATACCCATTCAGTGATGAGAGTAAAGGGACTTCCCCTTTAATTTAAAATAAATAAATAAAGGATATTAGGGAGGGAAGAACTTCCACAAAATAAAACTAGGAGAGGAAAGCCTCAAGGTTTCTGGTCAAAAGAGAAACCTTTACTGTTGACATTCACTCTGAACCAGAACTAAATGCAATCATTAAGTGGTACTTGGTCAAGGACCTCTTGTGGTCCAATATATGAGCTCCAGAATGAAATGGGTTTAAGGTTTGGTCTTTGAAAAAGAAAGAGAGAGAGAGAGAGAGACAGAGAGAGACAGAGAGAGACAGAGAGAGAGACAGAGACAGAGAGACAGAGAGAGAAAGAAGGAAGGAAAAGAAGGAAGGAAGGGAGGAGGGAAGGAAGGAAGGAAGGAAGGAAGGAAGGAAGGAAGGAAGGAAGGAAGGAAGGAAGGAAGGAAGGAAGGAAGGAAGGAAGGAAGGAAGGAAGGAAGGAAAAGGGGGAAGGAATCTAGGCTGTAAACTCTAAGTTAACTGGGCAACTTCTGGCCATCAAAATTTACCTTCCTTTGGAGAGGAGAGGGAGAGGGAGAACAAGAGGCAGCATGGAGTAGTAGAGAGTTCCCCTCAAAGTCAGAAATATCTGGGCTTTTGTCTCACCTCTAACATATGTTTGTTTTTAAATTTAGATCAAATCTCTTAACCCCTCAGGGCTCTAGGCAACTATTAAAAGAGCAAATTGCAGAAAATATGCAAACCTACATTGGTATAGAAATTTCTTTACTTCCCTGCAGGAATGAAATTCTAGATCTAGGGCCTCTTCTCTTCTTGAGTCTAAGATTATTCATACAATTATGTTGTGTCCATCTTTGTTTTAATGGTACAGTGGAAAGGATGAACTTCCACATAATACCTTGACCTGTTTTGTCGTGGGATTAATTAAGGACTGTACCTAATTGGGACCAGAGCACACAATCTTCCTTGGTTTGGGGAAAAGGAGAGGGTTATATCTGAGAACTTCCTTGCACAGGTAAGAACTCAGAATTCCACTTTGATTAAGTACAAAGCAAGAACCAAGTAGACAAGCCGTGAATCTAAAAGCACTAGAGATAATAGTGTTTAGAGGGAGAGCTGAATTAAAACAATCTCTCTTTGGTCCTGTTATCCCAAGTACCTAGCACAGTGCCTGGCACTGTTTCATAAACAATGACGAATTTGTCACAAACAAATGAGAAAAACAAGAACTAGGACACACATCTACGTCCAGAAACCAGACATGAGGTCCAGATTCCAGCGTGTAATAATTACTTATGAGACAGAAAGGTTTAAGTCAAATAGTTATCTCAATTTGACAAGAAAGCTATAAAATCTGCAAACTCATTTCTACATACACTAATATAAAAGGTAATTTGGGAAAATATTGTCCCAGCCAGACAAAATTGAGTTATATATTTACAATTTTGTCTTGAAAAATATGACTGTGACATAGACTGCAACTATGAATATCGCCCTTTTTTCCTCTACCAATCTGGGCTCCTAAAGATTGCAAACTATTTAGGCATTGATAAAAGATGTCTGCTCTAATAGGAATTCTTAGACTATTTAGTTAACAAAGAGTTAGAGGAACTTCAGGAGCCATGGTGAGTATGTAATCCTAACCAAGAGCCACTGAGCCCAGCTCAATGCCAGCTTAGTTGATACCTTAAGCTGTGTTTTCTACCTCTTCCTTAATGGAGTCTCTCAAACATAGATCTACTATAGAAAGTTAAAGATTTTCTTTACCATACTCCTGGCCTCCTTCCTGATAACATTATACTAATTCTGAGGTATTAAAAATGGGAGCACAGCTACAGGGCAGGATTAAAAGGGTTAGTCCTATTGTTTTTTTTTACATGTTCTTGGAGTTACCTCTACTCCTTCACCAGCTCTAGAACAATTGTTATTTTGCCTAGCTCTCTCCTATCATTTAACTCTTCTTCTATCTTTAATGTTAAATAAGGTTTAAGTCAATAGTCACAGAATTAGTGATTCAGAGGTGTCCTACTAAACCTTTAATCTGGAATCTACACCATTTTTGTAGCGGCAAAAAACTGGAAAATAAAAGAATGCCTATGAATTGATAAATATCTGGACAAATCATGGGATCTGAATACTACATTGTTGTGGTGTAAGAAATGATGAAAGGAATCATTTCAGAGAAATGATTGCAAGGCTTATATATGAACTGATGCAGAGTGAAGTGAACAGGATGAGGAGAATATTGTCAACAGTCCCAACATTATAAATAAAACTAACTTTGAAAGATTTAAGAACTCTTATCAATGAAACGGTCAAGCATAATTTTGGAGAGCCATTGATGAAGCATATTGACAGAAAGGGGACTGGACTCAAGGTCTAGAGGAAGACATACATTTTTGGACATGACCAATCTGTGAATTTGTTTTGCTTAACTGCACAGTTTTGACAAGGGTTTCATTTTTCTTTTTTACTCTTTTCTTTCAAATTGGGAGGAAGGGATGGAGAGTAAAAAAGAAATGTTTGCTAATTGAAATATATATGAAAAATGTTTTAAAAATACTTAAGAGAGAGAAAGAGAGATGAGGACAGAGGGAAAAAAGAGAAGAGGAGAAAGAGAGGAGAGGAGGAAAGTATCTCAGTTCCCTCAACTGTAAAATAGAGGTGATACTAGCACTTAGCTCTCAGAGTTGTGAAGACCATATGAAATAATATTAGTAAAGTGCTTAGCATAGTTCATGGCACATAGCTGGTGCATGCTAGCTATAACTGACCACCATTTTCTCCTGATATCTTCTTATCCTAACTGACCCTTTTCAGTCTCCTTTACTGAATCCTTATCCAAATCACAGCCTTTAATCAGAGATGTCCCAAAGTGCTCTGTCCTGGATCCTCTTCTCTTCTCCCTCTACATTGCTTCACTTGGTGATCTCCTCAGCTCCCATAGATGTAATCACCATCCATCTCTTTGTGGATAATTCTCAAATCTGTTTATCCTGCCCCAACTTCTCTGCTGCTTTCCTATCTCACATATCCAGCTGCCTTTCTGACATCTCAAACTGGATGTCCAGTAGACACCTTAAAATAAACATGTCCAAAATGGGATTCATCATCTTTCCTTCTAAACCCTTACCACCTTAAATCCTTTTATTGCTACAGAGGGCATCACCATCTTCCCAGTCCCCCAAGCTAAAAATCTAGGAGTTATCCTGAACTCCTCACCATCTCTCTTTCCTACTATCCAATCTGTTGCCAATGTCTATTGATTTTACTTTTGCAGCCTTTCTCAAATACCCTTCTTCTCTCCTTTGACAGTGCTACCACTCTGGCACAGACCCACTTCACCTCACACCTGGACTATTCCAATAACTTGCTGGCAGATCAGCTGTCTCAAGTCTCTCCCCACTACAAACTATTCTCCATTCAACCATAAAGTGATTTTACTGAATCAAAAGTCTGACCATGTCACCTCTTCACTCAATAAACTCCAGTGGCTCCATTTTCTCCTTCAGGATCAAATATAAAGTCCTCTACTTGGTGTCCAAAGCCATTCAGAACTTACCCCATTCCTACTTTCCCAGTCTTCCTACATCTTCCTCTTCACCATGTACTCTTTATTTCAGTGATACTAACCTCTTTACTGCCCACAAACGAGACACTCCACCTCTTAGATCTGGGCATTTTCTGTGGCTATCCTTCATGCTTAGAATGTTCCCTCTCCACCTCTCTGCCTATGGGCTTCCTTTAAATCCCAATGAAAATCCTAGCTTCTACAGGAAATTTATCTTAATTCAAGTTCCTTCCCTCTGTTCATTACTTCCTATTTATCCTGTTTATAATTTGCTTGCATATATTTGTAGATGGTGAGCTCCCTAAAGGTAGAGACTATCATTTGCCTCTTTTTTTATCTCCAGTACTTAGCACATAGCAGGCACTTAACAGACATTAATTGATTGAATGATTGATTAAGCATTAGGAAATAACCAAAATAAGATGGGCTAGGTAGGGTGAGATGCATCAAGTAAACAACAGCTTTGAAAACCATAAGGAAAACTTTTCCCAATAGGTTAAAAACAATTGGTATAGATGTTTTGAGCTGCAGGATTAACCTGGCATATAAAAAGCAAAGAATATGCAGGAGACAGAGAGGCTGAATTAGAAAACCTCCATGAATTAATAGAGACCAAGGAAAACAAAAGGAAAAAACACATACATGTATGTGTTCAATCAATACGCCAATAATTCTATATGGCACACTGCTATGTGAGGGACAGCATGGAATGTTATAGTGGATAGAACTGTGTTCTAACAATGAAGGAGACCTGATACATACAGTGTGTGTGACCTTGGGAAAGTCATTTCATTTCTCAGTTACCCACTCTAAGATTATAATTGCAGAGGAAATGAAGATCTGCTTTGGTAAAAAAGGAATTTCCGTATTAGGAATTGCTTATATTAATAAAATCATAGGTTAAGACCAAAATTAAACTGTGCCAAGCACTATACTACTGGAGCTTCTGGTAAATGCAAAGGAAAAAACAAACTATTCCCTGCCTGAAAAGAATTTCCACTCTATCACGGTAATTGGAATGGACCCATATAAGTATATATAAGGTAACTTGAGGGTCAGGGGAAGCACTAGTAGCTGCAAGACGGAGAATGACTGCATAGAAAAGGTACTTTTTGAGATGTGCTTTGAAGGAAAGTATTGATTTTAAGAGATAGAAGTAAAGAGGGAATGGATTCTGGGCATGGGAGACTGTGTCCAAAAGCAGAGAGAAAGAAACAGTGGCACATTATGTGAGAAACAGCAAGAAGGTTGTTTGTACTCTAGAGTGCATAAGGAAAAATAACATATAATAAACAGTCAAAATGTAAAGGAAAACAGCACTAAAAAACATCCAAGTTGAGCTGAGTATAATAGCCAATTTTACCTCTGGAGAACTGATTTTGAAATATCTCAATAGGAGGTGGGTGACTACTGAGGCAGGATGTTGCAAACACCATCAGATTCCGTTCTGTGTTGTTTGAAATTATTCTTAAATGTCTTTGCTGTATGGTGGGCTCTATGGCAATCAGAGTTTATGTGGAAGAAGAAATGATTGAAAATCATAAAACATTTTTTAAAATGATCCTGGGAGAGGTGTGCATGCTAGCTGGCTTGAAAAGGGGTAAAACTGGAGGCATGGGGATGAACTTCTTAATTACGATGGTTGGGTTGGTCCTGTCTGCCAATATCTTCCTCTTGCAAACATTTCCCTGCTGTTCTTTCTCACCAGGATGGCAGTGACTCACAGAAAGGAAAAGATCACCTTACCATTTACACAAGTCCCATGTTTCTTCCCATCTGTGACCCAGTGCTGCTCAGTAAATTTCTTTCCACTTTCCCATAGTGTCTGATAAATGTTATTTCAAACCAAAGACAAGAAAAAGGAAAAAAAAACACACAGAGATTTATGAGGCCAGGAAAAATTAACCACCCATATCGGGCTTCCCATACAATTTAATTTATTTGACAAAAATTGGAAAATTAAATGCAATTATGTGCTTGACAAAAGCATTTGCATAACAACTGATTTTCTTCTTTGTGAACCCCTCAGTCGTTCCATTCTGTGACACACACACACACACACACACACACACACACACACACACACACACACATGAAGTCACAGAAAGAAAACCTCCCATTCTGGAAAATATAGGGACTGACCATGATCCCTTGCTGGGAGTTTTCAGGAAAAACTGGGTAATATCACCTCCTCTCTAAATGCTCTGAAAGTGAAAATTAAAACCTCCTTTTAAAAAGAACCTCTTTTATTTGAGATTAAACAAACATGTCATATGGTAGTTTATACTTTAAAGGAGCTGTTTACATGCTAACACTAGCATCTGCTCTCCCCACTCCTTTGTGGGGGTGGAGGTGTCCCTGGTGTTGAAGATTTCATATATTTTCTGATTTTTTTATGTATTGATCAATTTTTTCTCCTTTCCGTCCTCTTCTGCTTTGTTTTTTAAATGATTTGTTATAAGGAATGACTTTCTGGAATGGGAAAGGGGGGATACAGGGGAAAATTTAGGCTGTGTGAGGAAAAAAGCTATCAATAAAAACATTTATTTAAAAAGAGCTAGCATTCGTTATTCCATTTCAAGCATCTATGATTCCATAGTGTTGGGTGTGCCCTTGACTGAAATAGCTACCTTTTCTAGGTATGGTCTTTGTAAGTTGCTGTAGGTGGAAAAAGCATTGCCATCTCCCCCCAGCCAGTCTTGTCACAAGTCTATTTGAGCTCAGCCAGGCTGGTCTATGGATGATTGACACATGGCACTTCAAAAACCTCACACTTGAAACCTCCCCAGATTGATCAGGATGGCAAAGACTGCCCACAAAGTCTCTGAGAAGCTCAGTAGTACACTACCCTGAGGTATTAGAGTGAGACCCTAGGATGACAACTAAAGTTTGTCAATTCATTAGTTTGTTTCAACAAAATTTTAAAAATTCAAAGAAATACCCATTCCTGCTCCAAGTAGTGAAGGATCATGAATTCTGGAAAAGAACTTTTGAGGCTATCTCATTCAACGCCTTCCTCCCTTATATGGGGAACCTGAAACTTGTAGAGATTAAGGTCACTCAGGTCTGCCTAAGGTCATACAGGCAGAAAGCAGAAGAGGCAGGAATCCAATCCAGGTCCAAGACTCCAAACACAATGATCTTTTCCATTGAACTCTTTCTTCCGCTGATTCAATGACATTATGTTATAGAAGAGCTGAAATGTATCATCCAGTCCAAGGATTCTTAATCTAGGTGCTGTGAAGTTTTTTTAAAATTTTGATAGCTATATTCCAATATAATTTCTTTCCTTTGTTATCATATGTGCCTTGTTTTATGAATTTGAAACATTATTCTTAGAAGAAGCTCATAAGCTTTGCCAGATTATCAACAGTTCTATGACATAAAAATGTAAAGAATCCCTGATACTCTAGTCCAACTCTCTACTTACAAAACTAAACCCAGAAAGATTTGGTGAGGTGCCCAAAGTCACCAGCTGGCATGTGGCAGGATTAAGAGGAGAACCCAAGTGTCTGAATTTGCAGTTCAGAAGATAAGGCATAGATGGCTTTTTAAGTAATTTTCTTAATCTGCCAGTTATACAATTTGTTAAGACTTAATTTTGCTTTTAAATTTTAGCCATCCCTGTGATAAACTAAGATATTGTTCCTCAGGATTCATTAATAAGGATAAGAACCACCATCTACATCAACAGAAAACCTCCAAATAATCCTGTGAGGTAGGGAGGAGGAGTACCATTAGCCATATTTTACAGAAAAGATAGCTCAGAGAACTTAGACTTATCCTTAGTGTTTCTTCTAGTGATTGTCAAAAACTCCAAGTCCAGGAATCATTCATCATACAATCATACATCAATATGTTGGTTACTTTTCTTCCTTTCTTAGTTTATCTCTTGGTTTCTTTGTTTTCTCTCTGCATCTCTCTGTGTGTGTCTATCTCTATCTCTCTCCCCTCTTTACACTCTTTCTCTCTTTCCCTTCCTTCATACCTTTCTTCCTTTCTCTTTCCCTTTCTTCTTTCCTTCCTCCCTCCCTTCTCCTTTCTGTCCTTCCTTCTTTCTTTCTTTCCTTCTTTCTTTTCTCTTTCTTTCTTTCCATCTGCTCCATGTCTACAAGTCATATGTAACTTAAAGGCTAGGAGAATTGCATGAGACACTGAAAGATTAAATAACTCACCCACAGTCATACAGTTAAGATGTGTCAGAGGGGTGATGTTAAAGCAGATCTTCCTGCCTCCAAGTCCTGCCCTCTCTTCACTATGCCATGCTGCCTCATTGCCTCTCTATATAAGCAACAGATATTCTAATTTCATTAATTTAGAATTTATCATCATCCAGGAAGAGTAATCTGAAGGATTCCTTGGGCTTCTCTGTGAGAAGATCCTTTATTAAACAAACTAACACTGAATGGGTTTCAAGGTAAATATCCTGATAAAGAAAAGGGAAGGGTTTTGGAGAAATTGTGATAGGAATGTGTGTGGGAAGGGAGGGAGGAAAGTAGTGAATTGCTGTCCCCTCCCATACCAGTACATGCATTTGTTGTGTATAACTCAGTCCATAATTCCCTTCTCCTTTGAAAAAAAGTTATCTTTATCATCCAAGATCCACCTTCTCTATCTTCTCAACCTTTACAACCCAACCCCAAACCCTAAGTGAGAACACAAGAAAACAAAACCCGTTACAAACCCATGTAAATTTCCACATTGTCCGTAACTAGTCTGACTGGAGTGCAGTCTATGAATATGTGTGCATGTATTTGTATGCACATATATGCATATTCTGATGTTGCTCAGTCATTCAGTCATGGGCAACTCTTTGTGATCCCAGCGATGATAGCATACCAGTCCTTTTTATTCTTTATTATCTCACAAGGCTGACCAAGATCATACTCACTGTTTCTATGACACCATCAATCCATCTCATCCTCCGCCATCCCCATTTCCTTTTGCTTTCAGTCTTTCCCTACATCAGAAGCTTTTCCAATGAGTTATCTTCTCATTATGAGATCGAAGTATTTCAGTTTAAATATTTTATCAGAATTCACCTACCAATGAATTGTCCAAATTACTTTTTTTAATTATTGACCGATTTGATTGCCTTGCTGTTCAAGGGATTCTCAAAAGTCTTTTTCAGCACCACAATTCAAAAGCAGTGGTTCTGCAGTGCTCAGTATCTTTATAGTTCACTCTCACAGTCATACTACTGGAAAAACCATAGCTTTAACTCTATGGAGTTGGCAAGGTGATGTCTCTGCTTTTTTAGTGTGTGATCCAGATTTGTTATAGCTTTCCTCTCAAGGAACAAGTGTCTTTTAATTTCATGGCTGCATTCGCCATCTGCAATGATCTTTGAGCTCAAGAATATAAAATCTGAAACTGTTTTTTCTTCTTTTCCCTCATATTTTCCAGGAAGTAGGATTGCCGATGTTTTTCCCAGCAATCTTAACTCCAGTTTTTGATTTATTCAGCCTGCTATTTCTCCATCTAGTTTCCTCACATAAGTGTGTGTCATATAGACTATATAATCAATATATATACATACATACGCACATATATGTATGCATATATGTGTGTATATATATATGTGCATATGTGTGTATATATATTACATATGATATGTATGGCAATGACTAGATAAAATTGTGGACTCAAAGAGACTGAGAACCTATCAATGAAGTTTTAGATATGCTCTATAATCTTCAATATTTTCCTGAAAAAAGACTATGTGCCCATTACAGTGGAATCCTAGACAAATGACATTACATATATACTGCTGGGCCAGCTAGATGGTACCATAATCCACAGAGCAACAAACCTGGAGTCAGGAAGACTCATCTTTGTGAGTTCAAATCCAGCATCAGATACTTGCTAGTGATGCGACCCTGGACAGGTCATTTAACCGTGTTTGCCTCAGTTTCCTCATCTGTAAAATGAACTGGAGAAGAAAATGGCAAAGCAGTACCATATCTTTGCCAAGAAAACATAAAGGGGTCATGCGAGTTGAACACAACTGAAAGAGATTGAATAGTATATACTGCAGACTTCTCATCAGCCAAGCATGGTATCTAACCATAAGCATTTTATTAGCACTGTCCACTCGTTTTTAAGGAAAATTTCCATAAAGGGTTAGTTTTGATCTTTGCTAAGTGTTTAACCCATTTCTCAGAGGAAACACTGACAATTGCTTTTCCACAGGGACATCCACCTGAGCAGCTCTCCCTAGAAGAAGCTGGTGTCTGCATCTCCAGACAGGTTTTTCAGTGTAGCTGTCTATTTCAGTTGTTTGTTTTCCTTCAGAACTGAAACAAGCAACACCATTAGTGGGAATACCAATTAGGAAGTCCTGGTGAACAAAGGGAACAAATTCTAATAATGCCATTCTGAAGATGCGTTTCTATTATCCCTCTACCTTTTCTTTCTTCTTTCATCCAAGTTCAGTAAACAACCTTATTATTCCAGACAGTCTGATAAACAGCCCTGACTTTAAAAACTAGAAAGGAAAGCATTGAAAACATCTTCTTACAACTGGGTAACTGGGCTGAAAAATTATTTGGTACCCTACTTGGTAGACTAGAACTTTTTCTTAAATTTTTCTGAAAAATAATTCTACCCTCTCATTGTCCATTGCAATCAGGCTGTTGTTCAGTCATTTTCCCATCATATATGAATCTTCATGACCCCATTTGGGGCTTTTTTGGCAAAGATACTGAAGTGGTTAGATATTTCCTTCTCCAGTTTATTGTACAGATGGGAAATCTAAAGAAAACATGGTTGCCCAGAAAGTGTCTGAGGCCAGACCAGTGGGTTAGGACGACTCACCTTCAAGTCAGGAACTCTATCCACTCACCACGAGCTGCTGCTGTTGCATTCATATGTAGACCTTATTTTGATTGTATTACAGATGAAAGAAGTGAGGCATGAAACATAACTGCTATTCAGAGGAAGCATAGTGGGTGGAATTCTAGATGTGAAATCAAGAAAACCTGAGTTCAAATCCTACCTCTAACACTAGCTGTGTCCATGGGTAAGTCATTGTATGTCTCTGAGATTCGGGTTTTTTTACCAATAAAAGAGAAGCAACAATAATTCTAGTATCTTTCATGTGGAATATTTATGAGGCTTAGGTAGGACACATGCACATGCATATGTATATATACATATATATATATATATATATATATATATATATATATTAGACTATGTTATGGAAATGCTTGTCTTATTCCATAAATTAAAAAATTAAATAATTTGTTTAAAAAATTAAACAAGACAGGAAGCATTGTGTGGTGCTTAGAGTCCTTGGCTTGGAATCAGGAAGAAATGGTCCAAATCCTATTAGGCTTTCAACTGTGTGACCCTTTGCAAGTTACTTACCCACTCTAGGCCTTGGTTTCCTTATCTGTAAAAAGAAGAGGTTGGTGAAGACTCTTACTGTGTAATTCACTATATATAAATATGTAATTACTCACAAGTCTTAGTGAGATTTGAAACGATGGATATGTACAGAGTACTTCTGACATTTGCAAAGCACTTGAAATATGTTATTTCACTTAAATCCCAATCCCAATCAATTGATAAACTTTTACTAAGCATCTACAAGGTGCCAGGCTCTGTTCTCAGTGCTTGTGATACACAGACAAGAAAGAAATAATCTCTACTCTTATTTATTTTATTTTTTAATTTAAACTAGATCTTCCTATATAATCCAAATGCAGCAGCCAGTCATGGATCCTTTTCTACTCTTGATAAGAATGGGAGCTTTCACTTATTCCAGTTCTAAACTGGACCAGTTTATCCTTCCTTAGACAGCCTGGTGGCCCCCCCAGTCCCAGAGACTCATCATATTTGTGCCAGACTGAGTGCATACACCTGATCAGCTTAACCCCACTGCAACTCTGAACACTTGAACTCAATCCATTTACCAGCTTCTGCCGCCCCAGTGGT